>OY728155.1:225213657-225801883 GCA_963277665.1 Viscum album | reverse complement strand
CAGGTATCGCGGGCCCCTGTGAGCGTGGTCCTGACGAGGGGCTGGAGGGGCCTGCCGAGGAGGTGGACCCTGATTATCTCGCCTGGGTTGTGGCGGTACATTACGCGGAGGGGCCGGCCGATTCTGGTGATGCCGCTGCTGGGCCGGGAACTGAGCCTGTGGAGGCGGATTCCTGTGAGGCTATGGAGCTTGCCTCACTGGCAGCAGCTCCAACGGCCTGGGGGCCTCTATCTGGGCAACAGCAGTGGGCTCAGCCATGCTAGCTCTCCTTGCAGGAATCATAGGAGGCAGCGGGTGTGCCTGACTGGCCTGTTGCAGGGCTTCCTCAAGACGTTGAGCTTTGTCTGAGAAGTCCCTGAACCCTCCGGGGTAATTCTGAGTGATCAGGGAAGGGACCAGCTCGGTCTTGACGTTCCCGACGCACATTGTCAGCAACTGTTCCTGAGTCAATGGCATGTCAAGGGAATACGTGATACCCTTCCATCGGGCGACGAAATCCGCGACTCGCTCATCAGGCCTCTGCTTGCACTTGAAGAGGTCTGCGATACTCGTCTTCCGGGTCGTGGAATAGAACTGGTAGAGGAATTGTCTACGAAGGTCCTCCTAGCTAGTTATCGACCCGACGGGCAGCTGGCTGTACCAGACAAATGCTGGCCCTTCCAGCGTCTGGACAAAGTAGCGAAGCTTAGCGGCCTCCTGCTGCGCCAGAGTTCCCAACATAGGCCCCGCACCTCGAGTTGAAATGGGCCAAATGCTGTGGCGGATCTCCAGTCCCGTTGAAGGGGGCGAATGTGGGATTCCTGAAACCCGGAGGTGCCGGCATGGCATCCACCCATGCTGGGTATGGCTTGCCGTCCGGTGGGATCGCCACTTGGCGATTCTCCAAGGCTTCCAAGCGGGTGATGAGTTCCGCCATCGGATCGTCCGGACATGGGTTCTAGTCCTGGCGAGGATCTCTAACCACGAGCGCATTGCATGGCCCTTCAATCGGGTCGTCGACCGGGTCGTCGAACTCGGTGGCTCGTGGGATGGCGGGCGGAGCGGACCTTGGGGCAGCGGGAGGAATCCGAGCGGGGTCTCTCAGGTAGTCACGCCGCTCGGGAGGGTGCGGTGAAACATACCACGCCCTCTTGCCATAGTCGATGGCCTCTCCCCTGTCGGCAAGCACGGCATAATCACAGTTGTCCGGGAGAGCCTCATCGAGGGGTGGTTGTTCCTGTCCCTGCTGTCCTGGCCTAGGATCACCGTAGTCAGGCCGCTGCTCTGCAGCGCGCTCGGCGAGGAGCTGGTCAACCAGCTTCTTCTGCTCGGCGAGCTGTTGACGTAGCATAGCCTTCTCGGGATCCTCATCCGCCCTCTGCATGGAGGCAGATGGGTCGGCGGGTTTCATAGCCCCGCCGTGCTCTTTACCTTTGCTGACGTTTCGGCTCAACGTCAGTGCTTTAGTGGGTGTGGGGAGACCCAGGAGGTTCCTCTGGTGACGAGTAACTCTCACCGATGGATCCAACAACGGCTTTTCTTCGGGGGGAGATCCCCCGTCGAGAAGATCCAAGTCGTTCCCCTCTCCCGACAGGTCAGCCATATTGACTGTTTCCGTCCCTGGGGATGTACCCTTAGGGCCACCCAGCGAATCGGGATGTCGGCGAATCGCACTAAAGCGTAGGGCAGCGTACTGCCCCCATCCACGGATATACACGTGGGGAGTGGATTCCTCGATAACCTTGCAGAGTACTTGAAAACACTCAACGCATAGTTGTTGGAGGGCCTCGTGGTGCCCAAATGACCCGGGGTGCCGAACCGCGGGGAGCGTGGCCAGGTCAATTTGACGGCACTGCTCACCAATATCCTCCAGGTGTGCTTGACTCCCGGGATATGGAATTTGTAGGCGGTGAAGACGGGGGTGAGTCTCCCGGAGAGTTCGGCGGAAGCATTCGAACTCATCCGGGGTGAGTGATTCGGGTGCATCAAAGTCCGGTCCTGCGACTGGCCAAAACTTCTCAGGGAAGAGGCCCTCTGCAAGGACGGTCCAGAAGCTCCACGACTCAAACTCGAGACCCAGGTCTCCTTGGTCCTCTTCAACGACTGGGAATGGACGGGGAACCGACAGTGGTGTCGAGGCGAGCCGCCGGGCCGACGGGCTGGCCGGCGGTGAATACGGCGAGCAGGCCGATTGGCCTCCATATCCCGGGCCGCCCTCTGAGGGTGGCGGTGCCCCAGCTACCACATCACGATAGGACGGGCTGGCGATCGAACATCCTGCTGTAGCGTCGGTGCTCGCCGAGGGTGCACTAGATCGTGGTTCGGCCGTCGGTCCCCAGAAAAAGTCTTCGGCTTCTCCAATCGAGGTAGAAGGTGCTTCCGGAAGGGCTGGTACCAACCGCAAGCTTGATCCTTGGGGGTCTACCAGGCCCTCACTACTCCGGATATACCTTCGGAGAGAAGCGAGGATCATATCGATCTCGCTCTCGGGAAGTACGAGGCTGACGTGCCGCATTCCAACCCCTGCCCCTAACTGGCAGGATCGGGGGGGAGGGCTCCGTCGCTGAATCATACTCCTCCTCTATATCAGAGAAACGAACCGGTCGGATCTCTGTCAGGAATTCCGTAACATTCTTCCCTCGGCGTCGACGCCTCGCCTTCCAGCCCCTGGGTGGTTCTTCGGGCATGGCTGATCTCTATCCGGGCGTCCTCTGGCCGCACTGGTGCTGGGGCCAAGAGGACTGGAAACCAAGGTGCGAGGAGCACCGGGACAGATATCAAAGGGGACGCGGGGAGAGATGATTTCGGGCAGGCCTCCAGAACGGGATCGAAAGGTGGGGTGACCCATGCCTCTTGGATCGGCCACGCAGAGTAGACCCTGTTTGTGAATAGCGCTACCGCGAGGTGGTCCGCGGTGGCTATTGCCTGTACCAGCAACCGGGAGAGTCAACCCAACCTGCCTTTGGGGCGGTCGGGGCCTCGATCCAGGTCGGGCATAGAAGTGCCCCTGCTCAGGATGCACAGAGTCCTGGTGACTGGAGCCAGCAGTGTCTTGAGCCAACGCGGCCGCGGTCACTAGGGCCCCGAGGTGGGCATCCTCTTCCGCTCGTGCCCAACGTTGGCGTCGGGACAAACGAGTCGGGATGAGCGGCGCGGGCAGGTGGAGAGTCCGTTCTTCGACTTGAGGGGCCTGGCGTCGGTGTCGCCGTGGCCTGACATGAGCCCTTATCGCGGATCCCTGGAACGAATCTCGGATAGGGTGGTCCCGGACATCTTCCACCTCATCCGCATTGGGGAAGGAGTTTTCGGAGCGCTCCAGGGATAAGCTCCCGAAGCGGTTGAACGTCGAGGTAGGCAGCGGTGCCTCCCTGCGCGGCCCTCGGGGGCGGCGTTGGTGGTGAGGTGCAGCTTCCTCGAGGTCTAGGTGAGCCATGTCCCTGGTGGGGATGACTCCCTCTTCCTCATATCTCGTCACCAAGTTGTTGATCACCCTTCTCTGGATGACCTCCGAAGGGGAGAGAGGGCATGGTTGCCCCGCAGCTGCGGCTGCTGGGACGGCTGTGGAACGGGCGGGACCGCGCGGAGTAGCCGCGTCGGTGTTTCCCCTACCCCTGCGCCAGTGGGCGGGTGGCGATCGGGCACTGGATTGGGCGACTTGATTCCTGAATGCAGGGAGAAAAACCCATTAACACTGACAGGAAAAGGAATCGACAACCAACCATTAGTGCCGCGACGCCTTCCGTGGGGGGAACCCAGGACATCGACGTCGTGAGACGGAGTGCCCGATTTCCCTTCCCCAGCCCCTGGCGGGTTTCGTGCTCCGGTGTTGAATGCTCGGTCGAGCAGCATGCTGGTCTTCCAACACCTCTGAAAGCCATCGGTCTTCGTATTGAGGAGAAGAGATTCACGTCGGGTTCACCATTTTTCTGTTTCGGTGCGGATGTGTGTCGGGTTTCTGTTCCGACGCTGTTCCGCCAGGACGCGTTCGCGCGTGGACCCGTCGACCCGAGGGGATGGGCGCGCGGCTTGTGGACCCGCAGTCCCGCTTTCCATGGGCGGGCGGCATTCGTCTCTTATTCAGGGGCGTCTGCTCCTTGATCGAAACCGGGATGATGGGATGTCGGCTCCTCTTTCCGTGGACGTCTCCTCGGAACTCGTTTCCTAATCCGGGTCTCCCTCATAGATTTAAGAATGTTCGTGAATCTCTTTCCTGGCGCCATATCTTCATGGACACCGGTTAATTACGCTGCTTCCACCCAGAAGCTCCAAGGAGTCTGGTCGGGGCAGCAACCTGCGGTGAGGAGACCGGGTGGCTCTGGGTGTCGGGGGCGTGTCTTAACACTACGACTCTGCATGTCTGCCTTCCGTCCCTAATAGGGCTTCTCAAAGGCTTGATGGCCTGAGGCATCCCGCACTGGGTGCGGGGAGCTGTGTTACCTGAGGTTTTCTTCAGCTTCCCATGTTTAACACAGGGTATGCCGCGAGTTTAACGTCCAGCGGGGACGGAATCGGACTGATCAACACGAGAAGGGGATCAGATGACAGAACCCCATGCGGGGAACCTCCGATGCTGGGGCCAGCACATGGGCGGCTTCCCGAGTGAAGTGGAGTGGAATGAAGTGGCATGACCCCACCGGGATGTAGCGGCCCAGGTAAGGATCAGGATGGATGATGGAGTGAAGAGCATGGACCCCGTAGGGGCTTCCTACGTACCGCGCGTTGGCGCGGATCAAAGTCATCGTAGTTCGAATATACAGTTTAACGTCATGCTGGACGTCGGCAAGCCGACTCACGAAGAGGTCGAGGCCGCCGGGAGGAAGATTGAACCGAACCACCTCGCACAGAGGGGGATGGAACGGCCGGATGGATCACAGTTTCACGTCATGCTGGACGCTGAAAGGGGAAAAGGGAAGTGGGGAAGCACAATGGAGACACACATGTGCAGTCTCCCACAAGGGCGGATTCATAGGTGAATCGACGCGAGTGTGAACCTAGGAGGGGTCCACTGATGGACGAACCGACATGAATATGACCGGGACGACCAGGTGGTGGGCTTGAACCTCAGAGAGGCTTCCAACGTACCCTGTTTAGGAGACAGAGATCAAAGTCCACGTAGTTCGTTCTGTTTGTGACTCTACCCCCGTGGGCGAAGGCCACTCCAATCCCTACATCCCTGCAGAGAAGAGCGGGTGGGGGCCACATCCAAACCGGGAGGACCCTGCGTGCGGGGCACGAGATCGGGTGATGCGTACGGTTTAACGTCCTGCCGGACGAAGTACAGTTTAACGTCATGTGTTGAGGACGAAGCGGATGGTTTAACGTCTTGTCGGATGAAGTACAGTTTAAGGTCGTGTGTTGAGGACGAAGCGGACGGTTTAACGTCTTGCCGGACGAAGTACAGTTTAACGTCGTGTGTTGAGGACGATGTTTAGTTTAACGTCATGTTGGAAGAAGCACTCGGCAGTTTAACGTCTTGCAGCGCGGACGTAGATGCTTGCCAGTTTAACGTCTTGTCGCGCGGACGATGGAGGCTAGGCAGTTTAGCGTCGTACATCTTGGACGTTGGAGCGCCGCCAAAGGGTCCGTGTCACTTCGTGCGAGCCTGGAGGGCTGCACGGGAAGACAACGCACGGTGCGGGGCACCCGGGATGAGGATCATCGGGCGCCACGCAGGCGGGTACCCTCAGGGGGTCAAAGGGGGCGACCCTGGCGGTTTGCGCGCAAAAGAGGAGTTGGCGCGCAATACCGCGGGTCGGCGCGCAAATGGGCGGGCTGGCGCGCAATTGGGCCAGCGCTTTGCGCGCGGAAGATGAAGATTGCGCGCACCGGGCTTCGGACAGCGCGCGGGGGAAACGGCTCATTCTTTAACGAATGGCCACTTTGATAGGGGGGGTGCGCGCAATCGGGCTGGATTGCGCGCACCCGGGGGCAATTGCGCGCAAGAGGCTTCTTTTGCGCGCGAAGGCCTTTGGGTGAAGAATTATTCAAAAAGAAAGGAGCCAAAGGGATTGCGCGCGAAGGCGAACCCCGAGGCTTTCTTGCGCGAAAGAAAGGAGGTTACCTGAAGATCGGCATTGCGCGCGGAGGGGGTTGGATTGCGCGAACGAGCGACTCTTCAAATTCCGGCAACCTTCAAAACGTCGGGGGTCGCCCTATATTTATAGGCAACCCCGGGCGCGGAATCCGGTTCACGGGTGCGGAATTCCCTTCGCGGGCGCGGAATCGGGCCCGACGCGCACGGGAGTCGCTCGAGCAACGGGCGTGCAAAATTGCGCGCCGGTCCAGCGCATTGCGCGCATCCCGGGAGGTTTGCGCGCGGCACTCCAACTTTGCGCGCGGCTCTCCAAAATTCCACGCAAGGCTTTCGGGCCCTCCGAAACGGGCTTCCGACTCCAAATATGACCTCGCTTCCCGCATCCAGAGCTTCGTTTGGGTACAACGGACTTTTCCGGCGTCTACAATGGTAAATTCATATTAAGAGTCATTCAATATAAATACATCACTACATGGATTTTAATTCTATGAAAAGTGCAGTTACCAATTTATTAATGCATTCATAAAATTTAGAACTTGGATTGGGGCCTTACCTCAATAAATTTGGCCCAGAAAAAGCATCATAACTCAATTGTGATCCGCTCACATACATTCACATCAACAAAAACGTATGTGTATCCCAAAGTTATTGTCGCATCAAACAACCATTAACCGACCCCCATAAATTGTGTATTAGGGACCAATGCACACCCAAAATATTAACCGCGACACCAAAACACCATTAGAATCCAATTCATAAGGTGAGAAACCAAATTATGGGTTTAATCCCACACCAGAATATGGTGTTGATGAACCAAAATTGAGCTGAAACACTTCTCCATTTGTGATAGTATTTGGAATATGGACCAATGGGTCTAGAGGAGCCCCCCTTCACAACAATAGAATCTAAGAAACATGAAAGTTGTGCGGGTTCTTCTAAGGAGAGGCAACGGTGGACGTGGATTATGCATGGAAGTTTCCAGGGCGCATCTAAGGAGTGGAAAAGGGGGATGGGGATTATGCATGGAATATTTTTCTGTGCTGCTAAGGAGTAGTAAAGGTGAATGGCGATTACGCATGGAAACTACTTGGGTGCCGCTAAGGAGTGGAGACAGTTCATGGGGTTTACGCAGGGAAGCTGCCCCAAGGTTCTGCTAAGGAGTGTCAATAGTGGATGGGCCTTACACAAGGAAGGTGACCAGGTGCTGCTAAGGAGGAGTGATGATGGATAGGTCTTACACAATGAATCTTCTCGAGTGATTCAAAGGATCAGTGATGGTGGATGGGAATTTCACATGGAAGCGTCCTATAATGCCTTCCTCAAGTCTATCCAAGAGGGCATCCCATCATACTGGTGGGTTGGGTAATATAAATGGGGCTTACATTTATGCTCATGTGCAAAAGAGGCATACCTACAAGGGAGTATGAATTAGTCCAAACAAAGTGAGATAAAAAGTTTGAATCACATGCCTGACATTCAGAATGTGGTGAGGGTGACGTAACGATAGTGGATAACTGTACACCTTGATCAATACATAGAATTCATATCACATTGTCCTGAAATGGGGATATAAAAATGAGGGTCGACAGTTGACCATGTTCGAAACACAAGACCTGACTCGAAGTGTCATCCAATTGCTTCAGGGGTGATGGCCCGATACAGTTGGTGAGCCGATGCAGCAAGGGACTTGGCTTTTAGTCAGGTCCCTTAAGACATTAAAAATGGTGAAGGTACGAATGTAGGATACATGAAGAATGAGGTAGAGTGACAGAATTTTTTAACATATTCCAATGCTCTTGAAATTATACCACTATAATCATGGTGTGATGTATCTTAGGCTTTTCACAGAATGAATCTATTATTTGGAATAATAGGCATTCTATTTTTTAATGATAGGGCATACGAAAGTTTAGAGTCATGCAGTAAGGACTATTGGCATCTTATACTAGGCTTGTAAGGAATATCTTGATTATAGTAAGAGGCATCCTATTAATGATTGATATGGAATACAATAGATTATAGTCATTTAGGGTGGACTATTTTCATCTTATGCTAGGAGCATAACTAATCATTTTTTTGGAGAATGAGGTATCCTATATTTTTTACACAGGGTTTACTACAGTTTAAAGTCATAAATATAGAAATATTAAGCATAAGGTTCCAATAAATGGTAGGTGTTAGGAAATATGCAAGGACTTCCCTTTCTGGTTGAACCTATGAATGGAGTCAGCCGATGGGTTTTTGATGAGTTTCTTGAGGAATTTGATAGACTGATGGTACATGGGGAATAAATGATGAGAATATATACTCCATACATTGGATACAAACCATGAGTAATATGTTTACTCATGGGGATTTATGGAGTGCTGAGGAGTATCTCAAATCAGGGTATTCAATAGGTGGAAGGCAGCTGTACATAAGGGCACAACAGAAAATGATGGCATCCTGGCTCGAAACAATCACGTTCCGACTCTCTATTTTTCATTGGGGTCAGTGGCAGTAGTGAATGGATAGGCCGAGAGGGCTGGGATCGTAAAACAAGAGTGATCCCTAGTGGGGGTTCAGGGGGCACAACCCCCATGGTATGTACCAGAAGGCACATGCCTGGAAAATGTTGTGCATAAAATGCACCACATGCTGGATGGGTTGCGCGCAAGAATGCACTGTGTGGCACAGGTGTGCAAAGGATTTGGAACTGTGACAACTTTTCATGAAATATTTGATGTTTTTCACACAATAGGGATGTTTTTAAGCTATACGAAAAGAATGTGTGCAATAGGGATGGTTAGTGCTCAATATAGATGGATTGTGCACAGTAGGGGATGTGTGTGTGCAATTGAACATGTGAAACATAGGTGCATAAAAAATTGGGTACTCTGAACTGTTGCACGGAAAAATTATTTTTTTCACACAATATTGTGTAGGTTGGAACCTTTATGCACAAAAGTGACATTTTGCACACAAAATGAGGAATTTTTCATGAATGTGCAGAAGATGAAAACTTACGCGCATTAGATCATTGGCCGGCCACCTGGTACCCTCTCTAGAAGAAGGGGGTGTAAATGTATTTATAAGAGAAGCTATAAAGGTTGGTGCGTATAAAATTACCTTCTATTATTACATTAAAAGTGATATTGTGTGAAATATTCTTTTTCCACATGCATGATTCAATTTTTACGTTCAAGATTCCATTTTTGCACGCAAACCCATACATATGCGCAAAACTATCTTGGATGTCCATTTCCAGTATCCTCACATCAAACAACCATATATTTTTTTCAATAGATCCATTCGGGCTCCACGACTAGTCAAATTAAAGATTTCAAAATGAGTTATCCCATGAGATCATTCATGTAGCACTCAGTGAAATATATGGATGTGTTTTCAGGAGCCAAAAACATTTACCCATATTAAAATCATTTCAACCCTTAGAATTCATTAAGAACTACTAAAATGTCTTCTATACCACCAAGGTCAATATGTTTCATTTCAGCAAAAAAAATTACCCTTCAAAATTACAAACACACTTCTAAACAAAACATAAGTCCAACCCTTAATTCAATTAAAACCAATTCAAATCTTACCAAATGAAGCTTACATCTGATTCCATTAGAGGGAAATAATTAAATAAAAAGTTTAAATCTCAATCATCCAACTGAAGTTTGTTGCACATGATACTCTGGAAAGATATTATGTCCCAAAACACACCATCACTCTTAAACAAGAAACACACCTTCTAAAAATTATTAAATCACCAAACACATGTACACTAAAGCCCTTACATTACCTCTGGTGGCATTCCCATGTCAAGCTATCACAAGGCTATTTTATAACATGAATGTTACCCAGCATGAATGAAGGAATAACCCAATGAAACTATACATCCCGCATTCAACCTAGATAACAACCACCTTTCAATACCAACAATAATTAAAACATTTTCACGATGTAGAAAAACCTATATCTTAGTATATCCATGATAAAGTCACGATATGGGGCATGATCATTTCATTTGGAAGATCCCTCTATTAGAATACCAAGGCCACTAAAAAGATCAGACAATGTACTACCAGATGACTGTTCAAAAATATTGGCATCACCTGCCGACATGTTTACCGAAATAGATGTGACACTAACCACCTTAGGATTTCCTATGACTTCAAAATAAATGATCAGTAAATCATTTTCATGCTATTTCAGAACACCTTAATGCTTAGGTGTGACGATCCTCGAACCACGATAACCACATAAAACATTGATCATAGAATCCATAACCTAAACCTATCAGCATGTCAAAACACTCGAGTCCCAAAAAGTCATCCCGAGTAGTGGGAAAAACATACCTTAATGCCCAAAATATTCATAGGGTACTACATAAAATAGATGATCCCCATACTAAACAAAAAAGTTGACACTCCCTCATGGTCAAACAGAACAAAAATAATGAGATTCAAAAGGCCCTTTTTCATCATATCTATTTTAATTTATTCATTTTATCCTTTTAATATTTTAATGAATTTCAGGTAACACAAAAGTAGTTTTTAATAACATGTCACTTGGTTTTCAAAACAAATACATATAGAAAAATAGGTATGAAATCACAATCATCCTATTTAATCATTATCATTCAGTTTTATTCATATATAAATTGGAAATAAAGCATCTAAATATATTTTACCGAAAAGGTGACCTCTAAAGGATCCATTTATTAAATCCAGTTTCTTCAAAAAGCAACCCCACAACTATTAATTACAATCAAACCTCGTTAGTTTTACATTCATTACCATTTTCTATCATGCTATGGTTATATGGTTCACTCATGTTGGTGTCGATCTATTAATCAATAAGGCATGTATAAAACTTATTGCTGACATTTGGATTCCATTTATCACAATCAAAATTCATTTAAAATTTTAACTTTTGAAGCCCTTTTTACACATCAAAAAATTAATATCATGTTATCCTTGTCTGTATCACAGCTGCATGTTATAGACTCAAAGCATGACACAATAATAAAACCTGCTAATCAAAGAGGTATCATCGCATATAAAGACCTAAGTCGAAGAAATTTTTCACCAAAACATGATATCTAAAAGAATAATAAATAAGTATAAGGAATGAAACATAGACAACGAACACAATCCATATTAAAGGGAATCCTACTAATGCAATAAATGGCATGCCATATAGGCATGGAAATTGAATCCCTAAGTGTATAAGATGATGTATGTATGAAAAATTCATTCCATATCAGAAAAATGAATATTTTGTAATTTTTTATAATCAATAGGAAATGGAAAATATACTAGTCACTCAAGGTGAAATCATATAAAATTTTACATCAAAAAGTATAAAAATCAATTACCATCCTTGGCCACATGGTCATTTCCTGTAGATAAGGTTATCTGTCCAAATAACAACTATTAACCCAGGCATAGACACATTGTTAGTCTCCTTTAATCCAACCCAAAACCGTAATATAATGGAAAATGATGTCCTTTCATACCACTTTGTAACACCCCAATTTGGCTCACCCCTACACCGGTGGCTAGACCAGTAGCCACATGACCTCAAGCGCATCTCCCCATATGCCACAGGATGCTAACTAGTAGAGAGGGTCTAAGGGTTGTTAGTGAGGAGACTATACCCGCTTTTCAGAGTAAAAATAATGGACAATATCATCAAATGAAGTAAGTAGTGTGAATAATGATAAATCTGTTGAAGACATAATTTTATAAATCTTGTAGAAAACAAATGGCCATTGCTAATGTTACACAATTTATACATGTTTTAAAGGTATAATTATGAAATTGATAAACAATATATCATGTTATACATATAAATATATAAATAAATAAATAAACAATGACTCAATGACCCGAGGGAGATCTCCTTGAGCATCTCATGCTTTATTTTATTCCTTGGCACCTATCTCCATGTACTACCATACAACAATAATCATGGTCTATGGTATGCGAGCCTATGAACCAGAATAGTATACTCAGGTAACCTGGTGAAATAGATGCCATATAATGATGTGAGATATACAACTAAATAGGAATGCACCACCAGTTTAGAGCCTTATCCAGACAGTGAAATATCAAGAGTATGTAGGTATAACGAAGTAACAACTGAATTGAATAAAGAGTCATAACCCACCCAGGTTCCTGGCAGACCCCTGATGGGGATACCTGCTTCATCTCATAGTCAGAAATAAGAGTCTGAATAGGAACTATGCATATAAATTTCATAAAAAAACTATCTAACACATTAACTGATATTCTTTATTGAACATCATAAATCCACGAGTTCCACTAGACACCTGTATCTCAATAATTTCCTCGATCGTGCCTAGGTCTGAACCTATTCTCTTATTCAATTCAAAAATCATTATATCACATCGAATTTTATTAATAATTTAATTCAGTTTATGTATGAAAAATTTGACTCATAGTCCAATGTCAATTAATCACTGTAGATCGTCATATCTAGAACCCTCAGGAGTATTAGGAGCACAATTCCTTGTCTTACAATCAATGGGTATTTGGAACACTATTCACTCTCCCATAAAAGAATATTTTCACGCAAGTTGGGAGTAGAACACCAGGTCTAGAACCCCATGAGTATTTTGAGCATCAGTTTATGTATCACAACCCATTTATCAATCATACATATATATTTAGAATTGGTGTATCATGCCCTGTCTAACCCCCCGAACTATTCATTACATAATTTATAATTTAATTAGTCAAATCCGTTAATTAATTCAAAAACTAATTAAAAACATAAATCTCCCATTAAATATTTCGCCAATTAATTAACCATTAGACACTTTAATAGTTAATAATTAATTAAAATTTATTTATTCTTAACCAAAGTCAAGTCAACTAGACAATTAAATCGATATTAAATTACTCCAATTACTTAACCACAAACAAGATAATTATTTCACCAATAAATTTTCCTTATTCCCATACTAATACAATCAATTAGTTGAATATAAAAAATATATTAGATAACACATCAACTAACAAACATAAATTTCCATTTATTTATCAATAAATTAATTAATGTACAAAACAAATCGCATCCCATAATTAATTTTCCAAAATTAATTACCGTATTCTAAATCTCAACTATCTATAATTAATCTATCTCATCATTTCCATTTAATTAATTCAATATTAATTTAAATGGTTCTATAATTTCAACATCCGTAAATTAAATCAGTATTTAATTAATACTATTCAAAAACATCATCATTGCATGATTAATTCAACCATAAAATATTCATTTTGTTGCATCAACCCATCATATGTAAGTATTAACCGAAATTAATATGAAAAACTCAAACCACTGGAAATCATGATATATCACTACCACTTATTTTTTGGTTTGAAGGAAGAAGAATCCGATTGATGGGAATTATTACAAAAATATGAAATTAAATATAACAAAAATCACATGTGACTTTTATAATTTTAAATCATTAAACATGGTAAATTCATATTAAGATTCATTCAATATAAATACATCACTAAATGGATTTAAATTCTAAGAAAAGTTCAGTAACCAATTTATTAATGCATTCATAAAATTTAGAAATTGGAATGGGACCTTACCTCAATAAATTTGGCCAAGAAAAAGCATCATAACTCAATTGTGATCTGTTCACATTCATTCACGTCAACAAAAACGTATGTGTATCCCAAAGTTATTGTCGCATCAAACAACCAGTATCCGACCCCCTTAAATTGTGTATTAGGGACCAATGCACACCCAAAATATTAACCGCGACACCAAAACACCATTAGAAACCAATTCATAAGGTGAGAAACCAAATTATGGGTTTAATCACACACCAGAATATGGTGGTGATGAACAAAAATTGAGCTGAAACGCTTCTCCCTTTGTGATAGTCATTGGAATATGGACCAATGGGTCTAGAGGAGCCCCCCTTCAAAACAATAGAATCGAAGAAACATGAAAACATAATTAAATCCAAACAATAGGGTTTTGGCCGAGAACACAGGGAGACAAAGGATCCAAACATTCATTTCAAATTCGGAAACATATGCCGATGGACTCACCATGACAACACAGTCAAGACTCATGAAGACACAGTGATGATCTGAGCACGCGAAGAGGAGGCATCAAGGGGGGGCATGCCTCATAGGGGGTGGGGGCTTAGTGCGTGTCACTGCACCTACATCTCTCCTCCTCCTTCCTTCTCTCTCAATCAACTAGTAAGCACCCTATTATACAAAAAGATATAATAAAATAATAATAACATTTATTATTCTCATTTGATTCAACATTTATTTATTAATTATACTTTAAATAAATGATTCATAATTTATTCTAAAATCAACAATTAATCATCCAATTAAATTCATGAAAAATTTATTTAATTAATTAAATACAGTAATAATAACATCATTATCATCATCATCATTATTATTAAATTTTTTTATTTAAATTAAATAAAAACACATTTTAAAAAAAGAGTAAGCGCGTAGCTGACTAGCACAGTTTTACTAACCGTGAACATCTCGATATCTACATTAAAAATAGTCACAATGAAAATTTAAAATTCAACTTAACAATGAATTTAATTAAATAAATCCTCTATTTTTTTATCAATTAATTAAATTCTTCATTTCTTTGAATTTAACAGAATTAAACCAAACATCAATGTTATTCTTAATTTAATATCAACATTTAATGTTACCCTTATTCAATAACACTAAACTCCTCATATACATGCCATTATTATTACCCTTAATTGGTAACCACCAACTCCTTAGTAACACATTATTTAATTATAAACATTCACAAAATTTAAATAAATTAATTCCCCACGTTTTTTTATTTAAAAAAAATTCTTAACACAATTTAATTAAATCAAAAACACCAACACAATGATGTTTAATGAATTCTATCCATAGGAATTAATAAAATAAAACCTCCATATCACAATGATTAATTAAATTCATATTGACCTTAAATAAAATTAAATTAAACCCGAACTCCTCATTTACACATCATTTAATTAAATTATCACACCATTAAATTTATTAATATAAATCCCCAACAACTCATTTAATTAAATACATTTCAACCTCAAATTCAATAAATGAACCTTCTATAATAATAACAGTCATTATTAATTTCAAAAAATAAAACACTTCTTTTATATAACAACAAAATCTCAATTACACATCATGTAATTGAATTCTGTTTAACTAAATTTAAATAAATTAAACAAGTATTTTGGAACAATTAATTAAATCCTCATTTTCCTTGGATTTAATTACAAAAACCAAAAAATAAAATAATAATATTTTTAATAATAATAATAACAAACTTAATTAATAATAATTATTATACTCATAAAAGCATAAAAATGATAATCAAATTATTATTATTCAACCTTAGATAAAACCCAACACATATATTAAATAAATATACTTCTTTATTAATTCTAAAACTCCAAATTCAATTAAACTAATTTTCATTAAATCAAATACTCCTCATTTAATTTCACATAATTGTTACTCATCATTAATTATTCAATTAAAACACTTTTAAAATCAAAATAATTTAATGAATTCCATAATAATAGTATTAAAATTATTATTATTATTAACATATTATTTTATTTAAACCCCAAACTCCATTTTGACAATTTTTAATTGAAATTAAGAAAATTTTAAACTAGGTAAGATACTCAGGTTGGACTGAAACCGTGTGCAGCCCATGCAGATCCATTAATGTGTACCTTTTTAGATCATGTGCTCCTCATACTCTTTGGAGCATCCGTGAAAATTATCAGGTATATTCCAAAGTGCATAAATAAAACTATTAAGCGTTTCAACACTCGAGATTATGTTCTAGAGCTTAGTTCAGAAACCTACCCATTAATAATTCAATAAAGTTGGATAACCATTATAATTTAAGCCTAGTTCAAAAAAGGGGACATTACACATATCTCCCAACCATGGAGACATTCTACCCCTGAAATCCACCAAGACAATTATTAACATAACATAAATAGATGCACAAGAAAATCATGAGGAAAATAAATGCCTCAAGGTGAAAATTCACAACACATGCGACACCCAACAAGTTAATGAAATACCATTGTTTCTGATCAAGGGGGGAAGAAGGGAGGGTTCTCCCCACCAAGATCATTCACTAATACGGAAACCCTAAAACCCGAACACACCACCCCTAAGGGGCCAATGATAGAACTCCAAAAATTTATTTATTCAATTTCTCCACATGGAAGAAACTAAAGCCTAGTGAAATTAATGAGAATCTTGCTATGAAATGAAATAGTATCCTGATGATGATAAATTAACTCAATACCTCCCACAGCGACTGAATAAAGTCATCACCATAACCAGATAATTGCTAATTACTAACCCAAACTCATTACACATTCTCAATGATATCATAATAACTCCACCACTAGTATAAAAACCATTACACAGAAAACTGGTACATTGATACACTAGGTTAGATGAACCCCCTACAAAACCGAAACAAACTAGAGAAAAACCCACAAAAAGGTGTCTGAAATAATAAAGCGCCCAGAAACACCACCCATATATTTCATGAAACTAAAAAACCCCCAAAAAAACACAAATGAGAAAAAACAAAAAACTTGAAAAATATGTTTAATCATGGTCCCAATACCCTTTAAAGAAACTAAATTCTTTAGTAACAACACTAAGAGAAGATAGGGCCACTTGAATTCCGGTAGAACGAGCTCATCACACCACCAAAACAAGTACATTCTTATAATGACTATAAGAATAATACAATGAATATTTGGATATTTCCATCCCAAATCTAGATACATGATTTGTATTAAGTTTTCACACACCCTATGAAACTCTTTTCTGTGTGTGAGCAATCACCTTGACACTTGTGGTTGGGCCCCTGATGGATGAAGTATCTCGTACCTCAAATTCATGAATTTTCTTCCAATAGTACCTAACTACTCCCTCTCTATGATTTAAATGACCAAAATGGTGATAAATCTTTAAATTCATACTTGATGATGGCCTATAATTCTAGAACATAGCATACTAGTGGCACACAAGAGAATGGTCCCACAAACTGGGAGTCAGCACTATCGAATAATATTTATCAGAAATAGGTTCTTCTGGGACACCCCTCTCACTAAATTGGGAAATTTCATGTAAACCAAAAACACTTTAAACACACACCCAATCCTGACGATGATGATTCACTCAACCAATAGTAGTCTACAACTAGAACCTGCATTAAATCCGAGATAAAAATGACTCTAAAAAACCATGGGAGATCCAAATCACCCAATGTAATGCTATATTTTCACATGAAACATAATGAAATCTAATAGACCTCAATATACTTAAAATAAATGAAACACCTGAGAAGAACCGAAAACATAGAACGACTCACAGGAATCATTAGAAAAAATTCTATGTGGTATACACAAAACAACATGAAAAAACAAAAATTGGTTGCAAGACAGAACTCAAGAAATTCAATAGCCAAAGACAATAGAAAATGGATCATAATCCAGACATATACAAACACAGATAATAATAACTTTAAAAACAAACAATTTCAGTTAAATTTTTAAAACTCACATTTGACATCTTGTGAACCGTCATGTGTGCGTTCATCCAGTCCCACTTACATCATCTGTGGAATATTTATCCTACACACGATCTTTATATACTCATGCACACATGACCCTCCATAATGAATTCCAAGGTCCAAAAATATCTTTTCCTTATCAAATACAAACACATAAAAAATTTCAATGTTCAAACACTATTTATATAAGAACCCACATTACCAATTTCAAAACAATTTGAAAGAAACCATTTATCATCTTCAAAACCACATTCATGTCAAAAATCCATATTCCATTCCAGTATACACATAGGCACATTGAAACCAAGATGAATTTCACTTGACAACAAACCACTACAATGAAGATCTTTCTCCTATACCTATCCTGAAAATATTGGGGTGAGACCTGACCCATGTAAGGAATGAAACTAATAAGACCATGAACCAAGAACACAGACTCCATATTGTCACCACCCCATGTGACGCCACAACATAATCTGATTTGCCTCGACTCTCATCCCTCAATCCAAAAAAAACAAGGAAAAAAGACTCAAAATCCAGGACTACCTTTGGTTAATTTAATATTAATGTGAGATAGATTTCACACACTCTTTCTGTACCTACCCCGTGAGTATCGATATTTCCGATATCTATCTACCATCCAAAACTAACTACAAACTCATATACTTTTTTGTTAAAAACAAATCGGGTTCGACTGTAATCTAGTCACTCGATCTGGTCATCGGCATGGAATGAATGGTGTTCTTAATCCCTTTTTGCTAAAATGAGTGGCAGGTATTGAACATTAACAAACAGGAATGATTTGGACCCTGAACGAAAATATAAATTATTAAATATACATTGTTGGTAAATATTAAAAAATAGCACTGGAAAAAAATTCCCATACCTCCATGTGACCTCTTGGACACCTCCAACCAATAGAAAACCTACCTTAACCATGAGAAAATGAACCAGGAACCTAAATAGGAAAAATAAACTTATAACTAGAAATAAAAATTTGGCATGAGCACCAAATTTCTCAATATGAAATCCTCATATAGAAGTTTTCATTTCTTTCCGAAAAATATATAATTGATACTGGATTGAAATAAACTTATAAAAATTATGTTTTTACATACACAATATTTTTTAAAATAGAAAAAATTATCCATTTCCCTCATATTTTTAAAAAAACAAAACAGGTGAAAAGAAAATGTTATCCATTCTTACTGATTTGAAACATCTACGTCAAAATCCTTTTAACGCAATCATACATTCATAGTTTTTTAGAAAAAGACAAAAACCAGGTATTGTAAAAAAATACACAATGAGGGAAAATGATCTATTAATGCTCGCAGTGGGGAATATTTGGAAATACTAGGAACACATACGAAGACTATAATATAATAATACAGGTGAATCATTGCGAAGGAATACCTACTTGGTGATGTCATAACAAGCCAATGCTCAACCACCTTAACCTAGGATAGGCTAAGGCCCCCAGTCCCATAGCAATAATCCCATGTATCTACCTCATATGGGCCACTAGTAGAGCACAATCTAACTAGAAAAACCATCATTCATAATAAACCAATTTTCTATACTAGGTTACCATCTATATTACATAATGAGGTGTGCCATGAAATTCAAAAAACATGCCACCAATATACATACAATCACATCACTCAATCTGGCACTACCCAAGCCACCTCAATGTTTATTCCTATTCATCAAATAATAATTACCCAATGTAGGTCCCATAATGAGGACCCTCCCACCTCATTATCAATTAACAAGGTGATATGCTTAATCTAAGTGGGGTTTTACAAACAACCCTTTCAAATATTCCAATCACTCCTCTAACATTACAAATTTATATCATTTACCAAAAACACATTGAAACTATTTCCAAAATAACAACATATAAAAAATTTATATAAACATTTCCAAACAAGTATTTATAATTAGAATTTACCAAAAAGTTACCATATTCCTTTTTAAGACACGTTAAAGAATCAATGAATATGAATGTTCGAAATGGGCCTTCACAATTCATACAATCCAATTCTCTTTAATACATCCCAAATGGGACTTAGCTTCTAATCACACTACCATGTTAATTTCAAGACCATTCATGCCAAACCACGAGGAACACCTTTTGAACCACAATTTAAAAAAAACAGATATTTTCACCCATTTTAGAAAACATGTAACCATTTTAAAGGGGGATAGGAGGAAGGGACAGAAGTTACCTTGAGAGAAACCAATTTTCAGTGCGCTATCTTTATTTTAATACACATTCGTATGTGTATCTAGTGCACCCATTGATTTTCCATCAATCAATGGTACTTTACAACGAAAAAGTGAAAATCCAAGCCCATTTTCATAAAAATATCATTTTCATTCTAACTAAAAGTCATCCATTTCAATCATATAAAAAATACAACACGAGTTCTTTAACCAAGAAGCATTTATTTCAAAAAGAGTTTAAACCAACACAAAAAGAAATCACCAAGCATTACATTTAAAACTCAACACATACATTCAACCAATTTACAGAACATTTCAAATGAGTAAAAACTCACTAAACCATCTAAACATAAAAATAAAAAAGAAAATAATTTTGACGACCTTGATTAAATTCTTATAAAGTAAAAATCCACCAAAAACATCAATCAAAACATTTTAAAGCTATGAAACACTAATCCAAATTCAATTGCATATTAAAAATCTTGTGCATGAATGAGAGAACTTGTGAAAACCATTTTTTTAGTAGGTTATACCAATGGTAAATAATTATCATAAACGAACTAAGATTGTTAAAAATATATGAATAAATGTACAAGAATTAAATACAAAAAACATTTCATCACAAGGGATAAAATTTGAATAAATGTCATGGAACCATCTTACTATCGTTCAACGAACATGAACCAGCAGTGGAAGAAGAGGGAAACATTAATAGGATAAATTTTTATACCCCAGATGCTGAAAAAAACATGTGAATCACAAACTCTGGAGATTGGGGTTTGTTTGATTATAGAAAAAACCCAAAAATTGAAAAATATTAGAGGTGGTGATGTTTGTCCGCAAGGGGAAACTCAAACATGCTATAGAAGGGAGGAGGCATCGTGTAGAGGGTTTGGGCCACGCTAGAGCAAGGTAGGGAGGTCGGGTCTCATCAGACCTTGCTGGTCGGATTGTTGTCTATGGAGGAGAATGAGGGTGTGTTCGGATCATGCATGAATTGTGTAGGGGATCATTAGGGGTTATCGTAAGGTGGCTATAGGGAAATAGGGGTCAGTGGGGTTACTAGTCGGAGGAAAGCCGGTGGGGAGTTGTGATGCGCTAGAACCTCGGAAACTTGGTCTTGTAGAGGGTAGAGAAGATGGGCTGCTGGAAGGAGCAACATTGTAAGGGGAGGTCAGTACAGGCTTGGTGTGACACTGTATGTGGGTAGGTGCATAGTGTGCCTATATATGGGGGAGGTGGTTGCTTCGTTGGAGAAGGAGGGGGTCACAACCCCCTAAGGTTTACCTATTTTTTTAATTCATCTAATAATAATAATAATAATAACCATCACAATAATATTAATAATAAAAATAATTATAAAAAGTATAATTATAATAAATCATTTATTCTTAATATTAATAATAAAAAAAATACATTATTAAAACATTTTTTTATTATAATATATTCATTATTAATAAATCATTATTATAAATAAATAATTCATATTCTTAATAAAAATAAAACAGTAATAAAATATTCTTATTGTAATTATAATCATAATAATATTCCATTCATTTTAAATATTAATAATAGTGATAACAATTTAATAATAATTACAATATCATTATCTAGACAAATAACATCATAATTATTATTTTTTAAACATTTACAATACATTATACTCATAAAATTTAATTTATTTTAAATAGTGGAAAACCGTAGGGCACCCGAGATGACCGCACAACTACTGCCAACCATGGGGTGCCCATGATGTAGTGTGAAACCCGTTAATGTTTTTAAACATCAAATTCTTATAACCATGACCCCAATCACGACTAGCTAAAAATGCTGAAAGATCACAAAAAAGAGTAAAATAAAATTGTTTGAGTTTGGGGTGTCACAATTACCAATGATCAGACCATGTAGGCATCCATTACCTAAATCATTCTATCATTACAGTTACAGTCAATTATACACTTTTTTTATATTCGTATATTCCTACAATTTTGTTTCTTTTATTTCATTTGATCGTTATTTATAGGGAAATATCTAATAGTTTTTTTGACTTATTTATTAAATTTTGAATGATAGATGGATAAATAATGTTTTTAAAATAAAAAGAAATTTATTGGTTCATTAATATATTTTAAAATAATCATAGTTGCGGTATTCAATCTATTATGAATAAAAAAATTAAATGAAAGTTATATTTATAAAAATAAATGAAGGAATACAATATGTAATTGAAAAATTATACTAGGGAACAAATACAAAATTTTATGAAAAATATCTTATTAAATTTTCTCACTATTAAACATAACATATTTCATTATCCTTAATTATTATCACTTTAATGGAATACAAATACTATAATCAGTTAATAAAATATATAAAAGCAATCTCAAATCTAGGAATGAAATTATATTAATAATAGTATATTGAATAACATATATGATAAATTCAACTGTGCGAACATATTAATACATCAAAATACTAAAATATATTTTCTAAATAATTTTTATTTTATAAAATATATAAAAAATGTTTTATGAGGTTACATTAAAAAAGATTAATCATTAATCTTTATATGGATATTTTTTTTCTTCAAAAGGATCATGTGGAGTCTTAAAAATTACCAAATTTATCATCATAAGGATAATATACATTCATGATAAGTTTTATTTTATTCAAAAGATTTATTGTATAAATAATATTATATTTCACTTCAATAACCATAAGGATAATTTTATTATTTATAATATTGATTTTATTCATTATATGGTTTTGTTTTGTTACGAACAATAGATTTTTGAATTTTGATAAAGTACATATGACTATTTTTGAGGTAAGAATATTTTTCTGGCAGTTTGTATTTGTTCTAGATAAGGATAAATTTGAGTTTTTTTAAGTTTATATGATTTTTTTTGGGTCGGTAATGTCATTAAATATATTAATCACATTCAAAATTACATGATATAATTTTTATTTATAAAAATTGAATGATGATGAAATGATTGAATTGTATTTGTTAAATATAAAAGAATTTTTAATATTACATAATATGTATAAAATATTGCTTTTTTTCCTATAGTTAAGTGTTTAACAATGTAATAAGCACTTTGAACTATATATGGTACAACTTTTACTTTATAATGTTTATATTTAATACCATAGGGTTTATTCAAAATCATAATCTACAACACATTTCCAAAATCTATATCTAGTTAAGGTTCATAAATCTTATAATTATACTTCATAAGGTTCATATAAATCAATTGATGGTTCATGAATCATGTAACATACATTCATATGGAAAATATTAATCATTTTAGGGTTGTATTATATGGTTCATAATGCATGTAATGTTCTTTTGTAAGGTTAATAATCATGTTTATAAGGTTCTATTATATATATAATATGGTCTCTATGTATAATTAGTATTATTTCTATGATTTTATATAGTTTCTTTATAATGTTTAACCTTTAATGGTTTAATAGTATATAAAAAAATATTTTTTGGAATTATAGAATTAAAAATTATAATTTCTGAAATAAATTTAATTCTATAGAATATTTATTTTATAAGATTCGCATGTTGTTCATTCATGAAATAAAAAATTTCAATAATGAATTTATACCTCAAAAAAAGGATGAAAAATAATCACATGATAATGATTGATGATTCATCAAAGGTGAATAAGTATTTTAATGTTTTGCCTATTAGGGCACTAAAAAATTCCACAAGGCCAAATAGACCTAGATCAGTTTTTAACAAAAAAAAATGAAGTATTGGGGGTAAAAAGAATAATTCCAAATGAAAATTTTAATATATTCAATAGTTTGAATTTCAAAATTTCATTTTAATCATAATTTAATTTACATATTGTAGTGAGATTAAATAAATAAAAAAATTAATATCAAATCATGCATTCATGAAATATAAAATGGGTTGGAGTATATGAAATATTTTTTGTGGTATTAATATAATTATTTATAAATATATTCATAGGAATTAATAAGAAATAATTTCTATATAAAATTCATAGGGAGATAAAGAAACCTATGAAATTATATGTTGCATAAGTATATGATGAAAAAATATTGAAAAAAATTAACCAATGTGTTTTTTAGTTAAATAACTTTATTTGGAAAAAACATAAGAATTAATCATTACAACTATTTTTGAATCACTTATACGCAATGGAATAATTTTTGTAACTTCGCTATAAGTATATTTTCTACATTTTGTACATACAAGTTTATAATAGTGTGTTGTATTATCCCAATAAAATATGGATAATGATAAGTATAAGAATTATCATTATGGGTTGTAAACCATGTAAATATATTATTCCCTTGACGTCTATGTGTGATTTGTGGTGATTGTTAATCACCTTAATTTGGGGTGAATATTGTTTTAAGATAAAATAGTATGAAAATTTATAATCACTAATTCACACTCCAAGTTATTTTACATTAACATAGTCGATGTATTTCGATGTGGTGTCAGATCCATAGTTCAATTTATTAAGGTCTATTAGTGTTATGTTTAGACATTTTATGTATCTTTCTTATTTATGACTATATCAATGAGTTATATTATAAATAATGGATAATCATAATTTAATGAAAAACATTGGGATTCACATTTACTACTTTACGAACCTTTATATATTAATGGATAGATTCTGAAATTAAAAAATATTTATTAGTTATGATACATTTTAAAAAACTATTGATCCATTTATTCAACATATTAAATGTTTCTCTAAGACAGTACTATAAAAAATGAATTTTAAAAATTTTCAACATGTTAAGAATTTTATTATTTTAATATATATAAAAAATAATATTTTCTAAAAAAAGAAAAAAAATTGAAAATGAAATTTGATATATATTAGAGTATGTGTTTTAATATAATAGAAATTTTATGTCTCCAAACAAATTTATTTAAAGCATAAATAATGAAGACCTAAAATTCACGTTGATAAAATAATAGAAAACACATCACATTGGTGAATGAGATTATGACCATGATCTGAGGCATGGTGATAAGATTAATGACTCTATAATTTTATATAAGATCATAAACATTCAACCAGACATGTTTGATGATATTATTTCATTATGGGAAGATAATTATTAAGGTATAAATCAACTGGATGACTTTTAAATCATTATCATAAATTATGAGATTATAAATGTTAACATTTCATTAAATAATAGAAAGGATAAAACAAAAATATATTTTAATGAAATAAAGCCAAATATCTATAAGATTACGGATAATGAATATGAATAATAAATTTCAAATTTAGTTTTATATTTTGATATATGTTTTTATAAAAAGATGCATTTTATGCCTCAAAATTTGATATTGGAATATAGAATACATACAAGAATGATTCCTCCCAAAATTTTAATGATTCAATAAATTAAAAAAAATAAATTTTGAAAAATTGGATAATAATGAAATTAGTGTCATTGAAAAATAAATCCTAAGAAGAAAATTCATGATGAGGGAAAATATGTTAAATGTAAATAATTTATTCTAATGGTAATGGAAATAATTAATCTAAATAACGAGAGTGATATATTATACCAGTACGAAGGATGTGAAATTATTCATGATTATAAATAAAATTTAGATTTTAATGTTACTAATGAGAAGATTATAATTACATTTTTTATTAATTAATATTTAGTTCTGATGGATGTAGTGATGATGTGAGTGACAAAGATGAATCTCAGATGGAATTTATGTTTTGGATATAATTACATACGTACAATTCAAATATCACAATTATTCTATTGAATATAAATATTAAATTATTTCTGTGGGTTAATTCTACCTACGATGATTAAAAATAAAATATATTAATGAGAAATAATGATTTTATATTGTAGTATGTTTATGATAGAGACTTATAGATCAGGTTTAAAGAATGATTTACAGATATATAAAATATAGTGGTGAAAAAATAAAATATAGTAGTGAAAAATATCAAATTATACTATATAAATTATATGTAGGATGTTAAAGATATATAAAAATAAACAAATAGTGATATAGATTCAATTAATTATGGGAAAAAAGTTGATTATAAAAGATCACACCGATTGGTTGCAAAATATATTAATATTTTGTATAGAGCATGAAAATATGTATCCTGTCAATATAACCATAATTATAGCTTAATACGGTAATCATATGAAATATATAAATACTAATAACACCTATATGATATCAAAACTACTATAACCAGTGAATAGATAATGGATACGATGAAGTAAAATATAAAGTGGAATATTTTATGAATTCATAATATTTTGGTATCCAAAATTGTTATATTAATTATGACTAAATAATTAAAAGAAATATATAATAATTTTTTGATAATATGTTTTCTAGATACATATTTATGATTTCCCTAATTTTTTTTGGAATATTAGAGGCTATATAATTATATAATGGAATATTTCTGTTATGTTAATAATATAATAACATCTCTAGATGGGTTGGAAGGAAATGTTGGTGGGGGTATTCAGTCCCTTCAATGCAATAATGTAGAGAAACTTATTTTCTATTATAGATATAATCTTTAATATTTTACTGTTGTTTTCAAAGATGAATATAGAAATTGTAAGTAGCCTTCATATCATGAAAATGATAACTTACTTTTTTTACTAGTATATAATAATATTATTCAAAAAAATATAAAATATAGGGAAAAAATTTGAAAATGAAATAAACAATAATTTATTTTTGAATTCAATCTAAAATAACTAAAAATGGGTTAATCCAATGATTTTGGACGTTGAATGCTTCTCTGAAGTGGAAGGGGATTTAATACTAAAATGTAATGTTAAAAATATTATAGAAGCAATAATGGACTTTGGAGATTAGGTATAACATAAAATTGAAGGCTTTTAATCTATTTTGATTTTGGATATTCAATAAATATATAGTTAAACGTCATTTGATGAGAGAATGATTCAAAAATATCTAATCGTTTTTTAGTTATCTAATAATGAAAATTTAATATTCAATCAAATATGTATATTTTTTAGATCTAATGGGAGAAATGTTTTTAACAAAATGGTCCTAAACAAGTGGATATCTACTTGTATTGGTTGGTACTAGCAAGTCACAATACATATTTATGCAATATGAAATTCAATTGTTTCATAAAATTCTTGGTAATATTGAATAAAATAAAATGAATAACCTCACTCAAGGAGAAAATTTTCAATATGATACCACATTTACTAGAGTGTGGGATTGAATAGGCTCAATGTAAAGAATAGTAATTAATTTTAATTCTCAAATAATGTAACATTTAAATAAAACCATAAATTGGGGCTCTTCCATTCAGACTATCATCAGCCCATGATGAATCATATAGGAAATAAAATTATATATTTTATTTCAATTATTAAATAAATTACATATATTACATAAATTTGATGTTTTATCATTATGATATATAAACTATAGTCTCTACGAATGTTACTAAATTTCACAGAAATCTCATAAAACGTTTTCCGATTATTTTGAAGAATTATTACAATACATAATGTTTATAAATAGAAAATTAGATGAAATAATTATAAAATTGATATGAAGTGTATTCAGTATAAAATTTTTTAAGTATATATAAAAAAATTAAAATGGTTTATTGAATAAAAGAATAGAATTTATGTGTTCATATATTGAATAATACTGATAAATAATAATACATCATGTTATTTATAGAGTCTACATATTCATTAAGAGATAAAAATTAAAAAATATTTCATATACGGGAAAATATCATCTATATCCTTATAATATATTCATTATAATTTGTATCCATTTTTTATGCATATAATAGATTTTAGAAAAACTTCTTTAGTAAGCATTAATGAACAATATCAATAAATGATAGAGAGGGAGGATATTTATGATATCTCATACAAGAGGATATTGTTGTTAAAGAAATGTGATGAGGAAGGTTATTTACACTACTAATATGAAAATTTTTATAAATATAATGAATAAAGACACATATCAAGAATCATATAACAAATATGAAAATGGATTTTCTTTAATAAACATGTAGAATAATGTTCATCATATTTTGAATGTGTAGAATAATTAATTATAAAAGAGGATTACTTATCTCATTTTATGTGATAAATAACTATATCCATCTTATTCAATGGTGATGAAAAATTTTATTTTCTAAAATATTAATAGAGACTATGGGTTTCATTTTCAAATAAGGATGAAATTTTGGACACTAACACATATCTAACTATTTTCACTAGTTTATCATATAAATGTGTAAAACTTATGGGATCCTCATGTTTGGATTTATTAATTGAATGAGGAATTTTTATAAATATAGACTAACATGATAATTGAGTCTGTACCGATGCCTTAGAAGATTAATATTATTAGAATAAATTAGGTGATTCAAAATAAATTAAATGAAAAAATAGAATATCTGTGAAATAAATGAAGGCTTATATTTAATATATTTAGGTAGGTATATTTGATTTTGATTATTTCACACTTATACTAGTGGGAATGATAGGAAAATATTTTTTTTGTATTATTGGACATTGAATACATTTGATATTATAAATAGATCTCTTTGAATACATTGACTTTTTTGAATTAAAAAACATTGATTATTTAAACCAATATTTTTAAATTTATCATGTGTAAGATGTAAAGTACATATGATAGATAAAAAAGGAACAATATGGCATAAAATAATATCCATGATCATTGAATTCCAATATCTATATCAATTTGAAGTATATTTACATTAAATTGGGATGTGTTGACCACATCCTATTCATCACAGATTATATATATGTATCTCAATTTATTGTTATTTATCTTGATGATATTATATTATATAGTAATGAATACATAGATATTGGGTATTTTTTTATATAATGTATTTATTATAATTTTCCATGCATTATGGGATAAAATATAATTTTGGATTACAAATATCTCTAATGGATAATAAAAACTTAATTCCTTAACAGATGTTTTCAGATGGTTCATGTTGTAGGTATATCTGATCCAAATTTTTTTAAAAATAATAATAAAATAAATAAAATTATTATAAGGGGGTTAAAAAGGTGGGTGTATGCATCATCACATTAATCTACTACAACAGAAATATAAAAAATTCTTAGATCGAAAAGGATCAAATAAAGCTAACCTACAAAAGTTTTCTACTGGAAAGAGCATCAAAAAAATTATTTTATTCTATATAAACATGTATAACATCAAAGAATTGATTATCCACAAGATAGTTGAAATTAATCACTTGTAGAGACATCCTCCAAATGAAATTTCCGGAATGGTTTCTAATAATTGACATTTCCACACTTTAGTCAGATTCCATCCACAGTACCCGCCAACCAGGTTGGAAAACATAACCCACTACAATAATCATAAAACCAATATTCAACCCTTAATTATTTAAACTCTCCTTTAGAAGGGAAAAAATTTATTTGAATGCATGGATTAAAATTATGTGGATCAAAGAGTAATTATGATGAAGCTACCCCAATCATTATCAAATTTAGTTAATTCAACATGAATTCACTTCTGTACATTCCCAATGATATTTTTGGTTTATAATATTATATGAATAAGATATAACTAGTGCATGAAAATCCCAAAATAACACAAAGTGGTTGTATTAATATAATACCCATTTTTCTATTATCAATTTTTTTTAATAAAAATTGAATTCTTCTATTATTCCTTCACATCATTTTATCTTGGAATCTTTTTTTCTTGATAATCATTAAATCCACATGATGAACATTTCAAAACATTCTTTGTTCAAAAAATTCTCAATAAGAGACATGAAAAAATGTAATGTTTATTCCATGAATACATTTAAACATATGAAATCATTTTCAGAAATACATACATCTCACCATGAAGTATCATATACTTTCCTTGTGAAAACAATAGATTTACAAAAAAACAGAACACATAAATGGAATATTTTTTTTCTTCAGCCATTAGAAAATTTATATTTTATCCCACATGGATATAATATGATTTATAATACTCAATACTAACACATATTTTAACACTCACAACTACGTTATGTTGTAACCCTCACGACTACCTATTGGTGTAACCTTCATAATTACACATGGAATAACAATTACAATTAAAATCCAACATAAAAATACCCATTGAATTAGAGGGAGATATAGGCCTCACCATTAATAATAAGAAATTCCCACTAACCATAACATAATCATCAAAGATGAATAATTACATCACAAATATAATTCCAGGAGAAAATAACATATTAAAGGAATACTTCACACATACAATGAAGAAAATTTTAATAAAAATATAACTCTGTCACATAATAAAGAAATAATCAAAACATTATGGTGTCATTATAGTGGGAAAATACAATAATTTATTATATGAATCAAAAACATTCATTTACAATGTTGTGAAAAAAAATAAATAGGTTTTTAAATGACAAAACCATCACCTCATGTAATTCAAACATAAAATGTGATAAAAAATATTCAATAATGGATTAATGAGTGTTATTAATATATTACATGTCTATATTACATATCTATAATACCTTATACAATGTTTTTTATAACAAATTTTCACCCATTAATTTAGAATATTTTGTTATTTCCATTGGTTCAAGAGTGTTCAATTCAAGGTTTCTATGGTATATTCAGAGTGGATTTTTATATTCAAATGAAAATAGTTCTATAGATATATGAATATATATATATATATAATTCATGTTAAACTATTATAAGTTAATTTAAACATTCCATGAATGTGGTATTGGGAAATGAAAACTCATCATCTATAAAGGAGGTAATTAGACACACTAGAGAGGTCCATTTCTTTTTTATGAATAAATGAAATAAATAAAATATTTGAAGATGAATATACTATTAATATAAAAAAATTAAATTATATATACGATAATGGATTTATCGTGAAGTAATTTATAAGGTTGGTGATAAGGTAGTAGAGATAAATAATTTAAAACTGAAAATCAAAGAATTTACCAACCTAACCTTTTCACATTGAGAACCTCTTTAATGTTCTTGAAATTGGTCTTTGTGTGAGTAAAACAACCCTATAATATGGAAAGGGATTAGGAAAAGAAAAATTAGTTAGATTATTGGTAATAAATAATACTCAAGGTAATTAAAAGTATGCGAAGGAATGAGTCTCTTTTATAATTGAGGTGATGGGAAATTTAAGAATTATTAAAATTATTAAAATATAATAATTCTAATATATGTTAAAAATATTAAAAACTACTAAAATAATAGGATATCATATTTTTTTAGAATATTGTCATTTTTATCATTTTAAAATATCTCTTTTAATAATTTAATAAAATATTTTATTGAAGAAAATTAATTTTTCCCAAATCTAACACTACCTATAACTATGACTTTAAAACATCAATAAAATGTTTAAAATTTGAAAAATGAATATATATAATCTAGGAAATATTATATTTCACTAGAAAATTAGTTAATTACATTAAAAATATGAAAATATATTTATTCTATTATTTTGAATATAATTAAATTTATTTATTCATTATTTAAATAATTAACCCATTATCATTGTGCAGTCCAGTAAGAAAATTATTTATTCCATAAAATTTAAAAATTAGTTTTCATGATAAATATAATTTTAATAGCCTAAAAATAACTATTTATGTTCTAAAAAACCTATTGAAAATATATATATATAATATTATAATAATTATAATATATATTGTAAAAAACATGACTTCATTTTAAATAAATGATTATTAATGACATAAAGTGAATCAAGATGATGAAAAATAGTCCCATATTAAAATAAATATAAATTATTTTCCTAAAAGTATATATAAATATGGAATTATTTAATTTTGGGATCATTTATGGCTTCTTATAATTTTAATTAAAATATTTTTATTTATTTATCTTCTATATCAAAAATCACCACATCAGCCATGAATAAGAATTAATGTTAATTATTTCATATAAAAAAGTTTTATATAATAAAACTAACTTCATTACATTCAATATAATATTTTATTTTAATTAATTATGTATAATTACAAACATCCACGTAAATAAAACCTCTTTAATTGGTTAATTTGAATATTATTACCTTGTGCAAGCATTTTACATGAATTTGGTTAAGAATCAAGTTATGCAACTATAAAATTAGAAAATAACATCAAAAGTCATCAATTATAAATTATAATTAATAAATATTTCATGACAATTATATTAGAACTCAATTTTTACCTATAACGAATCAAATTGGACTTTGAAAAGTCTGCATAGTCACTATATTGGCATTGAAAATGATTTTTATTCATATTAAGAATTAATATATAACATGTATGTTATGAATTATTTTTGTACAATATTTATATTATGAATTCATATTTTATTCATTCTATAGGTTTAATTAGTTTTTCATCCTTAGTATATATTGGGGATGTCAGAAAAATACCATGTTTGTTTAAAATAACAATTATTTTTTACAAGCCAGCAAAAACAATTCCAGAAAATTCATAAAACATCATACAATGATAACATCAATATGATTTATTCTTAAATGAAATTTTTCTATTCTAATTAAAACTCAATAATTTTAAAATTAATATTTTTTATATAACCATATAAAAAATTAGTTAAAAAATTATTTATGTTAAAAATTATTAACGTTGTGAATTGAACTATTAAATTCCAAAATACTATCAAATATTAAAAAGAAATTATTCTATCCACACATAATTTGTTACATTCAACCCACACCCCAATTTTGAAATTTCATCCTCATAATTTATACACCTATTAATCAAATGGAGATACCTTTCCCTGAAAGCATTTTTAAAATCTCATGTTTCTTCTTCATCCATGTGGTTAATACGAAAAACCATAACCAGGTGAATTAATTTGTTCTGCTATAATTTCTCCTATTATCAAGAATTTGAGTTTTTATCTCCTCATAATAAATGTTCTTTTGCATCCAAACTATATCTGGGCTCAAAATAAGAGATGAATTCGTCACATAATTTATTAACCTTGAAACATGAAAAAACACAGTGCATCTAAGATAAACTCGAAGAAAAAAAATACTTGGTAGGAAAAAGGTAAAACATTCTCTAAGATTTCATAAGGTCTAATAAACCATGGAATTTGGTTTCCCATAATACAAAAATTCATAAAATCTTTCAATGAATATATTTTAACAAAAACATGATCAATAACCTCGAAAGAATAGTCTTTCTCCAGTTATCCATGTAACATTTCTACCATATCTAGGATTTCCTCAAATGTTTCTAGATCATCTATAATTTCTCATCAAATTATTAAACTAATTATGGTCCCTTAAACATCCTTTCACTAACATAATCACAAAATGGTGTAGCTTGATACCGATTTCTATAAAATTCATCAATATATGCAATCGGTATACATGAATAAAACTATTATTATAAGAAAACATAAATAAAAAAATTTTGTTGATCCAAAAATACTTGGTAATAAATTATTCAAGAATATATAATGTATTTAATATTGGATTTTTTTATCACACTATCCATTGGATTTAGGATGAGATATTTTGATTAAATTTAATTCATTTCCCAATGACTTCTCATGTCCTTTCCAAATTTTAAAAGTGATGATGGGATCATGGTAAGAAACAATGGATAGATAAAATCCACATAACCTAGAAATCCTATTGAGGTACATTCAATAAAGACGATCATGAGAAAGAGTGCATGGAATTGGATGTATGTTTGGATATTTAGCTAGTCGATCTTAAATAAACCATATCACATTATTAGCTTGAGAGGATTTCGGTAGTCCCACCATAAAATCGATGGATATATTTTTCTATTTCCCTTATGGCACAAAAAATTATAATGAATTCCATTTGTCAGTTTTCACTATCCCTTAACTTTTTGACAAGTCTAACATTCCATGAAAAAATATTAAATGAATCCTTTCATTCAATCCCATCAATAATACTGAAAAAGGTCATTGTACATCTTAGTGCATATATAATTTAAAAATAATAGGGAACTGTGAGTATAACAAAATAGTTATTTCATTAGTTAATAATAACAAGGAACACCTAATCTCTTTATAAATCTTGTGATAAAATCATCAACAAAAATAAAATCATGAAACTTACCCTTCTTACCAATTATATCTTTTTTATACCTCACGGACATCCTTATGCACTTTTTTAATTTTTTCTTATAGAGATGACTGTAATAATACCTGAAACAATAGAATGTATTTTCACACCCTAACAACATCAAATCAAAGAGTCATCAAATCATCAACTAATGGGTTATAATATAAACATAACATGGTTAATGATGGAAGATGTTTTCGACTTAGGGAATCTACATTTTCTTCTCTAAAAAAATGTAATTAATAATTTATTCAACATAATTTATTACTCACATCCATTTTATCTATGATTTTTTCATTTCAATATGGGAAAATATATTCTTCAATCATTTATAGATATTATATATTTCTCATTTGGTTCTATATAAATGTTCCTATTAAAACCAAAGATGCTAATCCAAATCATGTGTGGGTTAATTTCAATACTGAATTTTAATTTCCATTGATGTATATGAAATTACATGATCATTATACATTAGAACACAATAAAGTCCCTTCAATGGAGTATAACTATAGATAAAAATCACCATTCCTGGAAGGCATGGAAAAAACTAGAGTATTCACAAATATACTCTTTAGTTCTTGAAAATGAGCATCACATTATTCTACCCAAATACATTTAACCCCATTTCATGTTAACATAGTTATTTATCAATATATAAATGAAATGTTAATAAAGAATTGTCATTAATATCCTTCTAATCCAGAAAAACAATGAATATCAATAGCATTTTCAGGTCTTGGCCATTCAACAACCACTTTTTTAGAGAGGTAAAATATTATGTCATCTTTATTGAAAATGTTTACAATTAAATAATTCTATTATAATCAAGAATAAATTTTTCAAAATTTTTCAAATTACATGTTTTTAATGAGAGTCATTAGAACAATTCTTAGAGTTTTTTCAGGATCATCATATATTTCTAAAAAAAATAAAAAACATCATTGAAAATTAATATTATAAAAATATTTATAAAATATTTTATTTATAAGATCCATTAATACATATAGTTAATTTCTCAAAACAAAATGTATAAAAACAATCATGATGTCTATATCTATCATAGATATATTTTTCCAAAATTTCCCCCCCCCCTTCATATTCAGCTGATAGTATGAAGATCCTAATTCAATCTTCGGAAAATAAAGGTTATGTTAGGGATGATAAAAAAATTCTTCAATATATGTCAATATATAATTATTATTAAAAGAAATTTCCTTCATATATCTATAATCAACTCAAATCCTTATGAAACAATCATTCATTTTAACAAAGAAAATATGACCACAGTTTAGTGAAGTTATTAGTTGAATGAAACCATTATCAAGAAAATCTGGTAATACATTTTTCAATAATCAAGTTCCACATGAGTCATTTGATAAGGGGTTTTTGAAATTATCTTAGAATCAAGAAGTAATTTTATAGTAAATTAAACATCCCGATTAGGTATAACATCATTCAACTGATATTGAAAAATATTGAGTTATCCATTTACAATTGGAAAATCCCAAATCTGAAACATTACCTTGTTTTTAAGAACATGTTCAAGGTAAAAATAATTTCAATATTTTAATAGTTTTCTATATTCGTAATATGTTATCTGTGGTTTGGGTTCATTATTTTTTATTTACTAAAAATATTCAGAAAAAATACATATTTTGCACTAAAATAACTCTTAGCATGGTAAACAAAAATCTAATCTATACCCAGACGAAAATAAAAGACTATTAGGGGAGAAAAAAAGGATTACATGTAAATTTATGGTAAGAGACAAAAACATAAAAATTATTATATTTTAATTTTTTTTTCTTTTATATTTCCCCCTTTTGTAACTAAATGTTTTGTTTAATTTCACGAGGTGAACTTTCCAAATTTATTAAAAAATTATCTATAAATAGAGTAATGTGTTGAAAATGTTTCAAACAAGTATTAAAAAAATATAGGTAAACGAATAAATTACCTCATACCAATTCATTGGATGTCCAGACATCTACTAAAGTAGTTACATTGGATTTAACTACACCATCCTGCTTATAATATGGCTGCTTCTAATCATTCATATAATTCATTTAGTAGGTGTTTCCTATGTTCCCCATATCAAAAAATTTGATATACATTATATTTTTATTTCAAAATTAAATATTGAAAATCTAATATCATTTTCATTGAAATGAAGGTCCATATGTCCATACATTCCACATAAAAAAACACTTCTCAGTTTTTTAAGGAATTCCTCATGGTTATTATTTCTACACATCCCATAAACATGAAACTATATTTTCTACCTTCCATATTTCAATGATTAAATCATAGCCATTTATTTTCATCTGGACCTATACTTTTTGTTGTTTTTGAAGTATAGATTGTCTTCATAAAACACCATTTATACCCTCTCATCACATTAGACATATTTTTAATAACATTCTAATTCATTGGAGGCCAAATCTCTTTGATTTATTTGATTCAATCCTGAGTAATAATGATTAATTTTAACATAAATATCTCAAATAACATTTGCAGCATAACTCCAAAAATAGGTGATGTTTTATTCATACATGGTCATTGAATCTTATTTTTTATGTTTCAATTCAACGAATAGTTTTTATATCATATTTCAAAAACCATAAAGAATATTCTGGGAAAAGATTATTAAATTTATCACATTCAATGGAATTAATTTCTTCATTTCCTTAATATTCATCATGATAACTATCATTGGTCCACTTCACCTTTATAACGACAAAAAACTAATATTTTTATTATATTAGCATTAAATTGATATATAATATCATTTAATGGTTATTAATACACACTTATTCCCCCACTATGTCATTATATTCACTAATATTAGGAGGGTGTTCCTTTATAAAATGTTTCACTACCATTATTTTCCTTTGTGGTAGCTCTGGTAGTTCCCTTCAGTGGATTCCACCACCATTTATACCATGTTTCAAAGAATATATTTTAGTAAAAAACAAATATATTCCAATTCCTACCATTTGAGGCTACAGATTTAGATGGATATTATTCTATTGGTTTCTTCTTACATCAGGTTCCCTATTTATTCTGTGGAAACACACATAGAAAAGACAGATCTTAGACAAACCTACATAATAAAATTTAATTGATATATCATTTCAACATAACCATGTGGAATAAAATTATTGGTAACTACTAGCATCATAATAACCCCTAATGTTATCTAAATCATATACTGAAACCAACTATAAGGACCCATAATTAAGCATTAGTTAATCATGTTAACTCTACATGATGTCACTTTTTTCATTCCTAAATATATTTCAATTTTTGAGTCGTAGATAATTAGTCGATAATTCAGACATAAAAATACCCCAATCACATAATGACATGTGATTAAAAAATATCTATTATTTCTATAATATAATATTTTTTAGGAAAACATGAAATTTTTAATGAAAAATGTTTCCAACATTCATCTTGGATAATATTTTTCTCTTACTCATCCTTAAAAACTAATGAAAAACATCTTAAAACATGTGATAATGAAAACAAATCAGTACATAACATAAAATGGAAATGAAAAATTAGTCTATGAATACATATAAACATATGAAATCATTTGGACAAAGGCATATTTTTTACCCATAAAGTATCATATTCTAACTTATTAAAACAATAGATATCTATAAAACATATAAAATATAAATAAAAACTTAGATAACAAGTGGAATTAAATAATTAAGATTGGAACCTGCATATATATTATATGATTTTCAACCCTCATGCATACCTTACAATGTTACCCTGATAACAACCTTATGGTGTTACCCTCATAACCACCTTATGGTGTAATAATTGAAGTTACACATGGAATAACCATTATTATCAATATACAACATAAAAAAACCCAATTCATAATTGGGAGTTATAGGTCACACCCATCATCACAAAACAATTTCCTAGAACCAAAACAAAATCACAAGACGTTAATACTTCTATCATAAAAAACATTCCTTGAGAAAAATCACTTATAAATGTAATATATAATGCATAAGAAATAGACAGTTTTCCTCAAAAATAGCCATTTTATCATTTAATAAAAATATAAAAATATTAAGGCTCCATGAAATCAGTGAAATACTGACATTACATATAAGTAAAACAGAGTTATTTTTGAATTTTTTAAAAAACATACAGTGTATTTAAAAGAAAAATATTTTACTATGGGTTAGTCTTACAAAAAATTTGATATAACTTACATAATAATGATTTAAATAGTGTTATTGATATATTAAAAAATAATATTCATATCTATAATACCTTATATGTTTTGATAACAATTTTCTACCATTTTATTAATAATATTTTGTTAATTCAATTGTCTCATGTGAGCTATTTTCATGGTTTCCATAGTCGTATCCTTATGTATTTTTCACTTCAAATAAAAATAATTATTCATAATTGATAAAATTTATATATATAGAACATTTAATGAATTATAATTTAATTTAAACATACCATGAATTGGGAAATGAAAACACATTATCCAAGAAGGTGTTGAATTGACATAACATAGCCAAAGAATTTAGTCTTTTCAGTAAAAGAGAAAAATAAGGGATTTTTTGTTCAATATAAAATTAACATAAATAATGTTCAATAAATATATTATAAGGGTGTTTTATTAATGAATTGGATATGGGTTGAATTAAAAAGTAGAATTTAGAAATAATTTAAATGGGAAAAATAAGGAATTTATATATTTAATCATTTCTCCTTCATAACATCCATAAGACTCGTTAAAGTTGAATTTTTGTGAGATGAATAACAAAAATATATTTAGTGCGATTAAGGGAATATAATTTTCCATGGTATAGTTGAAAAATAAGTCCCATGGTTATGAAAATTTTGTGAAGGAATGAGTCTCTTTTATAATTGAGGTGAGGGGGAATTTAGTAATTTTTTTAAAAAATTAAAATATAAAAAGTATAATATCGTATAAAATAATTTAAAATGGCCTAACAATAAAAGAAGATAACTTTTGTGAAATCATATTATCATTTTTCCCCGTTCAAAATTTTTTTGATCTTTTATTAATTTAATAAGTTAATTTATTCATGAAAAATAACTTTTCCAAATTAAACACTATTCATAACTATGACTTTTAAACATCAAAAAAATATTGAAGTTTAAAAATAATATCATATCATAGATTTATAATATTCATTATTGGAATTTTTTAATTAACTAAAAAATGTCAACATAAATTTTTTCATTATGTTTAATATCATTATTTTGATTTCATCATTATTTAAATAATTTCCCAATCATCACAATGAATTTCATTAACGTAATTTTTTATTAGCTAAAAAATACAACTAATTTTTTTTGAATAAGACATATATCATAGATTTTCAATTATTATTTAATTTTAAAAACAATTTTGTAAAACAGTATATTAAAATATTATTCTAATTAAATAGTACAGTGTGAGCAAAATAATTTCCATTTAAATAAAATTTTATAAGTGTCTTCAAGTGAATCAGATGGATCTAAAAAGTAATATGTAAAAAAATATCTTCTAAAAAATATACATAAAATTAGTTTTATTCAAATTTTGGGCAATTCAGTGGTTCTTATAATTTTAAATAAAATTATTTTATTTATTTTTTATCTACATGGAGAAGCACTACATCTGCATTACTTAAGAATTAATCTTACATATATCAAATATAAATTTTTAAAAAGAATTATTATCATAAAAATATATTAATTACATTGAATATAACCATTTACATATATTCATTATGTATATTTACTCATATAAATATTATGAAAACATTATTAATTTTTTAATTGGACTACTTTTTCCATTCAAAAGTATTTCACATAAATTTTGATAAGACACTATTTATATAACTCTAAAATTGTAAAATAAATTTAAAAACCTTAATATTACAAAAAAATTAATAAATAATTCATGAAAATAAATATAAGAACTCAATAATTATCTATAAGGAACTAAAATTGGAATATTTCAAATACTATGAAGGCATTCTGTTAGCATTGAAAATGATTTTTATACTTATTATGAAATTAACTATAGCATTCATGAAATGAATTATGTTTGTAAAATTTTTATATTGTAATTTCATGCATTATTACTTCAATAAATTTAATAAATTTGACATCAAACCTTTTCCTTGAAGATGTCAAAAAGATACACTATTTTAAAAAAACTTCATTTTTTAACCATTCATGAAAATTAATTTTCTACCGAAAAAATATCAAGAAGTCTTTCTCTATTAATTTCAACATTATGCATTCTAAAATTAAATTCTTTTTGTAAAATTAAAACTCAAAATTTTATACGAAATTTTTTTAAATATAACAATATAATAAATTATTCTAAACCGAATTAATTATTATAGAAATCACATAACATATTGAATGTAAATATTTAATTCCAAAATACTATTAAATATGAAAACAAATTATTCACAAATTACATGGGTTATTACTGTTAACATTATAAAAAATAGTCAACAACCCCAATTAAAAGTATTTGTTACATATCCTTATTCTAGTTAGAATTTTCATAAGAAAATATATTCCCTAGGATGGGGATACAATATTTGATATGTACAGTGAATCATATTAGGAAGAGGATAATGTAAAAAAGAAATTATTTGAATATTCATGAACATTATATGATGGTTTATATTTACCAAACTCAATATTCACATGTTGGTAGTATCCCATTTTATAAATTATTATTAGTGGGAAATCAATAATAATGATCATATATATGGTTATAGTAAATCATGATATGCCCTTAAATGATAAAGAGTTTTCTATAATTAATGTATAACAAGGCATTTTATTTTTCTTAATGGTAAAATTTTTTATAATTATATAATTACTATAAACCTTATTAAAGTTAATATATCAGGAAAATGCATCAATAACACATTACCGGGTGTTTGTACTCTTAGTGAATTTTATAGGATCCAAATTAAATGATTACTGTCAAAAATTAAATCTAATAAGATAACAATGATATTGAAATAAATTCATAGATTGAAATTATAATAATCATAAAAAAGGTTCATTTAGAGAATACATAATAGTTTAGTTTTAATAAGAACAAATTTTTTATGGTGTATATTCAAGAAAAGGTATACAACTATTTTTTTCGAATGAATATATATAGATTACAGATTGTGATTAAATAAAGAGCTAGGTAGTCATCCAAGACATAATAAATGACATTTCTCAATAAAAGTATTGATTTTATAAGCCATGTTCTAGGTAATGCGATCAACATACATACATATTTTATATTTATTATATCAAGTCATATCACATGGAATGAAAAGATATCTTGTAATACAAGAAAAAAAATCATGAAGAAACTATTACCATTATCACATTGAAAAAAATATATCCCTGTTAAAGATTTAATGAATATGAGTTTATTATTTTGATGAATTTAATTACACACAATTGGGTTATTTTATTTTATCAAATATTCCATGATATTTAGTATGTTTCAATATTATATATGCTAAAATTATTTTATTAAAGATATGAATCAAATCTAGAAGATTTAAAATGTATTAGAGGTAAAATTTTCAATTTGTACTCGAGAATAAAAAGATTGTTGAATTACATATCATTATATTAATAGGAAATCACATTGTACGAGGGAAAAATATTTGATTTTTTTTAATTTTATATATTACTAGAGTAATGATATGGTATTATGAATCCAAATATTATCATAAAAAATGGATTATATATCTATATAGAATGATTATATTAAGATGTTTGATATTGTTTGTGAATGTTTTGTAAATGGTTTTTCTATTTTTTTGGAATAATAATATGTAATTGATATATTCATTTTATATGATAAAATTAAATATATAGTATTGTCCGTGATATGAAGATTGAAAATAGACAACATGTTAATACTCTTTGATAACACTTTTTTAGAGGTTTTCATAAAGGGGTGTGGTTTAAGTATGAATAAGTACCTCAAGAGAATATGGTAGGACAATGAGATATTGCCACAATATAGTGGATGCATGTTAATCATGTAAAAGATATCATGTCAGTTAGCAGTTTTCTTTAGTGAATAATTTAATCTTTTCGATATTTATCCATCAAAAAAAGTTTCATTTAAATTTTGATTTTACAAATATTCAAACACTGATATATCAATCAGTAACATTATAATTATTATTCCTTGTAATATTAATGACATCATGTCCATAGAGAATTCATCACATTTAAATTTTATATAAAATATCTACTATAAAAAGGAATGAAAAGTTTAAGAAAATATTATATAAAATATGTCATATATTCTATATAAAATATTTATAATTGGACACAAATAATTTATTGATTTCTCAGTATTGGTCCTTAAAAAAGGATGGGGATTCTATTAATGATGTTCTCACATGGTAAAATCTAAGGTAGGATATTATTAAGTCATGACCATTATTAATAATTCCAATACTTATATATGTAATTGGATATGCCTATATACATACATGTATAATAGTCCCCGTACATTATGTTATTATAAATTTATATCATTAACCATGTACCATGACATGTTTATATGAAAAATAGAGCATATAGATATCATGATAAAAGATATTTTTGTGTTTAATATATGATATTAAAATAATATAATAATTTATAAAAATATTTTCCCCAGCATAATTATTTAATAAGATATGTATACCTGATTGCTTTAAATGATATTATCTTATTAAATCCATGTCTAGTGTTATCAATCAACCAATTCATTTCAAAGAGGCAATGTAAGAATAATAAATCATATATGTTGACGACACAATGCATGTTACTTTCATAATGTGATATTATAACAAATGGATTGTATTACATAGTAATCATTGATTTGGAGTTGTTTCGGTGCGGATGTGCGTCAGGTTACGCTGTTCCGCCAGGACGCGTTCGCGCGTGCACCCGACAACCCGAGGGGATGGGCGCGCGGCTTGTGGTCCCGCAGTCCCGCTTTCCAAAGGCGGGCGGCATCCGTCCCTTATTCAGGGGCGTCTGCTCCTTAATCGAAACCGGGATGATGGGATGTCGGCTCCTCCTTCCTTGGACGTCTCCTCGGAACTCGTCGCCTAATCCGGGTCTCCCTCATAGATTTAAGACATGCTCGTCAATCTCGTTCCCGGCGCCATATCTTCATGGACACCGGTTAATTACGCTGCTTCCGCCCGGATGCTCCAAGGAGTCTGGTCGGGGCAGCAACCTGCGGTGAGGAGGCCGGGTGGCTCTGGGTGCTGGGGGCGTGTCGTAACACTGCGGCTCTGCCCGTCTGTCTTCCGTCCCTAATAGGGCTTCTCGAAGGCATGATGGCCTGAGGCATCCCGCACTGGGTGCGGGGAACTGTGTCCCCTGAGGTTTTCCTCAGCTTCCCATGTTTAACACGGGGTATGCCACGAGTTTAACGTCCAGCGGGGACGGCATCGGACCGATCAACACGAAAAGTGGATCAGATGACAGAACCCCTTGCGGGGAACCTCCGACGCTGGGGCCAGCGCATGGGCGGCTTCCCAAGTGATATGGAGTGGAGTGAAGTGGCATGACCCCACCGGGATGTGGCGGCCCGGGTAAGGATCAGGATGGATGATGGAGTGAAGAGCTTGGACCCCGTAGGGGCTTCCTACGTACCGCGCGTTAGCACGGATCAAAGTCAACGTAGTTCGGGTATACAGTTTAACGTCATGCTGGACGTCGGCAAGACGACTCACGAAGGGGTCGAGGCCGCCGGGCGGAGGATTGAACCGAACCACCTCGCACAGGGGGAGATGGAACGGCCGGGTGGATCACAGTTTCACGTCATGCTGGACGATAAAAGGAGAAATGGAAAAAGGGACTGTGGGGAGGCACAGTGGAGATACACACGGGCAGTCTCCCACAGGGGCGGATTCATAGGTGAATCGACGCAAGCGTGAACCCTGGAGGGGTCCACTGATGGACGAACCGACGTGAATACGACCGGGACGACCAGGTGGTGGGCTTGAACCTCAGGGAGGCTTCCTACGTACCCTGTTTAGAAGACAGGGATCAAAGTCTACGTAGTTCATTCTGTCAGGACTTACGCACTTGAGGCAGCCTGGATGCAGCAAAACTCAGTTGGAAGGGACTTGGACCGAATGTAGGAGACACCTCGATCCCAGTCACACCCTCTACTGGCTTCGGCAGTGGGGGAGCGCAATGGAGATACACATGTGCAGCCCCCCACAAGAAACTAGGGGTTTGTAATACCCTACCCCCGTAGGGAAAATCCTCTCCCATTAAATCGTCCCTAAAGAGGGGCAATCCCGACATCCCTGCAGAGACGAGCGGGTGGGGCCACATCCAAACCGGGGGGACCCTGCGTGCGAGGCACGAGATCGGGTGATGCGGACGGTTTAGCGTCTTGCCAGACGAAGTACAGTTTAACGTCGTGTGTTGAGGACGAAGCGGACGGTTTAACGTCTTGCCGGACGAAGTACAGTTTAACGTCGTGTGTTGAGGACGAAGCGGACGGTTTAACGTCTTTCCGGACGAAGTACAGTTTAACGTCGTGTGCTGAGGACGAAGGTGCTTGGCAGTTTAACGTCTTGCAGCACGGACGATAGGGGCTAGGCAGTTTAGCGTCGTGCAGCTTGGACGTAGTATAGTTTAACGTCATGTTGGACGGATGCAGTTTAGCATCATGCGGGACGAATGTGCAGTTTAACGTCATGCTGGACAAATGTGCAGTTTAACGTCATGCTGGACGTATGTGCAGTTTAACGTCATGCTGGACGTATGTGCAGTTTAACGTCATGCTGGACTTTGGTTGCCGCCGATGGGTCCGTGTCACTTCGCGCGAGCCTGGAGGGCCGCATGGGAAGACAACGCACGGTGCAGGCACCCAGGATGAAGATCATCGGGCGCCACGCAGGCGGGTACCCTCAGGGGGTCAAGGGGGGTGACCCTGCCGGATTGCGCGCAAAAGAGGAGCTTTGCGCGCAAAACAGCAGGTCGGCGCGCAAAATGGCGGGCTGGCGCGCAATCGAGCCAGCCCTTTGCGCGCGGATGATTGAGATTGCGCGCACCGGGCTTCGGGTAGCACGCGGGGGCAACAGCTCATTCTCTAACGAATGGCCACTTTGAACATGGGGGGTGCGCGCAATGGGGCTGGATTGCGCGCACCCGGGGGCAATTGCGCGCAAGAGGCTTCTTTTGCGCGCAAAGGCCTTCGGGTTAAGGATTATTCGAAGGAAAGGAGTCAAGGGGATTGCGCGCGAAGGCGAACCCCAAGGCTCTATTGCGCGAAAGAAAGGAGGTTACCTGAAGATCGGCATTGCGCGCGGAAGGGGTTGGATTGCGCGAACGAGCGACGCTTCGGATTCTGGCAACCTTCAAAACGTCGGGGGTCGCCTTATATTTATAGGCAACCCCGGTTGCGGAATCCGGTCTCGGGCGCGGAATTCCCTTCGCGGGCGCGGAATCAGGACCCGGCGCGCAAGGGCGCCGCGCAGGCCACGGGCGCGCAAAATAGCGCGCCGGCCCAGCGCATTGCGCGCATCCCGGGAGTATTGCGCGCCGCGACTCAACTTTGCGCGCGAGCCTCTGAAATTTCGCGCAAGTCCTCCGGGCCCTCTGGAACGTGCCTCTGACTCCAAATATCACTTCGCTTTCCGCATCCGGAGCTTCGTTTGGGAACAACGGACTTTTCCGGCGTCTACAAAAGCCCCCCCTCGGAATCTGATCGGCGAGAGGTCGCAACGATCGGGTTCCGAGGGAGACACCGGAATGCCGAAGTCCTGGGCTGCGCGGGACTTAGACGCGCAAAAAGGGGCGTCGGGCGCGCAATTCGCAGCCGCGGTCGCGCAATCGAGCATTCCGCGCGGCGCGGAATCCCGGCCTCGTCTATAAATAGGGGTCCAGGGTTCCGCGTTCCGTACACAGGCCTTCCGCGCGATAAGCTTCAACGCTCTCGTGCGCGAAATTGCGCGCCGTCCACTTGGATTGCGCGCCAACCTTCAAACTTCTCTACCAGCCTTGTCCGATCCCGCACGCTTCATCCCTTTACCCGCACGACTCCCGAAACTTCTGAGATGGCCGCGCATCAAGGAAATGAGGGGGATGCCTCCATTCGAAGAGCAGAGATGGCGGCGAACGAGGAGGTTTACGGAGCCAAGGAGATTGTTTCCAACAATCAATCTCTGTTCGACTTACTGACGCCGGCCCAGAAGACATATCCACTGTCGGACAACCTGCCGCTCTGGAACTTCGGCATCCTAGATGAGGTTCCGGTGCCAGGGTTCGAGGTTGATGCGCCACGGACTTGGGTGACTCGGGAGGACGAGCTTCCCCGCTATAACATCACCAACAATGGGCATCCTGCCAGGGAGACCAGGCACATGGGCGTCTATGTCCTGAACCCGAGGACGCGAACCATTGACGGGGGTGAGCCTACTGCGGAGAATTCTCCATCCCTCTACTCGAGCACATATCGCCAGAGTGTCACTGACGACACCAAGGGCTGGCTGAAGGACTGGGACTTGCGGTCTGGGGGCAATTTCACCAGCGAGTGGGCCTGGGCGTTCTGGGTACGCCACACTTGCGATCACTTCGCAGAGGAGCTGCGGTACATCGGCCTATTTGAGGCGGTGTGGACGTCGCAGTTCCACTTCTACCAGCAGTCCGAGCTCGGGCCGGAGCTGTTCACCCGCCGGTCTCCGGATACCAACACCTTCCATCTTCACCATGGGGTGGTCGGCATCGATCTCTGGGACATCCACTGCATCGGAGGTATCCCGCTGGAGGGCTACCAATACGATGAGTTCCTGCCCCCGAAGAACACCTGGGGTGACAGGTCACGGACTCCCATCCTGACGTGGCATCTGCTGGACCTGGCTACAGAGCGGCTCGGGGTCAAGGACTTCCAGAAGGACATAGCCTACAAGGAGTGGTTCGGCCAGTTCTTGGAGCATGACCCAGCAGTCAAGATGCCAGGCAGGGGGAAGCGGTGCCCGACCGCAGCTCAGAGGATCCGGAACGGGTCGTACTGGCGGGTCCTGGAGACGGGCGACTACCGCTCATGGGGGGTACCGCGTCATCGAGGCCCGGGACCCAAATGTCCGGTACGCGGCATTCCTGGCCGCCTTTCTGAGTGGGTGGCTCCTGCCAGTGCGGGACGCGAGAATGGGCGTTCGCCCGGCGACACTGGCGGTGGCGGGCGCTATGGCTGCCAACAAAAGATACAACCTCGGGGTCCCAGTGCTGGCGAGGTTGTATGCCATCCTGGGACGCATCTCACGAGGGGGGTCGCCACGAAGGATCTGTGGGCTCTTTCAGTTCTTCCACGGCTGGGTGGCTGCTCACCTCGGTGGGTACACGTTTCCGAACGCCATCATTCCTCCGGGCAACGGCCTGCGACCCTCCCTGCTGAACATCGCGGGGGTCGCTCTGATGACCCTAAGTGAGGAGGGCGTGAGGATTAGGATTGGCAATCATGCCAATTTCAACTTCAGTCCGTTCCCCACTCCCGTCGGCCAGATGATCGACAATGGGCAGGGTCCGCTGGAGCAGCATGAATACTTCCTGAACATGCGGGGCGGGGTGCTCGTGGCTCGGATCGACGGGAAGGTGATCTGCGAGCCTTACGTGCCAACCCGGTTCGCCAGGCAGTTCGGGTGCCTTCAGTGGATGCCGAATAGGGTATTCACTGCCATCCGGGAGGAGACGAACCCTTGCGTCCTTCGCCAGATGTGGCTGATGTTTGCCGCTTTCGGCTCTGGTGACGTCATCACTCTCCCTCCTACCGGGGTTGACGCAGGCTTGGCAACCGAGTACGCCGAACACTGGGCCATCGCGTACCCCGAGGGGATTCTACGGAAGCCAGTTCGGCGGCTCGAGGTTACCCGTGCAGAGACCGGGCGTCAAGGAAGGAGGCGAGGCGCCGCCACACGGGGGAGAACGGAGGCGCGCCAAGCAGCGGAGCCGGCGCGAGCAGGGACTTCGGCGGCGGGCACATCGCGAGCTGCCGCTACGACCTCGGCGCCCAGAGAGGGGGCATGCGCGATGGTCGAAGAGCGGCCCGGGAAGCAGGTGAGACGTCTGCTCGAACCCTCCCACGATGCAGTCTTCCCGGCGCTGTGGTCGGCCTGGATGACCCTGCGGTAGTCACTGGGGACCGACGCCATCTGGCGAAAGATTCTCAGAGAAGGAATCCATCTGCCAGAGGTCGGGCGCCTCCATATTGCCGACAGGGTGGACTTCAACCGGAAGTATGTGTATCTGATGGCCATGGACGATTACGCGCGCCAACGTGGTCAGCGTGCGGAGCCATCCCTTCTGGTGAAGGTGATGCTCGGTCTAGAGCCCGCTCCAGAACAGATGCCGCCGGAAGAAGACGACAGTAGCAACGACTCCGAGGAAGAGGAGGAAATGGGGGAGGATGAAGGCTCCGAGGGAAGATCCCATCAGGGGAGTCCGCGGGAGAGCGGCGAGGTGGCCGGCACTGACAATGTTGATGTCACTGAGGTCCTCGAGGTCCGCTTCTATCCCTACTCAATCTTCTTCATCCATTCTCTTATGCAGCTTCTAACCCATTTCTCCATCTTTCTCAGGAGCGCACGGATGTTGGTCAGGCGTCCTCAGCGGGAGTAGGAGGGGCGCCAGCAGGACAAGGCGGGGGCCAGGCACCCATTATCGAATTGACAAGCGCGGAAGTGCCCCCTGCTGCAACTATTCCTGCGGTGGTCGGGATAGCGGAAGATGACGCTCTGACCTCCCGTAAGTCTCCTTGATTTACTGCTGGTGCTTTCCATTGACGATCCGTGACTAACCATGGCATGCCCCGCGCAGTGATCTCAACATTGGAGGCTCGTCAGGTTGCCGAACCCGGGCCATCTACGAGTGGACAAGTGGTGGACATGCCGCCTGCTCCGGAACAGACTTCCCAAACCGAGCCGGCCCCACCAATTGCTGATCAGGGGGCTGCGGACGCCGGCGGTGCTGACATCGGAGAGAGGTCGGGGCTGATGAGGGTGTCAGTGCCGCTGGGAAGAGAGAAGAAGGTCGCCCAGATGTTGGGGAACCTATCCCTCATGAGGACCTCCCAGGGGCGGACCCTGCAGCAGACCTGCTGGCTGCCTTCCCTGCCTACCGGCCTGTGGACCCCGAGGAGATGGACGACTCAGACGCGGAGGCGGTCAAGGAGAGCCGGATAACGCGCCGTAGGGGGTGGAAGTGCATCCAGCGCTTCCTCAAGCGAGACCCGTCGGAGTGGCTGGGGCGCATGGGATCACTTCAAACCTGGCTGCGCTTCCTGTGTGCCGGGGGAGCTGATGCTCAACGCCTCCATCTGACGGTCCGTGATTTCATGGCCGAAAAGATGCGCGAGAGCTGCCGGCGTGCCGACGTCACACAAAGTCGGGACATTTCGGAGAGCACGCGGGCGCTCCTCGCAGCGGAGCAGGAAGCCCGGCGCCTCGAAGGGCAGGCGGCAGAGAAGGAGGCCTTCGTCACAACGTGTACCGAGCTTGTGGAGCAACTAGCAGCCCAGATGGTTGATGCCCAGGTACAGCTGACGGAGGCGGGCCAACAGATGGTCACAATTCAGGTCGATCGGGAGCGTGCACAGGCCAGAATCGACGAACTGCGTGCTGCGACCGCCGACGAAGAGAGGGCACGCAGAGAGCGAGAAGCAGCTCTGGAGGCCACCAGCCAAAGGGTAGCGGCATTAGAAAGACTCATTCAGCACGCCAATCCCTAAGGGATTTGTTTTTCCATTCCCAAAACATTTTCTTCCGCTAATTTGATCCATTTGTATGAACCAATATATTTATCTGCATCTTTTGGCTTAACATGCTCAACCACAATTCGTTGTCTTGCGGGAGTGTTAACCAAGCATCAGGCATCCATAATTGGGCCTGGATTTCTGGAGAAAAGAGGGAGGTCATTCCTAGGAAAGGAGACCTCAGACCTAATCAATGTATCATCCCCCCAACTTGTTCCAACACACGAGTGGGACAACGCTAGGGGCGTTGAGATTTTATCCGAACATAGGGAAATGAGAACGGGTGAATCGCGTGTCCCGAATCCAGACATCCACAACGGTCGGCCTTCCAGGAAATGCCCAAGACGGTAGGCGGACAGTGGATCGACCATAACAACTGCAATAGACGGACCGAAGGTCATCATTCATATTGCAGGAGGCGGACCACATTTCATCATGAATACCGCTTTGGGGGTTCCTTTAGACACAAGGGTGGAAATCCAGATCAACAGGGCATGCGAAGCGTGGGGCGAAGTGACGATTTGTTCGGACAGAATCCAACGCTCTCAAAATTGCGCCACCGTGGGGAAAGCGTATTAGGCGGATGCACTAATCTGGCCGTGAGTCACCCCAATTCTTAGACAGCACCTCTTTGACGAGGAAACCGTCGCTTCCCACCATTGCAATGTGGCATCCCGAGCTGAATCGGGGAAAATATCACAACTGCACCACTCTACCAGAAGCCAGGCCAGACGACCGGCGACGAGGAGGGGAGGGACTTAACGATCCCTGAGGCTGGACCCGAGTCGAGATGCCCGGGCATTCCTACGTACTCCATCAGGCAGGAGATCAAGCCACACGTAGTTCTGAGAGTGCAGTTTATCGTCATGCAGGACGTAGAATCCCGTTTAGGGGAGATCTTAGTTTAGGGTCGTAGAGCTCGGACCATAGGGGTAGATCTTAGTTTAAGGTCTTAGAGCTCGGACCATAAGGGGAGATCTTAGTTTAAGGTCTTAGAGCTTGGACCATAAGAAGAGATCTTAGTTTAAGGTCTTATAGCTCGGACCATAAGGAGAGATCTTAGTTTAAGGTCTTAGAGCTCGGACCATAAGAAGAGATCTTAGTTTAAGGTCTTAGAGCTCGGAACATAAGGACCTCAAAGTACGCCACATCGTGGTGCTATCCCCTGGATATGCGAAGATGCACTGAGGGATAGTGTCAAGAGTGTCGAGGTTTCGCCTGGTCAGAATGGGAGGTGGACAATGTGAATCATGCGGCCATTCACTCAAGGACTGGGGGCACCGGGGTAACGATATGGGAGTACTGCCGACCGTGGCGGAAAAGCAGCATCAATATCGCACTAACCGTTGGTGGAATGAGGCAGCAAACGAGCATCGACCGCTCAATCGCAGGATTCATATCGATTTGCTGCCCGAGGCCATTGGGGGTACCGACCCGAGTCGGTGGGAGAGCACTGAGGCATTGTGTCCGAACCGTTCACGGGGGCTCCACCCAGGGCGTAGACGATGGGTCCGAATGAAAGGGAGCACGAAGCCTGAAAAGTGGAGGAAACCTGACCAAGCGGATCCTGACCCTCCTGGCAATAAACCAGAGTACTCTTGACACCGGTGGACCACTGCAAGGGGTCGGGGAACATGCCTTGAGGGTGACCTGAAGGCGGCGGATTCCCCAGAGAAGGGGGAATCTCTAAGAGGTGGGGGGCTGGACCCAAAGTTTCAAACATCCGGGCGTTCCTACGTATCCCATAAGGATGAGAATCAAGCCGCACGTAGTTCTTGAAGCGCGGCGCAACACAATCGGGCACCAGTGTGGGGAAGAGTGCGGGTCTGACCCTCGCACACAGAAGGAGCGGCATTTGATATTTCTTGTTTGTCCTTAAAGATGAATGGTTTTTCTTTGTGCGGCGACATGCCTGTGATTGAGAAATCTCTGGCGTCGCCACAATAATCAAGCCACGGAAGGCATTGATAAATGGCGTGGTTATTAACCAGCGCCCAACATGAGTGTCCCCTGAGGAGGACATCACGATGCAGTGTCGTTTCTCGTCGGGCGGCCAAGACGATCACAGTTTACGGTCGTGTGGTAGGACCAGACAACACATTTTAAGGTCGTGTGGTTCGGACCATGGAGGAATCCGCTTATCGTGGTACGGCGGACCCGACGGAGGTGGGAACATACCCAGCCCTGCGGTCACGCACGATTCCAGGAGAAGAGTCTTGGGATAGGGGTCTGCGTATGTCCATCACCCGAGGGGCAGAGATGCTAGCCTCCAGATATACTGGGCCCAGAACGCGATTGTTCGGGCGACTCCTTCCTCCTTATGGGGATGAGGGTCCAGCTACGCATGGCCCTTAGGGAGGATATCCACATATATCCTTGGTGCTCAGATCATGGGAGCCTCGAACGACATCATTACCCTGGTTGGTCTGCCTAACGTGTAGAGGTGTACTGAAGGTCATTATGAAAAGAGTGTTGATATTCCACTACAACGCACAAAGGCGGAGTGTGATGAGGACTGCGAAACCAATGTTCAGAGCCTGAAAGAGCCAACATGGCGATCAAGGACATTGTTGACAATATTCGCAACACAACATCCGATCGCGTCAGCCTAAGACGGGGCAAGAAAACGAGCATCAACCGCTCAATCGCAGGATTTATATCGATTTGCGGCCCAAGACCCACCGGTAAATCGACCCGGAGCGGTAGGAGAGCACTGAGGCATCGTACCCAAACCGCTAACGAGGATCCCTTTGAGTGAAGGCTCGAACAAGAGGAAGCGCGAGGCCTGACAAGCAACACAGGACTTGTCGGGATTGAATCTGACACTACGAGTCATAGACCGAAGTACCCAAAACATGTTAACTGATCACCGAAAAGGGTCGGAGGACTCACCCTGAGAGCAACCAAAAGAGGGAAAATCCCCGTGATCAACCAAGAGACGGGGCTGGACCTGAAACACAAGCGTCCAGGCGGTCCTACGTATCCCATAAGGATGGGAATCAAGCCATACGTAGTTCTTGAGAGGCAGTTTAACGTCATGCAGGACGATGAGAGGTGTGAGGTGGTCCCACACACGGGGGGAGGTGTAAGGCGCGGCCAGTAGACCAACGTGAATGAGGATATAATCCCCCGCTCACGCGATACGCCTCGCACAAAAAGGAGGGGAACTTGGGCCAGAGGCCCGACGCGGGATAGAGATTCCCGGGAAATGGGGCTGGGCCTGAAACATGTATGTCCAGGCGGTCCTACGTATCCCATAAGGATGGGAATCAAGCTGCACGTAGTTCTTGAAGTGTAGTTTAACGTCATGCAGGACGAGAAAAGAAGGGGGGAGCAGAAGGCATCCCCAAACGTGGGGGGCGTACAGCGTGGCGAGCAAACCGACGTGAATGAGGGCATAGCCCCGCGTTCACACCATACACCGCACACCCGGAGGCAAATGGGCCAAGGGCCCGAGATGGGATGGAAATTCCCAAAGGATGGGGCTGGGCCTGAAACATGAATGTCCAGGCGGTCCTACGTATCCCATAAGGATGGGAATCAAGCCGCACGTAGTTCTTGAGGTGCAGTTTTGCGTCATGCAGGACGAATGCTGAACAGTTTAACGTCTTGTAGCTCGGACGTGGTGCAGTTTAGAGTCATGTGGGACGATGTACAGTTTAACGTCATGTTGGACGAAGCACTTGGCAGTTTAACGTCTTGCAGCGCGGACGATACGCTGGGCAGTTTAACGTCGTACATCTTGGAAGTATGTAGTTTAACGTCGTGCAGGACGTTGGCACACTCAGACAAAGTACTGCATGAGGAACCTAGCGTTGGTGGGAGGAGTGACACGCTCACCATCCATAGTCGCTAGGGAGTACGCGCCATTGGGATAGACCTTGTGGACAACAAAAGGTCCCTCCCACTTGGGCTCCAACTTGGGCGGCTTCCTGCCGGGGATCATCGGTGCTCTTAGGGCTAGCACTAGATCACCCTGCAGGAAGGAGCGGAGGCGAACCTTCTTATTGAAATCTCGAGCCATTCTGCTTTGATGCCTCTCCAAGTTGTGCAAAGCGCGAAGTCTATTCTCATCCAGTGCTTCCAACTCGACTAGACGGGCTTCAGCAACTCTGTCCGGCGCTTGCTGGTCGTAGACCGCAGTGCGCAGGGACGGTAACTGGATCTCGATGGGCAGGACGGCCTCAGCTCCATACACCAGGGAATAAGGGGTCCTCTGGGTGGAATTGCGATTCGTCGTCCGATAAGCCCAGAGGGCATTGGGGAGCTTGTCCGGCCAACTCTTCTTGTTCTGACCAACCATCTTTTGCAGAATGTTAGAGAGGGTTTTGTTAAACGCCTCGATATGTCCATTCGCCTGCGCATGATAGCGAGATGTATGGTTCGAGCGAATGTTATACTTGGCGTACAAATTCTTCAACTCGGCTGCTCGGAAATTGGTTCCGTTATCCGTGAGGATAGCGTGAGGCACTCCAAATCGATAGATGATGTTGGAGGTCACGAAGTCAGCGATCGAACAGGATTTGACCTCTCTGAGCGGAATTGCCTCTGCCCATTTGGAGAAGTAGTCCGTGGCGGTCAGAATGAACCGGCACTGGCGAGCTGTCGCCGGTGGGTAAGGTCCCACAACATACAGACCCCAGACTGCAAAGGGCCAGGAATACTTAGTGGTATGGAGAGGCTTCGGCGGCCGATGCACAAAGTTCGCATGAACCTGGCACGCATGGCACCTCCTGGCATACTCGATGCAGTCATGGATCATGGAGGGCCAGAAGTATCCCAACCTCCGAATCTGGTGGGACAGCTTCGGCCCAGTCTGGTGGGCGCCACATGAACCAGCATGAACCTCTTGCATGACTCGTGGGATCTCAACTCCCTGAAGGCAACGGAGGAGAACACCATCAAATCCGCGTTTGTAGAGGATCTGCTCCAGGCCGGGGCTGCTCTGGAGGACAAACTGCGATGCGCGGCGTCGAACTCGCTCGCGCTCGGCCCGATCCGATGGAAGAATTCCATGTTGGAGGTAGTCAACCAAAGGCGTCCTCCAATTAGGGGCTGATCCGACTGTCATATCTGGGATACTCGGGGCTCCGGGCATAGGGGCAACCGCGGTGAGATTACTTACCAACGGGCCGAGATCTTCTTCCGGGATAACGGGAGCGATGAGCCTGCGGCGCGTCACGCGGACGATCAGGTTGTCCTGTTCAGGCTCCGCAAGTGACGCAGCAAGGCTGGCCAAAGCATCTGCTCGACCGTTCTGCGACCGGGGAATATGGACAATTTCCGGCCGAGAAGGGAACCGAGCCATCAGAAGGAGGGTGCACTCCAACAATGGCACAAGTTCCGGCTTCCTGACAACATAGTCACCGTTGATCTGCTTAACGACCAGCTCGGAGTCCCCTTTCACGCACAGACGGGGCACATCGATCTCGAGAGCTAACTCGAGGCCAGTGATGAGGGCATGGTATTCCGCCTCATTGTTGGTACAGCCCTCTGACAACAGGAAAGAGTATGGCAGCACGGCTCGCTCCGGGGTAATGAAGACGATGCCCAAGCCCACTCTGTTGAGCTTAGGATTATCGAGTCTTCTACCGGTGGGGCTCCGGGAGGCACCGTCAAAGTGCATCTGCCAGCATGGATCGGCTCGATCAACCGAGAGAATGGTCTCATCAGGAAAGCCTAGATCCAGCGGCTGATCCGCGGAGGTCGGGTGAGCTACCAGAAAGTCTGCCAATGCTTGCCCTTTGATGGCCTTCTGAGACACATACCTGATGTCAAACTGCTGGACAATAACAGCCCACCGTGCTAGACGGCCAGTCAACATAGGCCGGCTCAGGATATATTTCAACGGGTCTGCCCGAGAAACCAACTGTACCTCATGGTGCTGCAAGTAGTGCCGTAATTTCTGTACGGCAAATACGAGCGCCAGGCAGCTCTTCTCGATGGGGGAATACCTAACTTCCGCATCGAGGAGCATGCGACTGAGGTAATAGAGGCTATTCTCCATTCCCTCGTTGTTCTTCTAGGCGAGAAGGGCACCCAGGGACCGTTCCAGGGCGGTCACATAGAGGACCAGCGGCTTCCCAGATACAGGCGGCATCAGAACCGGAGGTTGAAGCAGGTACTGCTTGATTTCCTCGAAAGCGGTCTGACACTCTTTATCCCATACATAGGTGGCACCTTTCTTCATGAGCCGAGAAAAGGGCTTACACTTGCCGACCAGATTCGCGATGAATCGGCGTATATAGGCTAAGTGGCCTTGGAACCCTTGCAGTTCCCGGATGGTACCTGGGGGAGGCATCTGGCTAATCGCCATGATTTTCTCTGGGTCGATCTCAATACCCCGGTATCTTACCACAAATCCAAGGAACTTTCCGGAGGTGACCCCAAAGGCACACTTCAACGGGTTCATCTTCAGGCAGCGAGACCGGAGGAAGCTGAACACTTTCTCAAGATCTTTGAGATGGTCCTGACGCTGGCACGATTTGACAACCAAGTCGTCGACGTAGCATTCCACCAGTGTGCCGAGGATTGGCTTGAATATGCGGTGCATCGCCCGTTGATAGGTGGCACCTGCATTCTTCAGGCCGAAGGGCATGACCCGGTAGCAAAAGGTACCTTGGGGGGCCCTGAAGGCAGTGAACTCATCATCCTTAGGGTCCATCCGAATTTGGTTGTATCCGGAGTATCCATCCATGAAGGAGAGGTCTTGGAACCCTGCCGTGGCGTCAATCAACAGCTCTGTCACTGGAAGGGGAAAATCATCCTTCGGACAGTGGCGGTTGAGATCACGGAAGTCGATGCAGACTCTGATCTTCCCTTTCTTCTTCCTGACCGGCACAATGTTGGCCAGCCATTTGGGGTACTGAACTTCCCTCACGAAGTTGGCTTTGATAAGCTTGTCAACTTCGGCCTCAACCATGGCACCGTGGGATGGGTGAATCTTCCTGGGAGGATGCTTGAACCCGCGATGGTTCGCCGGGAGACCAAGGCGGTGGACGGCTACCTGAGGATCTAGCCCCGACATCTCGTCATAGCCCCAAGCGAACACATCACGGTGCTGCCTGAGAAAGTCCACGTACTGCTGCCGCTCCTCAGAGGGCATGGCGGCACTGACCAATGTGGGTCTTGGATCGGCCTCGGTTCCAAGGTTCACCTGTATTAACTCACCGACCATGGCGGGGACGCCCTCCTCAAAGGCTGGGGGTGCGTCTTCCATATCCTCTCCACTCGGGGAGGGATCGTCCACGGGAGAGACTGCGTTGGAAACTGCATTGGGGCTACCAGATCCTGCTGGGCCACTGGTGCTGGCGCGGGCGGTCGCGGTCATCTCATCAGGAGACTCGCGGGCCGTCGAGACCATGGCGACGTCCAATCAGTGAATCGGGAGGACGTAAGCGTCATCCAGACTTGCCCAGGGATCACTTGCAACAGCGACAGGCTCAACCTCACCTGCCAGGATCTGCTTATCCATGCTCTTGTAATAGTCCGCGTCCAGATAGCGGGCTTCACACGAGGCAAAAGGAGAGGCATCTCCTTGAAGCACGCCTACTCGACCATTAAGGGAGTATTTGAGGCATTGGTGGTATGACGAGGGAACCGCCGCGTGAAGGTGGAGCCATGGCCTGCCCATCAATGCGTTGTACGTAGTGTCCTGAGAGACTACCATGAATTCGGTGTTGGAAACCAAGTCACAGAATTGGGTCTTCAAACGTATCATGCCGACCGGGGTTTGCTCGGTGCGGTCGTACCCCTGGATCCTGAGGTCGGAGGGAATCAAGTCATCCTCAGACAACCCCAATCTCCGGAGCGTCCGAGTTGGAATCAGGTTGATCCCGGACCCCGTGTCGACAAGACAGCGCCGGACATCAAGGCCATTGAACTGGCCAGTGACATACAGCGGACGAATATGTCCCTATATAGGAGGGTCTTCATCCTTACCGGAGAACGAGATAACTGCCAGACATTCGGCGTCCTCGATCGTTTCGGCGTGAAAGGCCTCTGCAGGCGCAACCTCTGTCTTAAACTGGAGGGGGCTTTTCAGGGCTTCAGCGAGTGCCTCGCGCATCTCAGATGACATGCGCAGAGCCTCAAGGATGGAGAGCCTTGCTGGGATGTCGGCCAAGTGCTTCAGGACATCATACTTTTTTGCCAAGCGCGAGCCCCTGGTTGCAGGAGGTTGCTCTGCGGTTGGAAGCATGACGGGCCTTGCCGGTTGGATCGGCGGCCGACTGGTACTTGGCGCATCTCGCTGTTCACTGGCTGCAGTCCGGGAAATGGTCACCGTACTGGGGTCAGGAGGCCGGGATGGACCCGTGGCAGGGCGGAGCTGGTCGTGACGCGGCTGAGGCAGTTCTGCCTGGTCCCACACCACAAACAGCGGCGGAGGCGAATCTGTCATCCCCGAATGGGGGGGCGGCGCACGTTGTGCTCGGTTTTGAGCCTGCTGCCTAGTCTCAGTGGTGTGCACGGCCTGGCTGGAGGTACCAACGGATGTGCCCCGGCGACTCCTGCTGCAGCGGTTCTTCCGACGGTGGCGATGACCGGGGACACTAGGGAGGTCCACCTGGTGTTCTTCAACGTCGGGAACCGAAAAGGGATTTACCAGCTCGACGGTGTTAACCGAAGCGTACCCAACACCGTCATCGGACGAATCATCCATCACCGGGCGGATCCGAGGAGGGACCCCTATCTCCGGGGGCATGAAATCTCCGAGAGTGCGGGATAGTGGCGGAACCGGCGGGGCGCGCTCTTCCTTCTTGCGTTGCCGCCGTTTGCTCCTTTTGGAAGAGGCAGGCTGGGACGACGATGCCGAAGTAGCAACCGCAGATTCTGGGGGCTCAGGCTGATTCAAGCGCGCACGGATGATTCCATGGGCGCGAATGGTCGTCTTGCGGGCCATCCAGTTATTATACTTCTGGGATCCGCGGTTGGAGACCAGCTGCCATTCGTCCTCGTTGCCACTATCGTCATCTGATCCCACGAACACGCCCGCCACTTGTGCTGGAGCTTGGCCCAACCTGATTACATTGTTGTTAATCTGGTCTTGGAGCCAATCCTTAAACACATAGCACCACTGGATGGTGTGCCCCAGGGCCCGATGGTAGGGGCAGTAGCGGGGGTTATTCTAAGATGTGCCTCCTCTGGCCTCCAACACTCAGGCAGTCGCACAATCCTCTGCTCCAGGGCGCTCCGGAAATAACCGGGGACCTGGTCCTCGTGGAATGAGTAAGTCAGGTGTCGTGGGCCCCTGGGAGCGTGGTCTTGACGAGGGGCTGGAGGGGCCGGCCGAGGAGGTGGACCCTGATTATCTCGCCTGGGTTGTGGCGGTACATTACGCGGAGGGGCCGGCCGGTTCTGAGGCTGCCGCTGCTGGGCCGGGAACTGAGCCCATGGAGGCGGATTCCTGTGAGGCTGTGGAGCTGGCCTCGCCGGCAGCAGCTCCAACGGCCTGGGGGCCTCTATCTGGGCAACAGCAGCGGGCTCAGCCCTGCTGACTCTCCTTGCAGGAATCATAGGAGGCAGCGGGTGTGCCTGGCTGGCCTGTTGCAGGGCTTCCTCAAGACCTTGAGCTTTGTATGAGAAGTCCATGAACCATCCGGGGTAATTTTGAGTGATCAGGGAAGGGACCAGCTCGGTCTTGACGTTCCCGACGCACATTGTCAGCAACTGCTCCTGAGTCAATGGCATGTCAAGGGAATACGTGAGACCCTTCCATCGGGCGATGAAGTCCGCGACTCGCTCATCAGGCCTCTGCTTGCACTTGAAGAGGTCTGTGATACTTGTCTTCCGGGTCGTGGAACTGAACTGGTAGAGGAACTGTCTACGGAGGTCCTCCCAGCTGGTTACCGACCCGACGGGGAGCTGGCTGTACCAGACAAATGCTGGCCCTTCCAGTGTCTGAACAAAGCAGCGAAGCTTAGCGGCCTCTTGCTGCGCCGGAGTCCCCAACATAGGCCCGCACCTCGAGTTGAAGTGGGCTAAATGCTGTGGCAGATCTCCAGTCCCGTTGAAGGGAGCGAAAGTGGGATTCCCGAATCCCGGAGGCACCGGCATGTCATCCACCCATGCTGGGTAGGGCTTGCCGTCCGGTGGGATCGCCACCTGCCGAGTCTCCAAGGCCTCCAAGCGGGCAATGAGTGCCGCCATCGGATCGTCCGGACATGGGTTCCAGTCCTGGCGAGGATCTCTAACCACGAGCGCATTGCATGGCCCTTCAATCGGGTCGTCGACCGGGTCGTCGAACTCGGCAGCTCGTGGGATGGCGGGCGGAGCGGCCCTTGGGGCAGCAGGAGGAATCCGAGCGGGGTCTCTCAGGTAGTCACGCCGCTCGGGAGGGTGTGGCGAAACATACCGCGCCCTCTTGCCGTAGGCAATGGCCTCTCTCCTGTCGGCGAACACGGCGTAATCACGGTTGCCCGGGAGAGTCTCGTCGAGGAGCGGTTATTCCGGTCCCTGCTGTCCTGGCCTAGGATCACCGTAGTCAGGCCGCCGTTCTGCAGCGCGCTCGGCGAGGAGCTGGTCAACCAGCTTCTTCTGTTCGGCGAGCTGCTGACGTAGCGTAGCCTTCTCGGGATCCTCCTCTGCCCTCTGCATGGAGGCAGATGGGTCGGCAGGCTTTATAGCCTCGCTGTGCTCTTTTCCTTTGCTGACGTTTCGGCTCAATGTCAGTGCTTTAGTGGGTGCGGGGAGCCCCAGGAGGTTCCTCTGATGACGAGTGACTCTCACCGATGGCTCTGACGACGGCTTGTCTTCGGTGGGGAATCCCCCGTCGAGAAGTTCCAAGTCGTTCCCCTCTCCCGACAGGTCAGCTATATTGACCGTTTCTGTCCCTGGGGATATACCCTCAGGGCCACCCAGCGAATCGGGCTGTCGGCGAATCACACTGAAGCGTAGGGCAGCGTACTGCCCCCATCCACGGATATACACGTGGGGAGTGGCTTCCTCGATAACTTTGCGGAGTACTTGAAAACACTCAACGCATCGTTGTTGGAGGGCCTCGTGGTGCTCAAATGACCCGGGGTGCCGAGCCGCGGGGAGCATGGCCAGGTCAATTTGACGGCACTGCTCACCAATATCCTCCAGGTGAACTTGACTCTCGGGGTATGGCATTTGTAGGCGGTGAAGACAGGAGCGAGTCTCCCGGAGAGTTCGGCGGAAGCATTCGAACTCATCCGGGGTGAGCGATTCGGGTGCATCAAAGCCCGGTCCTGCGACTGGCCAAAACTTCTCAGGGAAGTGACCCTCTGCAAGGACGGTCCAGAAGCTCCACGACTCAAACTCGGGACCCAGATATCCTTGGTCCTCTTCAATGGCTGGGAACGGACGGGGAACCGGCAGTGGTGCCGAGGCGGGCCGCCGGGCTGACGGGCTGGCCGGCGGTGAATACGGCGAACAGGCCGATTGGCCTCCATATCCCGGGCCGCCCTCTGAGAGTGGCGGTGCCCTGGCTACCACATCACGATAGGACGGGCCGGCGAGCGAACATCCTGCCGTAGCATCGGTGCTCGCCGAGGGTGCACCAGATCGTGGTTCGACCGTCGGTCCCCAGAAAAAGTCTCCGACTTCTCCGATCGAGACGAAAGGCACTTCCGGAGGGGCCGGTACCAACCGCAAGCTTGATCCTTTGGGGTCTACCAGGCCCTCGTTACTCCGGATATACCTTCGGAGAGAAGCGGGGATCACATCGATCTCGCTCTCGGGGAGCACGAGGCTGACGTGCCGCATTCCTACCCCTGCCCTTGACTAGCGGGATTGGGGAAAGGGCTCTGTCGTCGAATCGTATTCTGCCTCTGAATCAGAGAAGCGAACCGGTCGGATCTCTGTCCGGAATTCCGTAACATTCTTCCCTCGGCGTCGACGCCTTGCCTTCCTGCCCCTGGGTGGTTCTCCGGGGCAGGGCTGATCTCTGTCCTGGCGTCCTCCGGCCGCACTGGTGCTGGGGCCAAGAGGACTGGAAACCAAGGTGCGAGGGGCACCGGGACAGATATCAAAGGGGACGCGGGGAGAGATGATTCCGGGCAGGCCTCCGGGCCGGGATCGGAAGGTGGGATGACCCATGCCTCCTGGATCGGCCACACGGAGTAGATCCCGCTGGTGAATAGCGCTACCGCGAGGTGGTCCGTGGTGGCTACTGCCTGCACCAGCAACCGGGAGAGTCGACCCAACCTGCCTTTGGGGCGGTCGAGGCCTCGATCCAGGTCGGGCATAGGAGTTCCCCTGCTCAGGATGCGCCGGGGCCTGGCGACTGGAGCCAACAGTGGCTTGGGCCAATGCGGCCGCTGTTGCTAGGGCCCCAAGGCGGGCATCCTCTTCCGCTCGTGCCCGACGTTGGCGTCGGGACAGACGAGTCGGGATGAGCGGCGCGGGCAGGTGGAGAGCCCGCTCTTCGACTTGAGAGGCCTGGCGGCGGTGTCGCCGTGGCCTGGCGGGAGTCCTTACCGTAGATCCCTGGAGCGAATCCCGGATAGGGTGATCCCGGGCATCTTCCACCTCATCCGCATAGGGAAGGGAACTGTTAGAGCGCTCCGGGGATAAGCTCCCGAAGCGGTTGGACGTTGAGGTAGGCAGCGGTGCCTCCCTGCGCGGCCCTCGGGGGCGACGGTGGTGGCGAGGTGCAGCCTCCTCAAGGTCTAGGCGAGCCATGTCCCTAGTGGGGATGACTCCCTCTTCCTCATATCTCCGCACCAGGTTGTTGATCAACCTTCTCTGGATGACCTCCGAGGGGGAGAGAGGGCGTGGTCGTCCCGCAATTGCGGCTGCTGGGACGGCTGTGGAAAGGGCGGGACCGCGCGGAGGAGTCGCGTCGGTGTTTCCCCTACATCTGCGCCAGTGGGCGGGCGGTGATCGGGCACTGGATCGGGCGACCTGATTTCTGAAAGCAGGGAGAAGGACCCATTAACACTGACAGGAAAAAGGAATCGACAACCAACCATTAGCGCCACGACGCCTTCTGTGGGGGGAACCCAGGCCCTCGACGTTGCGAGACGGAGTGCCCGATGTCCCTTCCCCAGCCCCTGGCGGGTAAGACTGAATGCTTGGCCGGGCAACATGTCGGTCTTCCAACACCTCTGAAAGCCATCGGTCCTCGTATCGAGGAGAAGAGATTCACGTCGGGTTCACCATTTTTCTGTTTCGGTGCGGATGTGCGTCAGGTTACGCTGTTCCGCCAGGACGCGTTCGCGCGTGCACCCGTCAACCCGAGGGGATGGGCGCGCGGCTTGTGGTCCCGCAGTCCCGCTTTCCAAAGGCGGGCGGAATCCATCCCTTATTCAGGGGCGTCTGCTCCTTGATCGAAACCGGGATGATGGGATGTCAGCTCCTCCTTCTTTGGACGTCTCCTCGGAACTCATAGCCTAATCCGGGTCTCCCTCATAGATTTAAGACATGCTCGTGAATCTCGTTCCCGGTGCCATATCTTCATGGACACCGGTTAATTACGCTGCTTCCGCCCAGACGCTCCAAGGAGTCTGGTCGGCGCAGCAACCTGCGGTGAGGAGGCCGGGTGGCTCTGGGTGCTGGGGGCGTGTCGTAACCCTGCGGCTCTGCACGTCTGTCTTCCGTCCCTAATAGGGCTTCTCGAAGGCATGATGGCCTGAGGCATCCCGCACTGGGTGCGGGGAACTGTGTCCCCTGAGGTTTTCCTCAGATTCCCATGTTTAACACGGGGTACGCCGCGAGTTTAACGTCCAGCGGGGATGGCATCGGACCGATCAACACGAAAAGTGGATCAGATGACAGAACCCCTTGCGGGGAACCTCAGACGCTGGGGCCAGCGCATGGGCGGCTTCCCAAGTGATATGGAGTGGAGTGAAGTGGCATGACCCCACCGGGATGTGGCGGCCCGGGTAAGGATCAGGATGGATGATGGAGTGAAGAGCTTGGACCCCGTAGGGGCTTCCTACGTACCGCGCGTTAGCACGGATCAAAGTCAACGTAGTTCGGGTATACAGTTTAACGTCATGCTGGATGTCGGCAAGCCGACTCACGAAGGGGTCGAGGCCGCCGGGCGGAGGATTGAACCGAACCACCTCGCACAGGGGGAGATGGAACGGCCGGGTGGATCACAGTTTCACGTCATGCTGGACGATAAAAGGAGAAATGGAAAAAGGGGCTGTGGGGAGGCATAGTGGAGATACACACGGGCAGTCTCCCACAGGGGCGGATTCATAGGTGAATCGACGCAAGCGTGAACCCTGGAGGGGTCCACTGATGGACGAACCGACGTGAATACGACCGGGACGACCAGGTGGTGGGCTTTAACCTCAGGGAGGCTTCCTACGTACCCTGTTTAGAAGACAGGGATCAAAGTCCACGTAGTTCATTCTGTCAGGACTTACGCACTTGAGGCAGCCTGGATGCAGCAAAACTCAGTTGGAAGGGACTTGGACCGAAAGTAGGAGACACCTCGATCCCAGTCACACCCTCTACTGGCTTCGGCAGTGGGGGAGCGCAATGGAGATACACATGTGCAGCCCCCACAAGAAACTAGGGGTTTGTAATACCCTACCCCCGTAGGGAAAAGCCGCTCCCATTAAATCGTCCCTAAAGAGGGGCAATCCCGACATCCCTGTAGAGACGAGCGGGTGGGGGACACATCCAAACCGGGGGGGGACCCTACGTGCGAGGCACGCGATCGGGTGATGCGGACGGTTTAGCGTCTTGCCAGACGAAGTACAGTTTAACGTCGTGTGTTGAGGACGAAGCGGACGGTTTAACGTCTTGCCGGACGAAATACAGTTTAACGTCGTGTGTTGAGGACGAAGCAGACGGTTTAACGTCTTGCCGGACGAAGTACAGTTTAACGTCGTGTGCTGAGGACGAAGGTGCTTGGCAGTTTAACGTCTTGCAGCACGGACGATAGGGGCTAGGCAGTTTAGCGTCGTGCAGCTTGGACGTAGTATAGTTTAACGTCATGTTGAACGGATGCAGTTTAGCGTCATGCGGGACGAATGTGCAGTTTAACGTCATGATGGACAAATGTGCAGTTTAACGTCATGCTGGACGTATGTGCAGTTTAACGTCATGCTGGACGTATGTGCAGTTTAACGTCATGCTGGACGTATGTGCAGTTTAACGTCATGCTGGACGTATGTGCAGTTTAACGTCATGCTGGACTTTGGTTGCCGCCGATGGGTCCGTGTCACTTCGCGCGAGCCTGGAGGGCCGCACGGGAAGACAACGCACGGTGCGGGCACCCAGGATGAAGATCATCGGGCGCCACGCAGGCGGGTACCCTCAGGGGGTCAAGGGGGGCGACCCTGGCGGATTGCGCGCAAAAGAGGAGCTTTGCGCGCAAAACAGCAGGTCGGCGCGCAAAATGGCGGGCTGGCGCGCAATCGGGCCAGCCCTTTGCGCGCGGATGATTGAGATTGCGCGCACCGGGCTTCGGGTAGCACGCGGGGGCAACGGCTCATTCTCTAACGAATGACCACTTTGAACATGGGGGGTGCGCGCAATCGGGCTGGATTGCGCGCACCCGGGGGCAATTGCGCGCAAGAGGCTTCTTTTGCGCGCAAAGGCCTTCGGGTTAAGGATTATTCAAAGGAAAGGAGCCAAGGGGATTGCGAGCGAAGGCGAACCCCAAGGCTCTTTTGCGCGAAAGAAAGGAGGTTACCTGAAGATCGGCATTGCGCGCGGAAGGGGTTGGATTGCGCGAACGAGCGACGCTTCGGATTCTGGCAACCTTCAAAACGTCGGGGGTCACCTTATATTTATAGGCAACCCCAGGCGCGGAATCCGGTCTCGGGTGCGGAATTCCCTTCGCGGGCGCAGAATCAGGACCCGGCGCGCAAGGGCGCCGCACAGGCCACGGGCGCGCAAAATAGCACGCCGGCCCAGCGCATTGCGCGCATCCCGGGAGGATTGCGCGCCGCGACTCAACTTTGCGCGCGGGCCTCTGAAATTTCGCGCAAGTCCTCCGGGCCCTCCGGAACATGCCTCTGACTCCAAATATCACTTCGCTTTCCGCATCCGGAGCTTCGTTTGGGAACAACATACTTTTCCGGCGTCTACAGGAGTTTTGACCTATGGGACATTATGTCCTTTCAGTTTCAGTTCCATGACATATTATAAGATTCCAACGTAGGGATTTAGCAATTCTCAACTCATTCTACTAATAATTTACCTATTGGGTCACATACTACGTGTATACAGACACTCAATTAAATTTAATTTTAATTTAATGTCTCGTATAAATATATTTATGATATTATAGAATAAATATTATTAAAGTTATGTTGATTACATAAATGCAATCACATGTTTTCCGAGTTTCCAATTTTTTTATTTCAATATGGTTTTTTTCTTTGAAAGGGAATATATAATTTATATTAATCTTCTTTTATTTATTAAGAATATAATATATAATTTTTTAAATGAATATTTATTTAGTGAAGGGAATATTAAAACGAAAATCCATTTACAAGTTTAGATAATGTTTTATCTATTTATTTAATAATTTAATAATAAAAATGAATTATTGTTTATCGAAAATAGTTATTAATTATCGAGTGATAAATGCAGAGGATAAATGATATGACGAGTTTATGTTCCAATAAAAATGATATATATTTAATAAATTAATTTAAATATTTTTTTATTTATTTTTATAAAAAATTATATAATTTGTTTTTGAGAAATAGAATATGACGGAATAAAATATTAATATTTTTATCCTTTGTGATTAGGAAAATATTATATAAATATCTGAAGTGGTGAATTGGTTATGTTTTAATAAATTTTTCCATAACTATATAATAAATTTTACATCATTTTCTTGGGCTATGAAATATTTTTTTAGAACATTTATTTTTAAGAGAATTGACTCAAGTTCGAAGTAACCTATCAAGATGAATATCAATAATTAAAGTAAATCCTCATCCTCCATCTATATACTGAGATACAAATATAATTACTTCGTTGAATATTGAGATATTTCTAGTTGCATTAAACCATGAATGAAAAAAGAGCATATAATCTCCATTATATCAAACAGAGTACCAATGATGAAAATTTTTATATTTTTAATGTACGTGTGTATACCTAGAGTGGAATTATAATATGCATTTTTCCCCATAATAAAAAAATATAGGAGCGATAATTTTTTTAATAATTGCAAAAGATTTATCGTGAAAACGATATTCGTATTAATATTTAATTATAAATTATGGTTGAAAATATCCACTAATGAATATTATTATGGATATACATCAAGTTTAATGCCTTTAATCTATTAGAGTAGAAAAATAACATTTTTGGACATGTGTACGATTACCTCCACTATATATAATATCCATCGAAAATCTATAATGAATTCATGTGTGTTTGATTTTATGGATTTTTTAATGTACTAATTTATAATATGATAACTATATGGGTGCTCCAAAGTATTGTAAATAGATAGGTTGTATGATTTTGATTACTTTTAAATTTAATGATTCATCATTGAAATAATGTTATATATATAATTTTTTCATAGGTCGTATTAGTTGGAATCAAAATGTGTAATTTTTTGTGATTCATTTATGATGAATAAGTTATTTAAATATAAGGAAGACTAGATTTATTTTATAGGATAAATTTGTTAATGTATATTTTAGATATTGAAAAGTTGGTACAATATATAAAACCAAAAGTTATATATTTTAATATAGATTATACTGGGTTAAAATTTAGGACTCTTTTAAAACATATTCTATGGATTTATTAGTCATATTTATATCAATATTTAATTTGGTTTTAAAAAAATTATTCATATATATATTTGTTTTAGGGTTTGGAATGAAACAACCTTCATGAAAATAATGTTTTGAAAGTTATGTATCATGTCTCTTAGATGTCATATAAACATCTGAGTATATGTATATATATATATATATTGAAACAACGTGTGATACAAATGAAAATTTAATGATATTATAATTAATTGGGAATTGACGATTTTCTTCATAATACATAAGAATGTTTTTTTGATGTTCCAGTATAAATTATATCGTAAATAAATCACTTTTTAAATATACCCTAAAATATTCATAATGTGGAGATAAATATTCATTCAGGATTCAATTAGTTAAATGTGGTAAACATAACATTGAATAAATGGGAATAGATTTTCATTCCCAAAGATATAGGTTATGATCCTTACAATGAATAGAAACACTGGTTAAATATTTATCTTCGAGGATACTAATATAATCAATGAATTATTCACTTGTGATTGAATGATAGAAGAATGTATACAAAATAATGTTATATATACCTTGTATTACTAAATACAATGGATAATTACGGCCTTAAAAATAAATTGTAGAACCTAAACATCAAAGTGAAAATGCATTATGAAAATGGGGAGAATTATGTGACAACATCATTGAAAATTAAAGAAATAAGATCCTTTTTTTATAATTTAAAATTAAGTGTCTTTATAAAATATAATTTTTTTAGTTTACAATTTATTTCAAATTTATCAATGGTATATAATTAGATGATATTCCATCCTAAAACTAATAAAAAAATACAAGTACATAGAAAATATTAATACAGTTTATTTAGAAGTGAAAAATATATTATTCTATTTTAATTATTTTTTATATTAATTGATCTATTTTATAATAGAATAAAAATATTCAAATTTATTTGGCTAAATTACTTTTGTTTAAATGAAATTACTGTCATATAATATTCATATCATTTATATTTATTAATTTTAAATGATTATTTAAATTATATATATATATATATGAATTAATGATTTTGATACATTTATATTTATAAATTAAATGGAATAATTAAATTTAAATGACTAACAATAAAATAATTTATATTTAAAAGAAAAAATACCAAGGAATTATTTATATAATATCCTTAAGCCATCCCTCATGGATTTAGTTTTTAAATCCTAAACATTAGACTTGTTTCATTTATAATAATGAATGTGATCGAATTTCCACCATCCAAAACATAAAATATTATAATGAAATAATGGTTCACTTAAATAATCAAAGCCATTTTAGGTTTTATATTTTTGATAAATAGTAAAACTCTTTACATCCTAGATTTATAAACTACTAGTTAAAGAAGATGGTCATTATCTACCATTATACCCATCTCTATAAATTCAATATTGTGAATCAGCCTAATATAAGAGGCCACATATCAATCAATACTTAGATCATCAAACATGAAAACATGTAATAAAGATTTCATAATGGAATGGTTCATTATAATCAATAATCCACAGCCATGTGATATAAAAATTGATTTAATGAATCATTTCAAACCCATTTAATCATAAAAAACATGTTGGTATCATGGGAAATCATCTTCATAGAACCCTTATAGAAAAATAAAAAATTATAGAACTCCAATGAATTAATTCCTAAAAAATATCTATAAAAAATAATCATCACCCAATTCATTAGAGTATTATCCGGGTGCACAAATAGTATAAGATATTTAAAGCTCACCCAAGACTATTTTTTCTAAAAAAACAAGAAATTTATAACATGGTCACCTTGGTCTATCTATGATCAGTCATTGTATAATATATAATAGCCAACCTAGTTCTATTTGGGTTGTACCATCATATAAGATATAATGGTATCATTGGACATTATCTCGTAACACCCCTAATAATTAATAATTCCCAATTACCTTCTATGAATAAAAGATATAGAACATTTATTTCCTCATAAAAGCATTGAAAAACCCTTCATTCTTTTCAAAAAATGGATAACCATTTGAAATTAAATGGGTTCAATAATAATATCCTTAAATCAGTAATAATACATGAAAAATAATTTGGATCCATAACAATGTCTTCGAAAAATTATTATTCATGGAAAAGACTTGTTCCATAATAATATCTTGAAACATGATTTACATGTGGAATAGAAATTAATTTCATAACAACATTTTTGAAAAATGGCTATCATTTTGAAAAGAAATAGTATCTATAAAAATATATTATAATCAATAATAATGAATCTAGAGAAAAAAATAAAATGGTATAAAAATTAAATATCACCATTAGAGCATAAGTAAAAACATGGGTTTTAAAATTTTATGAATGTAAATAGTATTAAAAGATCATTAATTTTTTTAGGAAAATAAGAATTTCATTTTTTAAAAATTAAATATAAAAAAGAACAAAATATTTATAATATAATTTTTATGAATACTTCATTGGAATCATTTAAATAAACTTTGAAGGAAAATAATGGACAAGAAATATTTAAAATTTGGCCATCTAATAAATTTTAAAAACATCAAATGTTTTAAAAAAATTAATAGGGTCAAAAGTAACCCATTTGGAAAATGTAAGGAAATTTAGATTTAAAATATTTCAAAAGAATATAATTATTCATTTAAAACGAATTTTGGAAATAAATTTGTTTATATAAAATATTTTTTAAAAACATTTTAGAAAACATGTATATGGAAGAGAAATATTCTAGATCTAAATGAAAATAGAATATTAAAATCACTTATGGATGAATTTCCTGATCATTCATCAATCATTAATATATCAAATAAAAATTATACATGTGGAACACATTACCAACCAATGGATATGAAATTATTTTTTTCAATAAAATTTTTGCATATGACTTCCTCCAATGATACCTTGACCATTTTCAATCGCGAATAAATGGTGATTATAAGAGAAATCCATTTCCACTCTGGTAACTCTAAAATCATAATACCCATGAAATAATAACATCAAAGAATACATTAAATATCATTAAAATAATAATTATCAATATATAAATTGTAAAAATGTTGTATATACCCCATAGAAATTAATATTCGTGTATATCATAAACATAAGTCAGAAAAATGAGAAATTAAGTTGAATAACACCTATAAAAATCATAATTAGAATATTAAAAACAGTTAGATTAATTGATTATATTTGTCATATATAAATATTGATAAAACCATTAAGTGAGATATAATATATTTTGATGTTGTTACACACATAATCATAGAATATCAAATAAAACAAAGGAGAAATATAATCCAATGAAAATAAATTATGTTATGAAATTCATTTACACTTGGTAACGTTCAAGTAAAATTACCTAGGATGATATATTTAAAATGTAAACATAAAATATAATTATGTATGATGGATTAATTGTATTATATTATAAGAGTCAGTATATGAACCCAATAATATAAATATGTGGTGAATATGACATATATCTCACAAAAATAATTGTGAGACGAGAAAAATACCATTACTTATAGTTTGATTTTCTTATTACATGTTTGATCCACCAAAATAATATTCTTATATAAATTATGTGATATCTTGAGGAAACTTTAAAATCAAAATATGTTATTTTTAAAAATTTAATATTCTTTTTTTTTCTAATAAAATATTTAAATACTTATTTTCTTAAGTTCATGTCATGTGTTTTAAGAATATGTGGTCCATTGTTTCAAAATGGATTTGCTATTTTGATGGCATTTAAAGGGGTAATTATATAAACATCCATAGAGTAATAATAATTACATATTTATCATATTTATACATAAATTATTCATTTAAAATTAATCATGATATATGTTTATCGAAAATGAACTACGATACAATAATGGAAATTGTGGGTCATAAATTTGTATGAGAAACATTTCAAATTTTCAGGTTTATATTGGACTGAATGTAAGTATATTTTATCTTATCAGAATAAATATCGTATATTAGAAAACATATTATTTCGTTGAACATAATTAATTATATCATCCATGTGTTGTGGTGATGAAAATAATCACATCGATTAATGGAGGTCGTATTCCACACATTTTCACAAATGACATATCCATTTATCAGCATAACAAAGAAAATGATATATTATATTTTCATATTGAATATTTTGTCATGAATATAATTAAAATTTCACGAATATCATATATATATTAATTAACAGTTTTATTTTTACCTTTCATGTAAAGATTTAGTGAAAAATGAATCACATCCCATCATGAGGTGGTTGTCATTCGTACACATAAACATTACATGTAATTTACTATCCAATTTCATGAAAAGGGAGATGGATTTTGGTTGTAAAATTAACCTAATAAAATATCATTATATTTCATATAATTGTGTTATTATACAATAATAATTTAATTTGATTTTATTGAGGTGTAAGATTACATAATTTAACGATACTTGGTTTGGAATGATACATATTCAATTGACAAAATCTTTTGGTAAGTGTCCAAAGGAATTATAGGTTGTCTATTTGATAAGAAAATTGTCCAATATATGTGAGGGAAGTATGTAATACCTTTTTTCTAGTCATGGATGATTCATTTGTCTTTGAATATGTGAATAATTCTGGAGCGGTGGCCTTTTACAAGTGAGGTGAGTGGCACACATATAGTTTTTGTACTGAAAATGGTGTACACTCACTTTTCTCATGAAAAAATGCCCCAAAATGGACCATTATAGAATATTATAAATATTAGTGTCAAAATATCTATGGAATTTTTTTATACATGTCCATATGTCATTATAAAATTATATTTATAGATTATCAACTCGTAAAATCGTCTTTACCTTAATGATGTTAAGTAATTATTATTATTGTTTGCTATTTTTTATTGTTCAAAACTAATTTGATTATATTAAATAATATAAATTATTATTATTCTAGATATGTAATCAATTGTAACAAATTAAATTCGTCAATGTGGTGAAAATTAATTTAAATTTCACCCCATAAACACGATGAAAATATTGGTTTTCTAGAAGTGTATTTTGCAAGAAAAATATGGGTTTATATTAACTCTATGAATAATGATACACATTTTATGAATCTAAATAAATATTTAATATCTTATTATATATAAATTTTTTAAAATTATGCCCCATTATTTCCGGATTTAATTTATATAAAATTATAAGTACTATTCACTATAAAAAAATTTCAAAAATATCTGGGTTTTAAACCCAGAGACAACATTATATTAAAATCCAATATGATGTTGATTAAATATAAATTAAGGGGATTATATATAACTAAATGGTAATTTTGTTACTTTAAATAATATTCTAAACATAATGGGAATTTTTAAAATTTTAAATTATTAAAAACAAATGAAACTAAAAAATCAATATTTATCATTATTCACCAAAAAATCAATATTTTCAGAAATATCCCAAAATAATAGTGAATATAAATTTTAATATAAATATTTTAATAATGAATTTGATTTTATAATGTATTTATACATTTAAATATTAATAAATTTTTACTTAAATTTTTATGTAACGTAAAAAATACCAACTTTCATGAAAACATTTCATTGCAGAATTAAATAAAATTACTAAAAATTTATTATTTATTTATTAAAAACACAAAAATAATTTATATTGATTTATATATATATATATATATCTTAATACTATTTATTACTTCCAATTTAATATCAGTGTTACATTAATAATATATTTCATGTGTCATTTAAGCGCGGATTTTTTTTGGATAAAATATTCAATATAGTTATCTTTTCTCAAATATCATGGTTTTATGATTTATCGATTTTTTAAATTTAATTTATCATTATTACTCATTTTATGAAATTAAATTCATAATATAAAAATATATAAATTAAAATTCATCTATTTATTATTAATTGGTTTTATAAAATTACAAATCTATTTTCATAAATAAAAATTTATTTCACTAATTTTTATTTGTGTTATTAATTTTAAAGATTAAATAAATTTGTAAATTTTAATATATGGACATATACATATATATATATATCTTTAAAAACACTCATTTTATGATTTTTAATTTCTGATATATTTTATGAGATAAACATATTTTTTATAAAAGAAAATTTCTTTAAAAACACATTTTCAAAAAAATAATTTTCATTGAAAAGTTACAAATTTCATATTTATGGTTTTCATTAAATAAATTAATATTAAAAATTATAAGAATAATGTTTTTAATGGTGATATATTTCATATTACTCATTTAATTAAAATAATTGATATGGTGAACAATCAAATAGATTAGAAATCCGTGAAAAGAGACTAAATTTACATTGTATGAATGTTAATGTTTTTAATATATATTTAGTAAATTATAATTTTTTTGTGTTTTTATCACAAAATTATCCAAATAATTTATTTACCTAACAAACATAACTCCCATGTATTTGTATATTTTTCCTTTACCGAGCTCATGTTTCTAATGAAAACCCCCTATGTATTTTCTATAACTTTATCTCTCATATTCCCACATAAATCGTTACATATGGTTCATTTTTAGAAATAATAACAATAGAAATTTTATCTACCAAATAATTTTTCATTTTTAGATGATTTTATCGACATAAAAGATGCCAAAGTCTTTCATTTTGGAGGAATAAATTTACATAATGAGTGATTCTCTCAATGTATGTAATGAGTAGTTACTCATAGTTTATATTTACCATACCATTTCCAAAAATTAAAAATATTATCAAACTATGTAAATATTAATTATTTAAATCATTTGGTATCATTAAAAATGATATTATAAAAATATAATTTCAAATAATTAAAACATTATTCCTAAAAATGATTCATGTTTCTATCAATTTTACTAATTAAATATTTGATTCTATAATACATACACAATGACTGGTTTCCAAAAAATAAGAGTAATATGTTGTAATAATGTTGATGTGGTGTTATGTTTTTAATTATTTTTTCCTAAAATTAATATTTTAAATATAAAAATCAATTCATCGAATTTTTTAATTATTTAGAGAAAGGGTAGTTATACACCATTGTTAATTAACCATCATCGTAACATATGTAATATATTTTTAGATATTTTAAAAATTAGAAATTAATTTCCATATAATCCATGGTAATTATTAATATTATCAAAATGTAATCACAAAATGAGTACTGGATCTATCATACCAATGAATCATGGAACAAGGAGGAAAAATAATAACAAAATATTTTTTTTAAATGATAAAAAAGGTGAAATACTAAATTTAAAAGCCTTGAATGAAGTAATATGAATTTTCTTAAGGTTTGGATACATGTTTACAATAATCCTAAACGTAATATATTAGTGGTAAGATTATGTTCAACTAAGAGGGAATCTAATGTAATGGTTTATAAAACTCAATTACCTTTTTATTGAACCAATCATTGTTTTCCGTGAATATATTTTTTAATGATTATAATGTTTATCCCATTATATATGTCATTGAACAATCCATATTTTCCTTTAATAATATATTATCATTGATTATTTCATAAAAATAATTTTCAATAAAAAAATGAATTTCAACCAATATATATAAATTTTATATATCATACCAATCATTTATTCTATTAAAAATTACTTTTTTCAAGGTTTAATTATTAAGGCTTTTTTTAGAATAATTTTTTTAATTCCATCATCTAACCTATTAGAAATTATTTTGAATGTGACTTATTAGATTATTTTTACCAATAAATTGTAAAATAATAAGGGAATAAAAATTATTTTGCTTTCATTTTCCTCCATATATATGAAATAACTATATTTTATAGGGTAATAATGCATGTTTCACTATATAAATGTTTTACATTATACTAATTCTTGGTGACTAAATTATTTGTTATCATAATATTAAATTCCAAATATCTTATTGTTAGATAATATTTGAAAGTGTTGTTTTTCAATATAATTACATGAGTTAGAGAAGATTTTATATATGATTTATTTCAACTCATGAATATTTGTATGATTTTTCAATTTTTATTTGGTAGTCGGTTATATCCTCTTAATGATTTAAACCTTTCATTATTTCTAATGATATTATTATATCATTCAAGTGAATGATGTAGTTTTCAAAGATCAATACATTATATATGGTGGGATTTTCAATAATACTAGTATAGAAAAATGTGGGGGTGAATCACGTGTTTACCATTTTTACCAAATTTCATATAATAATTAACTAATTTTCAGTATTTGAAATTAATCAAAATTTTCTAATCAAGAAAACATAATATTTTCATCTTCTATACTAGATGTTAATTCATATATGATATATAATATATAGTATAAAAGTAAAAATTATTATTTTCAAGGTTCATCCTTCTAGGCATACTTCTTTTTATACTTGTGTTGTTCAATTCATCTATTTTCAAATATAATACTTTCAGCAATATTTATTGACTACTAGTATTTATCATCAAAACACATAGGTGTTTCACACACCAACAGAGATTCCCATTATAAATACAAGATCCTACTCCCCACATTAAAAAATTATTCAAATTATTAGCAAATCATCACACTATGTTCTCCCTATATACCATAAATCACATAATTTATATGGTATTAGACCAAGTATATAGGAATTTTTCCGTAAAACACGGTACTGGTGATGATCAACATATCAATATGGGATACTTTTGTATGTATAAAATAGATCCCATTCTTACCAGTATCTGTTAATTCAAATTCCATCAAGTATTAAATAAAACTATAAAATTAAATTATTAATCATCTATAAATATCATTAAATTTTAAAAAAATTGTTCATCTATTTTTATTACTCAATCTCAAGATGAAACAACATAATTGAAATAAACAACAATACAATTAGTCGGTTACTCAACATATTATTTTTTTCTTCATCTAGTTCTTTTTCATAACATTGGATAAATTATTTTATCAATTCAAAAAGTTAGGTTTTTCATTCCCATTATTTGGATTTAATATTGTGATAGATATATTCTTCATAATAAAATTAAAATAATCCTTGTTAATATTCCTTGAAAATTTTATAAAAATATTGAAAAAAAAGATACGGATTGTAGGACATTACATTTTTCTCCTTGTTTTCTATTTTTATATGTTTAGAAACTAGAAAATAAGATTTTTTTTATATTAAATATTGAAAATTTACTTAAATTAGTCTATTTGATCCTCTCATTTTTTAAATTTATTTGTGTATTGGTTCATGAGATAATCATTTTCATTCTTATTCATTTCCACATGGGATTCCACACTTTCATATCTTCTTTTTCTACATCAACTTTTATTTAATTTATGTTTAAATGAATTCCCATTATTACTATTGTCACAGATGTTTTATTATGGTTTCTCATCTTCCTTTTTGTATATTTTATAATTTTTCACCATTTTACTTTTCCAAAAATTGAAACATTTAATAAAAATAAATGGGATTTGTCATAATTAGTGTAATCAAATAGATAACTAATATAAACACTTTATCCTTCCATCTAAGTGAGGGATATTTTATTAACGATTTTGGGAAACTCTTCTTAACATCACATCATACTAAAAACATTCAATGATGGATATTGTATCAACACATGCTACCAATGCAGCATTGTTCACTTTATGATCTCAATCCAGAAGTTTAAAATATACCATGAAAAAACAATTCGGATAACTAGTTATACCAAAAAACAGTTACCCTCAATAAGATAAAAATTCGTTGATTTAATAGTTCGAAATGATTTTACATCATTATGACGAGATAAAAGAATCATCCTACTTCCCAAAAAACAAATTAAATATGATTCATTCACTACTATGAATTATTTTTAGAATCATTTATCTTTATTATAACATATGATATAATATCTAGAAAACTAAATTTTCATCCTACTGATATAATGAAAAATAATATATGTATAAAATTTTACTGGATTATTATTTTCATGTATCTGAAAAACTCATTTTATTATAAGGGTCTAATTTTTTTTCGATGAAAATGAAAATACATAAGAAATGGTAAAAGTTATCTTCTTCCTGACTAATTTAGTTATGTTTTAGTCCTCAAAAGGTAATATATTTATGTGCTTCACATATAACTCAACACCCTTTTTATATTTTAATATACATTGAAAATTATACATATGTGGGAATAAATTAGATTATATATACCCCATTTTACTTATGTGTATCCCCAATAATAGAATTTATATTTTGGGACTTGATTTCCACTTCCATTTTTCAAAAAAATTACTTTAGAATAATTAATCCAAATTTGCATCATATAATCTTTTACGCTCTTCAAATCATCTCAAAACATTATAATAATTTCAATCAATTATTATTTCTTTAGATATATAGTGTTAAAAAATATTATTTATGAATCGGTTGTGTCCCTCTTATATAATTAATTTTATAACAATAATAATCCAATAACAGTCTAGATTCTAAAAACATTTTTTAAGTAAATCTAGAAAACCTCCTTAATTATTTGTCATAGTTTTCTAATAGTATCTATTAATTTAAAAATTTTAGTATTCCACTTCCTAAAAATATCAATCAACATTAATAACAAATATAAATTTCATTATTTCATTAGCTAAAACTTATGGGAAACTCGATTTTAATTCCATTGCTAAAATGAGATAGAGATATATTTTCATTCATTTTGATAACCGAAAAATGAGAATTGAAAAAATGAAAAAAGAATAAGTAACAATATATTGGTATTTATTTCCCCGTAATGAAAATGGCTAAGTAGGTGGCCATGATAATTTAGATCACATGAACACCCCAGAGACATGGGATCACATGACTAGAATTGGTCATTATAATGGTCACACACAGTGTATAACCCACAAAATATCCTACAGATACCCTTTGACAAGTCCTTATTTTCTCATAAAGGTTCTATATACATTCATGGATCATGAAACAATATCTAGAGAAACTCACCTAGTTCTCACATCATTTCAACTGGAAGACGCAATAATGATGATTCAAAAATAAGAGGAAAATATCTAGAAGGAATGTACCCCTTGAGGTAAAATAACTTACATGTTTCATCACTTATGGGGAGAATTATTATCCTTAATAACATTAATGAAAACATTTGGCATCCATAGATGTCATAAAATAAATAAATAACATAAGTAGGGGGAATGATGGACTCTCTTGTGGTCATAAAACATCATGTGATTCCACCCCGATGTTTCCCAAGACACAGCATGACCACTAGAGACATGTTCTCATTATCTCATGAAACCTTGTTGGATATTCTCAGTCATCATGTGAATGGATTTGGGTATGTCAAGGCAACCTACCACTCCCTCTTTGACTATATGAGGAGAAACATATGTATTTTCCATAAAATGCATGTCCATATCTATAAGACTATTATTGGTCACAAAACACATCACCAATAGGTAGATTGTTGATATCCAACAACACTCATACAATCTTGTGTGATCCCAAACATTTATAAAATAATCAATAGAAATACTTATGAAGATTATGGAATCCTATCATGGAAGAAAACATCAAGTGACATACCAACTATTTCTACAGAATGGTCTTGGACGTCCCCTTGAATAGTTAGCATAATTTTTTAAAGCCCCCTCACAATCCATCCTTATCACACCAAAGTTTCTATAAAATTCAGCCTTATTACATTAATTACCCCTAAAAAGTCACCCTTATCTTATGAAAAGATCCAAAAAATTCTCCTGAGACCATGTGAAGGTCATTCGATTGGCACCCTATTCTCACGAAGGCCATTAGACATATCGATATGATAATATAGATTTCCATATTAATGGTTTAATGATTATAAAATAACATATTATTTAAAAATAATACATTAAATGAGTCATAGATAAGATAATACGTTTTGACTAAAAATGTTGTGATTCCCCTAGAATGATTTACGGTGGGAACTCACTGAGTGCATGATAGCAATTTTAGCTTGGATTTATAAAATATGTGTCATGAAAAGAAGTTAAAAACTAGGGTAGAGAGGCCTAAAAATACCCAACCCAAACATAAAATATTCATGCCTTCACATAGAAAGAGGTGGATTCGAGGATGATGGAAAAACTCTTGGATCCTTATACGGGACACAAAACCTCTAGATCAGATTTCTTAGAGCAGTTAATCATGAGACCTAGAAAATTTTATGGGTTAAGATAATAGAAACAAATCAGCGAAATCATGAAACATTAATAGGTATGTCAGTTGATTATTCATAGATCAGAAGAAGGAATTATAGTAAGAGCACGTATAGAACATCATGCGTGTCTTTTATCACATAAACCTAAAAAAAAGATAAAATTGAACAAATATAAGGTATTCAAAATATAATGGGTACAAAAAATATTGAAAAAGTAGGATATCTATGTGAAGAACATATAAAATGATCCTTATAAGCTTCAAATGAACCATCCAGGTCATGGGAATGCACCAGTTCATGTCACCCTGATCAGGTGAGAGTCCATCGATATACAATTTGCGTCACTTGAAGCCCCCATGACATGTCAACATAAAGACATATGGACCCTATAATGAATTACACTAAATTATTTCCAATCCCTCTTGGGTATCCATCCAATCTACATAATGTCCTTAAGAAATATCCTCATGAACATATGGTGCAACTGGTACATGTCATTTGAGTCACGCAGTAGCAGGGTATCTCACCTGGCTATTACAAAGCCCCTTTGGCATGTAATCCGACTATGATAAGAACATACAAAAAAGTTAGTCAGGTAGTGTGGAACCCATATAAAAATTATTCATTGACTCCCATGACTCCCCCAATATATTTCATCTATCTTTCGTGAATACACCATGGGAATTTGTTTTAATATTGTGACACCCTCTAGACAAGCCATCTGAGATATTGTCAAGGATTCTTGGAAAAATATTATTACTCTTGTAATAGTCCTTGGATCTGTTAGATGACTCTCGTGATGAAACCAAGACCAGTCAACCATGTCTTCAAATTTGCTCTGGAAAGATAGAAAAGATCATGAGATGAATTTCAAGAAAATTCAGTGAGATTTCATAAATGTATTTTGGACATGTCATCCTTGATCACAAGATAATCCTCATACATCCCATCCGTGTTATGCGAAGAATTCTAGAAAATTCACCTCGATCATGAAATTTTCTTTATACATGATAGGAAGATACCCTCTAACATGTCATGTATAAAATAAAGGTTTTTCTAGTAGAAAATAAACACATATCAGGAAGAGAAGCATGATATATCAATCAGACATCCCAAGATAACATAACATTTTCCGTCTTCATTATATAAGCCCTAACATTTTGGGAAATGTTAATGTTTAATTACCAACCAAAATAACTATGAAAACTCTTATTCCTGATGTGTTTTAGGAAATATCTTTCTCTATATAAGGTAATATACCTTAGTGAGAGTCCCAAGGTAATGAATGAAATATGATAACTCGGATTCCTATACTAACCATGATATATAGGATTCCGTCTGAAGGCCTAATCTTTAATAGGCATCTAATTTGATGTAAGGCCCATTATGTCTCTAATATCCCAATAATCATGATCCAATCATTCCCACAAGCTGATCATTTTAATATATGGTTCATATGTTCTCACACACATGTCTTCCTCATATGACATTAAAAGGGATGGGTTTTAAAAATATTTGGGTTTTTATTCCCATATCAACCAGTATACATATAACTCCTCATACTGGCTCAATCCACTATAACATAATATTAAATACCTCTTAAACAGTAGAAAATATTGAAGTACCTAGTTATCAGGTTTGGTCATACAAGAAACAGCCTATTACAAGGAAATGAATGAAGAACATCAGATACAAACAGCTAGATTCACTAATCAGATCCCCTTATCCTACACAAAAAATAGAAACATATGATCATTTTGGTTGGGTAAACAATCTTCTGTTGAAATTAAGATGTTATTTGAGAACATACCTTAAATTATCAATGGAGACCAAAAGTAGGAATAAAATACCCCATATATGGGTGGGATGAGCCCAAACCTCCCATCCTATCACCCAATATGAGTTCATAAATATTTTTGGTTCTAAAACCCATACTAGAAACCTTCCATTGGAAAGCATGTTCAGATGTAGTTTTGGATATGGGAACTATTGGTTGTTTCTGTGAATTAAGGGGAATGGTTATTGTATATTAAGGATTCTCTAATAAATCTCACCACCCATAATAAATATGTGGCTTATTTCACGTTCACCATAGTCGTCTATTTTTTTTGAAAAAATTGGTGAACCTGACATGAAATTAATAAATCAAAAATTAATCATCAGAATGAAAAAGGAAAGATATCCTAGTTTTCATCATGCAATTTAGTCCATTAGTTGAGGGATTATAGGTCGTATCCTTTCCATTGAAATAAAATTGTTAACCTGCCACAATACTCTTAAATAAAAACCTATTGGTTAATCATGAATTAGGCCATTTATTATTGGCATTATCTACGGAAAAAACTATCTCAATATAAACCCATTAAATAGAAAGGTGGTTGGATTTAAAGTGTCGGGCCACAAATTTAGCATATAAAAAAATTGATATTCCTATCCTACATCTTATAGATGATCCCCTATATTCAGGGATCCAATGTAATAAGCCTATACATACATTGAGAAATCCATGTGAGAAGAATTTCCCGATCAGGAATAAATGGAAAAATTTGTTAACAATGAATAAATGATTGAGTACACATCCTGACTACGAAATGACAGTAATCAGTAACCACATTCCATGGTGTCTTCAAGACTATAGATACTTATCTCATCAAAATAATAGTGATCTGAGATAATGACTTCATCCATTGACTTCTCTAATAAATCACCTATGGTTATAACCCATGCGGGTAGAAAAATGATCTCACATATAAGAAACATTTAACGTTAGGTGGGAAACACAATAGTATGAGAATACCATTGTCATGGTACAATAATGACCTTGAATATTCCCATGAGGATGAATATGTATTGAATTTTATGATTCCTCATCATCTAGGGAAATTTGTAGCAAATCCAGTGGCACTCATCACTATATTAATCCACAATTTGTGATAATCCCCAAATATTGATGACCCCCTCATTTAGATTATGATGAAGGAGGAAAAATAAGTCAAATATTTCTCCCTTTTGGTTCAGGGAAACCATGGAGGGAGCCAATAAAACAATATCTCCAAAACCATCAAACCGGTACCCATCAATCACCTACATGGGTACCACCCGACACAGTACAGCCTAATACCTATTTATTGGGGAAAAAAGACACTTTGGGTGTTGAAGGATCCAAATAAATATGATTTGGACAATATATCCACTCCTACTAAAGAATTATTATAGTATATTTTTATTAGTAACCAATGAGTGGTATCATATCCCTTCTCACTTAGAATAAGTATGAAATCATTTTCCAATAATAGTCATGGGGGAGGTGTATATCCCTACACCCAGGTTAGAATCCCATTGGAATATTTGGAGGTATGAGGATGAAAAATGTGGGCTCATATCCCTGTTTCAATCAATGATAACTACCAGTATGTTGCAGAGACATGAAATTTTCTCGATTATATCCAAGCACATATTTTTCTAAAATTTCATTATATGTTAGAAACTGGTGAAAAATTACATCGAAATACACCATTATTGGTACAGATAAAGGGATAACCACATATTTAAATCCTTATGGCCATGGCATCTCAACACTCTGACCATTATGAATCAGTGGTCTCTCTGGGGAAAAAACATATTTTTACGCTCATCCAGGATTATTATCTTCACATTCCAGTAAAGGAAGTGGTTTTGTATTGTTCATATATTCTCATTCCAATCAGGACTCACAGAGTGAGAGTGAAACATTCATCTGGATGGGTAAACAGTTCTATTAAAAAAGTCTAATGGAATATTTAGAAGCCCCTAAACCAAGCTCATATCTCTCTTCTGGTTTGAGCTCACCATGTGAGAGGGGAATATGACTCGAGATAGGATCATATTCTTATTGAATAATACCATCGAAAAACTCCAATGGCCTAGGATAAGGGACATACACCCATTCTTGATGAGGCTCACCAATTAAGAATGGATCATGCTTCGGGACATGATCATATTATAGTCAATGAATCATCATGGACGGTTCAAGAAGGCCACGAAATACCAATGAATAATCCTACTTCCACCGATGAACAGCTACACCAACATCCGTCCAAGGAAATAAAATATGAAATTTATATCCCTTTCCCATTCTAGAGGTCCTTCAACATATTCTGGTAGGGAATGAATATATTGATCATGTTCATTTTATTTTTAAAATATGGTCTTGCCTAGTAAAAGTGGAACATGACTTAGTGTAAGCTCGTATCCCTACATCAAAATAAAAGATTCATATTCCAACGACTTATTATTAGGCTCATACCATTGTTATTATCAAGTATCACCAAATTATAATGGAACATTCATCTGGACTGGATCATATTTATATAATTAATGAGGAAGATCATTTCCATATTTCAACATCTTCTCTGAAACTGTCTCGTAATCCCATATCACAACACAACTATAAACAAAGGCCATAACTTGTCATACAATAGGCCCATATCCCAATATAGCTTTAAAAGGTAGGTCAAAATATTCGGACAACGATGAAGAATGAGATTCTTATACCTAATCTAATCAATGATACTATTCTTTAGGTTAATAGAGACACATTCTAAACATGACAAGGGTAAATCAACACTTCAACTGGAGAAAAAATGCTCATAAGCCTTATATGCATCCTCGTGGTTGATTGTATGCAGGTCGTAAGGACCTGAAAAATAATATCTAATGTGTTCAACCTCCACATGGGGATATATCCCATATACCAATAAATTCCCCCTTTCTTAGAATCATTGGTATAAAGAGATTTTAGAAACATTGTGGTGAACTACATATAGATCCCCTATAAACATCTAGTTGTATTCTACTCTATTTAGAAAGTGACTGTCAAAAGAATATTCTATGGTCTGACCTATAACATATGAACATGACTGGCCACTAAACTGGTAGCCATACCAGTCACCATGTGACCTCAAGTGTTCCTCCCTGTATGCAAGACGCCATCTTCTTGTAGCGTGAGTTTAAGGAGGTTATAGCGGAATGACTATACCCTTATATTCAGAGTATAAAAGCGATACCACTGGTGTAAATCAAATAATAATGGAAAGGATACAATAAAAAAATATAGGAAAAATAAGAATAATATAATAGGTGAATAAAATATTCCAAATACATTTTACAACAATGCATGTATGAAACATGATTCTACTTGTATAAGTAGTGCAAATTAAAAAAAATCAATATAATATACAAAATAATAACTCCCAAATGACTGTCTCTAGGATCATATCAAGCACCATCTCAGACAAATGCACCCAATATTCTGTGTAAACAACACAACACAAACAATGAATCCATTGACCTACAAACAAGAATTTTACATAGGCACAAAATGACACCCAAGTAGGGTTTGAGAAATAAATCTCAGTAGGCCATCACCCACAGTGTCTAGCCCAATCCATTTCATTTAATAAATGAATAAATAAATTGTAGTCTTCTATACAGTATAAATAATCAGTGGTAACAAATTAAATCATATCATATTTTTCTATGTTCCAAAAGAGACACTCCTCCCATATCAACTAATTCAACCTATACTGTATACATGAAATGTGGTACATGTGCTATAAAAAATTAAAAAAAATTGATCATAAAAAAGAATATTCCAATACGAATAAGAATAAAATGATCCTTTTCTTAATCTTGGATGGCACACAGCTATGTTAATATATAAACATGTTAAAAAATATATACAAGTTGCAATCCAAATAAAGCCGACAAGCATTCAAACTATCCTAAAAGTCATGTGGTTGAGACCTGTTCCCATTAAAGATGATCTAAATACAATCCCAATGGTTACTATAGAATCATCTTATATATCCCAATATTAAATACTTCTTATAAAGAGACTAATATGGTGTCCCTTGTATTAGTCAGGTCAGGGAGACTCGGAGTTCGTCACATGTTTGTCACATAGACGACCAAGTATCGACCATGGCATAATCTATCCATATTTTCAATGGGGCCGTCCAAGGTTTTTCCCCTATAGAACTGTTATCACTCATAAGAATAAGAAACTACTCAAGAATCATGTACCATTCATGGAAAATAATCAATGTTGGTGTATGAAGTCATAACCAACAGAGCACGGTGAGTGCATCCTTGGAATCCTTAATACGAGACCCATATTCTCTCCTACTCCATATTGAGTGATCCATATCAAAAAAACACATATCACAAGGTAAAGCATTTATATGATTTCTTTCCACTAAATAAACATCTCATTCCCAATATATAACTAGATAACCATGCATCACAATTTAAATTAAACGGGGAACAAGGCATTAAGAACATGCATAAGCTCTTGGATAGAAGATATGTTAACTAATTATCATGCGTCAGGTTTAATAAATGTGAGAAATGCATATTCACAATGAATTATCATTACTATAATCATATTTTATAAATTCCATTCAATGGACCATGTTATCATGATTGGTAATACATAGTATTATATAAAAAACTCTCATGGACATGGGTTTATTAATAACTGCTCAACCATGAATAACATAGAATTGTATAATGGTAACCAATGAGAATTAAAATATAAATTAAGAGACATCAAGAAAAAATTCTAAAAACATTGTTCACCATTTGTCCTAATTCAAACTATAATCGAGGTATTTGATCAACCCCCACTCACAAGTGGTAATTTAACCAAACAAGACAATAAACTATATAATATCATTCGTACTAAGGCATAGATATGCACCTAAATCCTTTTCAATTTTAATAAAACTCACCTCATTAAAGTGTTTTATTTGAAATCAGACAATTTTTTATTTTTCATCATTTAATTTTATTCAATATAAAGAGTTCTATTTTACCAGAAGCTATAAAGAATATAGAACATGACACCAATTAAGGGTAAAAAACAAGGAACACATTCAAGTTGACACAATCATAAAAATTTATCAACTTTCTTGTGATAGATGGAATCTGATATAAAGAATATTTAAAAGAAAGAATTAAAAGGGATTAGAAAAGGGATTCGTATTCCAGATAAGAACCAATCCAAACACTTCGACACATGACATTTTTATCGGGGACCACTTTAATATGCCCCTTCCACCCTCAGAGACTATCCACTGTCACACATATATATATAAGGACCCCTATTCCGTATGTATATATTCACATGTCTAGAATATTTATATGGGGATCCTTAAATGTATTTTATATATACATATACCAATTTACACTTACCCACATATGCATTTTTAATGTATTTACATAATAGAACATTGTCCAAATATATATATTCATTCATCTATGGGTGAATATAAATATAAATATATATAATGAGGAACTTACATATATATATATATATATATATATAACTACATTAGCATAGGTAGTTGGGCACCATTGACAATGGAATCAGGAACTCACATCTTCAACAACTGAGACACACTAAAATATTATTTGTAACTCAATATCACAATGGAAATGTCCCATGATCTTAATGAAAATTTTTAGAATATCAAAATCTATGAAATCAGAAAAATAGAAAGTGGGTGATAATGGAGAATAGAGGAAATTCAACACAAAACTGATGATGGAAAGACCAAAATTCTTCACCTTCGGTGGTTCATACCGACACACGCTCGAATAATACATTATAGTCCAACCACACACCATAAAAATAGAAGAAAACCAGAAGAACAGGTTAACAGTGGACCTAGTGTTTGGAAAAATGACATTGGGATGCAAGAAGAATGATAATTTCCCAACTTGATGGTGGAGGAAGGAATTGGAGGCATACCATAGAGTTTCGACTATAAAATACTCATGAATACTAGAGAGAATTTCACTGAAGGTGGTATCCGAGAGGGGTGGTTCATGCCATGGGGTTCACCCAAGGGTTACCTTATACAATTGGATGATGGATAGACCCACTTTGGGATTTCATAAAACATAGATTAATAATTATAATTATAATAATAAGCATCATCTTTATATAAATAATCATAATAGTATTATTATTAAGAAAACATTTACTTTTCATTATTTTATTTTATTTTATTTTATTTTATTTTATTTTATTTATTTTTTCAAAAAAGAACCATAGAGAATGGTTAGGGTCACATGGTTACCTAAACTATGGTCCATGCATGAGATGAACACTACAAGGCTATTGTCTATTTAGTAGTAACTATGTAGACATGATACCATATTTTGGTAAACTATGTGCAACCCATGTGGTGTGTTTCTAGTACCATAGACAAGAAAAATAGTTCTCTACTCAAGGATGCATGATTTTTGAAAAATAGTGAGCCACTAATAGACCTCCCAATGCATTGACATCCAGACATTGGTGCTTCTAAAACTCAATTAGGAACCTTGGATACTAATCAGGCTTTTACCCTAGTTTAAAAACATCACATTAATGTGTTATAACTCTTGAAATTATGTTCTTAATGTTTTTCGTAAAATGGACTCTTCAGTAATCAAAAAATTAAAATTCATTTTGATTTTAATGCAGTTCAAAAAACCCAGTTGTTACAACCTCACAACCGTAGATCATCTCATCCCGATAAGCCATTGGAAAAAACAGTAATATCACCCGACATACAATGGTCATGAAGACAAATTCAAATGAACATGTTTCATTTCCAAATTCCCCACACTCCCACAATAATTATATAATCATACAAATTTGAATCCATCATAACCTGAGAAAATGATCATTTTCTAACCAAGGCAACAAAATAGTGCTTTTCAAAGCCATTTTATCAGGATACTTGGTCAGATCATCATATTTTTAATCATTTATAAAAAATTTATTCCCACTATATGTTTCAATATAATAAAAGGGCCATTTCTGAACCATAGTATTTTCAAATGATGGATTTTTATATGAAGAATGCAGTTGTGTTCTGACAATGCTTTTCACACTACTGATGCTTACACCACACATTCCTTAAACCAGAAATGTGCAATCGAATATTTCCCTTCAACTAGAATCATTATACAAGAAGGATAAGATGTGGATCCACTTTTGAATGACCATACCCAATATGTCCAGCTTAAGCTGTCGGCACATTAGATGCAAATATAATGTTTCTTCTTCCACGACACCTTGTATTTACAACTAGAACACTCACCAAATCCCATATCCAACATATTCTGACCTTATATTGTCAAAACATCACCTAACAATTATAATAGTAATGAATCATCAAAAATAAGGGTGTAATCCAAATCTATCAAATAGGAATTATTAGCACTTAAACAACATCTCTAAGCCTGATAATGAGTTAAGGATAAGATAGTGATTTATTAAATTTATGAACAAATAAAAAGATCAAGGTGGTCCATTATCCCTTATTAGAAGTGTGATGTTGGTAGAAATACAAGATGTACACATTAGATAATTAATGACCTTAGAGAGGAATTCTCCAGGTGCTGGATTGAAAGGAAATAGTTAGGTCTTGAGAGTCTGTATGAGGGGTTCCAACTAGGGAAACCAGGTATCACTCAGGAATAACCATCTCTGGATAAGAACCATGTGTCAGTGTGAAATTATAAGAAAACATCCCAAAAAAACAATTATATTTTATAGATTTATCATGGCATAAGTTTGACACTATCTAAGTGTATCAAGGATGAGATACACATAGGGAATATTCTTATTTATAAACAATGCTATACTAAGAGGATACCAAAAAAAGAAGAATAATTGATGAATTGCAACTGATTGACTTCCCTGAAAAGAATCATGGTTTCACCATATGATGCCTCAATATTAACCGATCCCAAATCCTTTATGACCCAAGGAACCCTATTATCATTCATGATTAACCAACAAGGTCTTCCCAAGAACAATGAAATTTTCAAAAGGCTATATACACAAAAACCCATAATAATTTCATACTTTTGAGAAGTCATAGAAAAAAACTCACAATCTATAAGTTAATTTATGTAAAACTGTCAATTTCTAAATGGTCTACCTGATTTTTGAACCATCAACCAGGAAGGTCATATTTAAAGAGTACATTGGTGATTCTCTAGACCGTTGGAGTGTCATATTCTTTGAAATAAGATAAATAGATAAGTCTCCCTCATAAGCATGCCAGATTAGATTCACCCTTAATAAATGTGTGATGCTCCTCCAATTCACACTCACAAACATCAATGATTTTTTAGTAAAATTCAATAATAACCAAATAGAATGTCAACCACCTAATTCTTCTTAAAACATCGTCCTAGACATTTGGAAGATCCATGAACTTTATCGACCCCAAGGACACACTAATAAGAATCTAACTATAGTTCAAAGTTTATTATCTATATATTAAATGATTTACACTTATATAAAATGGTATGATGCACAATCCAACTAGTCAAAAGGTACTACGTATAGAAATGCATTCTACCCTGAGATTTAAATTAAAAAACACACATCCCTGATATTATTCATAGGGTTCTTGTCCATATGAATTCAAGTATATGATTGTCTATATTGAGGATTTACTCCATAGATGGCTTACCCGCATGATTATTGAATAAGATGATTACATCCCGAGTCACCCAACACTAAAAGAGAAAAGGAAAGGGTCACTCATCCCTCTAAGAGGCCAACAATAACATTTTCATGTATATCTCAGTCGAACTGGGCATTAAATAATGATCACATTTCGAAAAACGTTCAAAAACACACTACTAATTATCAATACAAGGAAGTTTTTTTAGAATCCAGGCATCCTACATGGATCAATGTCCCATAAACAATACAAATTATTATAAATTGTTCATATGAAACAATACTGGATTTTATGATATGTGGGTGCTGCCTACGTTGTGATATCACCTAGTTGAAACATAATATAATTGACCAAAAACGAGTTCATTCTTATGAATGCACACTAGGCTTAATGAAAAATTATTTAGATTTAGACTCATGAAGGAACAATCCAATGGAAATTCTTATATTCTGATTCAACGAGAAAACATGGATGGATTTAAACTACCCTTTCACAATGGGTAGGAATTGAAACCACTTATAATTTAACATTAATGAATTTAAATCAAAACTAAATTAACCCTTTAAACAATTTATGTTTAGTGTTTAAGAAAATCTAACACTAGCCACAAAGAAAAACATAAAAATTATTTTCAGTAACCCTTTCAACCAGTATTTTTCAGTGACATCCCATTTCAAATAGATAATTATTTTCATAAACCAAATTTTAATCATCATTATTTCATTTATAAGGCCTAAATATGAACAAATAGAGCATATTAGGAGGTATGTAATTACATTAAAGTCGTATTATAAAAATATAAGCCACCAAAAATTGAACACTTCAAATAAACACTTAAATATATTTTAAATACCACTATTCAGTTTGGAACTATGAATTTAAATGAAATGGAGACATACTTGGGTAATGTTATGCCACATTAGGTTTACCTAAAATCAGCCCCAAAATTTTAAAATATATATATATTGAAGATATATTTATAAGCCTCTTTTTATTTTTTTCATTCCCTAGCAGACCTACCAGGGTCAATTTATTGTTTTAGGGAATTAGCCACATGGGTAATTAATCCCTTGAAAAAATGGTTCAATCCATAGTTAGAAGACTATAACATTTAAAGTAAAAATTAAATTGAGAACATTTATATTTATGTAAATTTAAAATTAAATATATCACAACAGAAAACTAGGTTTTATAGGTTACTAAATAAAATTATAAAGCACCCATACACCATATTAGTTAAAGGCATATTCCACATAACTTCACCCATTTCATCTGAAATAAAATAAAATTTAATATCTTCAATATTTATATGAAATTATATATATATATATATATTTTCTACAGTGGTTCGATTCTTTGGGCCACTGTGTTAAAATTTATAATGCACTCATACAATTTTAAAATTGGACATTAGATCTCATTAAACCCCAAACAACTTTAATTAGGATAAAATAAACTTGTAGTGGCTTAAAAATTTATACAATGATCATTAAGTGTATTTATCACATTAATAAATATTCCATTTTATGGGTCCTCATGTTCTCAATTATAAGACATCCATACATTATGAATTTGAAGTTTACTATCATATAATCACAACCATAAAATTTCTTACAATTTTAAATAGGCATGGAAGCATGAGTATTTTAATCACAAACACTAAATAAGTCACCTAATCCTGGTATGAATTCACAGAATCAAAAATAATCACATGTTAAAACAAATATTCATATCATGGAAAATGTAGGAAAATGGAACACAAGGTGCATAATCAATTTCAATAAACCTCACAATGAATTATACATGGAATAGAATATTTGTGGCATCTGAATATCATAGTGCTTATAATGATTCATATAGTGTTATATCCTTTCCACATTAGGCCAAGGGAAAATGACTAGAAATTTCACCAATCATTAAGAATTGGAATGTACATCAATAACTCTTTGTGGAATCATATCAACATTAATAACAACAAGCATGAAAAAAATCTCATCCCTAGTCACATAGTCATTTCCCCATGGTTGGGTTGATAAGCCCCATAAATGGAGATTAACCATATACTGAAACATTCCTAGTCTCCCATATACCATGAAAAAATAGTATATAAAATGAAAAATAATCCTTTGATTCAACTTTGTAACACTGTAGACTGACTTAACACCAAATCCATAGCTAATCCAGTCACCCCGTGGCCCCAAGAATTCCCCCACACATCAACAGATGCTGACTAGTAGTGAGGGTGTAAGGAGGTGATAGTGAATAGACATTACCCTCATGTTTATAGTAAAATAGTGGTAAAATTGGTGTAAAAAAATAGCAATGTCAAAGGAAATGATAAAAGGACATAATAATGTAAAAACAATATAATAACTAATTAAAAGTGGACAACATAAATTTAAAACAATTACTGTATTACAGATCATTCTACATGTAAAAGTATTGATAATTAAAAACATCAATACAGTGTAATAAAATAACAACTCCCCCCCCCAACTAGATCTAAGATAATCTTGAGAACCTGCTCCATCATGTCCTCACTAGATTCTATATGCATTGAAGATCACAAGAAATTAATCCATATTCCTTTGAAAAAATAAGTCAACATGGGAACCAAACAACACCAGAGTAGTGTGTCAGATATAAGTCTCAGTAGGATGGGACCCATGGAGTCTATCCCTATCCATTTCATGTAATAAATAATTAAATAAATAAAATAATTCCATTTAGTATAAATACAATCTTATAAAAATTAAATAATAGAATCTTGGTCCAGGGTCGTAAACAGATGCATATCCCATACCACTTGCATCATCCTAAGTCAGATATATGAAATGAGGTACCCATGAAAGTCATAATGTACAGACTAGCTTATACGAAATAAAATACCAATTTAAATTAGAATACAACAAGCATGTTGTTTATATTGGAGGTCACATTCCCATGTTAATATATAATCATGCTCAAAAATATATTCAAGGGTCAGGAAAGACAAAGTATACATGAATTATATAAATTCTTCCAATAAATTGTTTTAGTTACAAGACCATTTAAAAAGATGTAAATCAAATTCCAAGGGTCACTAAGGAAACATCCAATATAACCCAATACAACTATGTCCATCTATGGAGAACAATATAACATACCATTTATCACTCGAAGCTAGGTGACTCTTTGTCGGTCACAAGTATCTTACATAGGGGACGTTGTATCTCCCATGGAATGGTGTAGCCATATTCCATATGGTTTTGTCTTTGCTTTCTCCCCTAAATAATTGGTATCAATCACATGTATAAGAAACTTCCCAGGAATCCCATACCAAGAATGCTAACGAATCGATCTTGGGGCATCAATTCATAACCAATTGATCATGGGTTATCCATCTCTAAAATCCTTACTATGGGACACATATTCTCTCTTGGCCCGAATCAAGTTATCCAAATCCATAAATCACATATAAAAAGGAAAACAATTCATATAATCACTTTACATTTAAAAAAAATCTCATGTCAAAAATATAATAAGTTTATCATGTATCAAAAATTCAATTAAATGTTGCACAAGGCATTAAGCACATGCATAATCTATAGACAACAAGATATGATCACTAAGAAACAAGAATTAAGAAAAATAAATATGATACAAACATAGTCATATGTCACTAAAATGACTCTAATATTATTTCACCAAGACATTTCAATCACCCAAACTATCATGATTGGACATACATAGTCTTCAATTGACCCCACTCAAGCATGAGGCTCTATACCACAGGATTAAGAATATATCACATAGCATGAAAAACAGGTTAGTAATGGAAAATAAAATAAAAAGTAAGAGGAATAAATCTCAAATTCCAACTTATTGGTTCACCCTTTATCAAAAATCAAATTATAATCCAAGAATGTAATCTACCCCAATACACAGCTTCTAATTTTACTGAACAAGACAAGCATTTGTGGCCTAAGAAAAATCACTAAGTCATAGGAATGATCATAATGAATTTTCCATTTGATGATAGTGTACCTCATTGTGGGATTTTATTGAAAACTATGACATTGTTTTTTTAAACAATTCAATTTAAAGACATTGTTTTTACCACATTGTGTAAATCATATTGCACATGACATAAAGTAAGGGTGAAAAGCATGACATTAAATCCATGAGAACCCCTTGGAACATGATTTTTTATTCAGAGGCTACTCGAAGCTTCTCATTCTCACCTTTAAGAATATGATCCTTCGCATATACATAAGCACACCTAGACCCTATATAAATATTTGAATGGAAAGAATATGTTGACGGTGATCCATGAATATATGCTTATATATACATATAAACATTTACACATACACAGGTATGAATTTTTCATATTTATGAACAAGAACACATATCCACAATATAAATATTCATTCCACCATGTGTGAATATATATATATATATATATATATATTCAGTGAACCGAAATATATATATATATACACACCTACCTATTCATACATGTTATGTCAACATTAACTCTACTAACATGAACACACCTCATGTACAAACAAGGAACAATGAAAATTTATTAAGAACTATAAATAAACGTGATATGGTCTGATGCACTTAAATGAAGTCACCATATTCTCAAAAAACAATGATTAACCAAATAAAAATTGAGAAATAATAGAGAGTAGGGTAAAACCCACCCAAAAATTCTGACAGGTGGACAGAAAAACTTCACCTCAAACAAAGGTTTCCAAAACATTCCCAAAGATTCCCTAATAGTCCCATTGCATGCACTAACTTTGGAAAAAACAAAATGAATTGGTTAAATGTTGAATCGTGTTTGGCTGAAAGACACATGTTTTGGTAGAAAGAAAATAGGCCACCACGAGGGTGGATAATGAAATAAGGGGCCTACCATGTAGTTTCAACCAACAAATCATCCAGGAATCTAGATTGAAATCCACATATAGAGGGATCCTTTGGGGAGGCTTTCACACCATGGGGTATGACCGAGGGTGTGCTCACATGATTCTAGGAATGAGATACCCCCTTTAGGGTTTCTTAAAGCCTTCCTCTATAATAATAATAATATTATTATTATTATTATCAAAAAATTTATTTTTATTTCATTTAATTTATTTTACTTTTAATTTCAATTTAATTATTTTAATTTCTAAAAAATAAAAATAGTGTAGAGTTAGGGTAACACTTTTAGTAAAACCATGCGATGAATATTGTGAGAATAATGTCCATTCGACACTAACCTTGTGGGAAAGAAACATAATTTGGGTTAACATTACATAGCCTCAATGTGGTATTTTAGCTCCTTTACTACATCCACACGGTTTGTAGATGGAGGCTGCATGGTTTCATAAAGAATGTGTGCCTCTAACAGACCACCCAAAACATTGATTTCCAAACATCGATGCTTCTAAATCATAGTGAGGCACATAGAGACTCATCAGGCCTTTATCAAATTTAAAAAAGAACATATTTTCACGTTCCAACACTCAAAATTAAGTTCTTATTGTTGATTTATAAATTGAATCATCCGTTAAATGATAAATTTACATTCTTTTGGATTTTAGTCTCGTTCAAAAGCATGGGTCATTATATGATCAGATGTTAGTGTGAAATTCTGATGAATATGAGGTTGATATTGACATATTGAGAGAGTTAGATAGAAACAACATCACAATCATGTACTCTCAACTCACCACATCTACCTATGAGGTCCAAGATGAGCTAGACAAGGATTACATGCCTTTTATACACCAAAACATGTGTTCTATATATAAGTGATTGAAGGATAGAATTATACCCTATCCAGGAAACGAGAATCACTATCATCTAATCAATACGCATTATTTTTAGCAAGATATGACAGGATTTTCGATAGGCCAATACTCGAAAATGGAAGAGAATGACAAATGCATGTCCAGTTTTCATCTCCACATCCTGATAGCTCTACGCCAACACATTTATAGGGCATATCTAGATGTTCGTATCTGAGGATGGTAGAAATATAGACCATTAGATTTTATTTTTTATCCAGAACAATAGAACCCATCAGATACAAAATTCTATAACGTCATATCCTTATATGAAATTAAATAAATGAGTAACATGGGAGCCAATATGTAACTGTAACATAATTCCCCAACTAAAATGATTCATATACATCACAAATTTATAGATATGATAGAAAAAGACTATTTTAACTAGGTCCCTCTAGCAAAGGGAATTCATTTCAAGCATTTTCTCTATGGTTCTAGTAAACCCGATTGCATCATATATAAATTGGATTTCCACATGGGCTACCATTACACCAAACTCCTATATAAACACAGTTGTGAAGCATCAAAAATTCCACATTAGTTTCATCCATTACAACCGTCTAGGAGCAGAAATAACTCGCTAGATTAGTGTAATATCTACCTCCACATCCACCTCTTGGATCACCAATTCCTGATAAGATCTAGAACTTATAATCACTAGATACATTCAAACGCCAGCGCACTTGGTTGGGGTTATTCATACCTCAACGACCAAAACTATTTTCATCATCCCATAAGGTGGTCATGATGAAATCAATGGTGATTCCATATCAACCCTATCCCACTAGGATGTGGCCATTTATATCAAATTTTTCTGGCTACTAATCCTAAAATACCCAAATGGAATTCTTGGATCCTCAACAATAGGATAAATCAATGATTATTATTTCCCCAATTAACCCTAATCTATAGGGTTGGGGGAATATTCATCATCATCATCATCATAGAGAGAATCATACTTCTCTAGTTTGGGTGGTAAATATGAATGTTAATCATCCCATCTGTTCCTCCCACTGAATGGTTAAATTTACCTATTTAGGGCCTATATGTTAATATTGATGAGGAACTCCCTTTAGGTTATTAATCGTAGGTTTATATAGGTAGAACGTATAGTAATGGAAATCAGACCACATTAAGGTTGCAAGAAAAAATATCCCATTATGGAAAAGGGTTCAAAGAATGACCCTAATAAAGGATTTGTGGAACCATCCTTTGGTGTTGACTGTAATGCGAAAGAACTATTTCCAAATATTTTCATATTAAATTTATCACTGGTAATATGAAAAAACACTTTTTGGATCAAGAAAAAAATTCATAGGTCCATGACACATTAAATATTCCCTGAGAGGATGGTTATTCGGATGCACGCTCCTAGAACCAAATGATTCTCTAATACCTAACAACTCCAAATATCGAGCTGATTCCTCTTCAACAATATGCTACCAAATAAAAACAGAAATGTTAAAAAAAATCCCTATCACATCCCAAAATAGTTGAAGTTTTTTCTATATTGTAATGGTTAGCATGATATAAAAACTCTCACACAAATCAATGAGGATCCACTCAGGGGAAATATTTCCACTGGGTATCATCTCTAGGTGGAGACAAATATTCTCAATATTATAGTTGATCAACTAGAAAAAGTATTATCTATATTTCAGGCTGGCTCTTGATCTAGGCAGCCAGTCTTCATAGATGATGATGTTGCGAATTATTCTGAATTACCCTAAATTCAAAGAAATCCTCTCCCTCTCGAGGGTAATAATTTTGTCTTATGATGAATGAAAAATCAAGGAAATAAAAAGGAAGGTCCACTCGATCAACTCCCATCAACTTTATATAGATGGGATGCATCTCGAACAATAGTTCCCCCAAGGCTATTCAATGCTATTGAGTCCCTAGTTACTCAAATGGAAGCCATAGAAGGAAAACACAAACCTCCCATAGACTTAGAGGAATCCATATCCTGATTTGGTGGACTTCTGTTTTCCCCCCACCAAATTTTGGAAACCTATCTTCTATATCATTAGAGGTTCATAAAACTCGAAACAAAATCTCACAATCATTGTATCCCAATTTAGGTTGATGATTGGAACTTGAGGCCGACAAGGGTCATCAAAGTTTAGCAGTTTTGTATAGACTTTTATATGGTCATACATTTTTTTAGTAAATTAGTCACTCAGTATGGTATTTTTTAGGATGGAAACACTTCCATCCTTAGTTCCTTTATCTATACAACTACATGTTAAGGAAACCACAATTTTGATCAAATGAACTGCATAAAATGTGAAAAAGAGAGGGTTCATAACTTTATATCCAAGTGGAAGGGTTTAAAATATTATGTCAACATCACACTCTTACCTGAAATATTAATAGAACATTGCGATTAAAATATCCTAGATGAGATAAATACTCCTTTAAACATAATAAAGAATACTAGTGGGTTTTGTGAGTTCCTATAAATGGTAAATTATCTTGAAGACTCCATTGAGGGAATTTTATATAGGTCTCAATTTAATGACCTTGAACCCAAAATCCTAGATATGATAACGTAATTTATTACATTGGAATAGATACAACACTTGAATCCTAATGGATTATTTAGTTAACAGTTTTGGGAGCCATATTATATACTTGAACCATATTCTACAATTAGAAACACATAATACATAATATATAATTCTTTTAGAATTCTACTATTCTCCTAGATTAACCATGAATATCAATCATAAAACACTTCTTATAATATTGGGAATATATAACATAAAAAATACGTGATCAAAAATGCACAGTAAGTGTAAATTATAGAGAAAAATCTGTCATAAATAAATTTTTTATGAAAGGGGTATAACTAAATCACTATCCCTTAAAATAAAATCATGATAATAATACAGTATGAATTAATAAAATAATTTCATATAAAAATTTTCATAGATATGATACTAGTTGAATGATCACATGTAATATCAAAAAATAATCCCATAATAAGGGAATACATAATGGTTGATGTCTGTAGTATCAAGATATAACCGTGTGACCATATAAATTTTCTAGTGGAAACCCCTCTAATTTGTGACGAGATTTACCGTTTTGAAAATTTTAAATAACATGCAAACAATTGTGTAGGGATTTTCACCAATTGATTTATTCTAATGAGACCTACAAATATATCAAGGGGATATAGGAGGATAATACATTCATAATATAATTATAATTAATTCCTGATATGAAATTATTGTAACATAACCCACATAAACATTCATAATAAAAATATTAAATGAAATTTTAATACATTAACTATAAAACATGAATGATATTAAAATAGAAAATACAAAATCCAAAATATCTTAAATCCTTAAACACAATATAGTAGATTATATCATAATAAATCAACCTCAATTAAGCATAAAATCCAACAATAGATGTTAACATAGAGAAAAATAATATTATAAAGTCATTAATAATTTATTTTGATAAATTCCCCACTTTTACATTGAAATCATTTTAAATCCACACAATTATAAAATAAAACATCTCATTTGAGAACTATATTGTAAGAATTTATGGGAAGCCTCAAAATGTTATGGTCTCATGCCATTAGAAAAATCTACTCATGAAATGTATGTTAACAAACCATTATTTCTCTCGAAGTGGTCATAATGTACCTCGTTTGGAAAATGATAAACGATTCCATTCAAACCATTTTATAAAAAATAAAAAATGGTTACAAATAGACATTAAAATGTTTTAGGATAACACTAAGATTATTTTGAAAAAATTATTATAAGAAAAATGGACATTGATGATAAATATTTCCTAGTAGATACTTATTTATAAACAATCTCGAATAAAAATGTTATTACCAAATTATCCCTTACCTTACACTTCATTTAGTCGAACATGCTTGAACCTATTGTAAATTTTTTTTAATCTTGTAAAATTATTATATAATAATTTAATTCATATTTATGATATAATAAATGAACTTATAAAACTATTTTATCACACTTTTATTGATAATCATTCATCATTACACTTATTAGGTGTTTTAACTACATCATTATCCTTTGAATTTTTTGTTATATAATTAGTTTTTATCATTAATATAATATATTTCATTAAAATAAATAATTATATTATGTTAATTGTTTTTATATATACCCATTATAAGCATTTTTATAATCATTCTTGAATGGTTAACATGAAAAATTAATCACATCGTTTCATGGAGACAATAGGCTCTACATATGCACGAGAGAAGATTTTACTCTCATACTAGTAAAAAGGTATGAAATTTCATGGAATCTAAAGTATAAATAATAAATATTCTATCATATTTATTATTTATATCCTTTATTTCATCATAATAACCTTAAAAATAATGTGGGGATGAAAAAAAATTACACCACGGTGGGGAGATGGTAAGTTGTATGTACACACATGAAATGATTTAATTTTTTATATGATGGATAAATAATGTAAATTAGTTTTTCCATAATCATAATAAAATATAATAATTTAGATACTAGTAGATTTATATTATGTAAATACCACATACTGAGGATGTATAAGAAGAAATAAACTTGAATAACATTGTAAAAAAAATACCCCGTCTTTAGTGAAATTCCTAAGATTAATACCTTAAACCCTGTAAGAAGGGGATTCTACATAACTAAGGATAATAAAATATGGGGAGAGATTATAATATGGATTATTTTAGAGCATATCAAAAAAAAATAGGTTTTAATGTTTGATTTAATAATAATAATGAGTTCCCATTTATTAGAGAGCGAGGGTCACTTTGGGAAATTATCACATTTTTAAAATAATATAAATTATTTTCCAATTTAAAATAAATATAAAGGGAGTAATTTAGTCTATATGATTATGGTTATAAATCAATTAAATAAATAATTTTTATATGGGTTTATGATATATTTTTACCCTTATATTTAGGCTTTATCCCCAAATTATTTCATTTAACTCTTTATGTGGCAACATGTGTTTTTATTACATAGGGGTCAATATAGTTACTATAAAATGAAAAAAGAGACATAAATGACCCATTTATGAAATATATAACTTCATATAAATCATTTTAATTTTTTTAAAGTTTATATCATTTGATAAGATATTTTTTTAATGTATTATTTATGTCAATTTTGATACCATAATATTTGTATTCTTTAAAAAAATCCTAAGACCCTTATAACATCAAACCATAATACTAAAATATCACTAACATGTATATATTATCAATAGGATTATTTTAATTAATCAATTATGTGAAATTATATTTATTTTAATATATTAAATGAATTTTATTTGATATATCCATTAATTAAACTATTACTGCATCCTAAATATTCAAGCCTTTAATTAATGTATTTATTCTAAAAAATAAAAATAAATTATCATGAGAAAGATATATTTATTATATTTTAAATTAAAATTATTAATTAATTTATCTTACGTAAATACCTTTATTTAAAAAGGTATAGTTATTAGATTTTGAGTATGACATCTTCCACTATTCTTTTATTAAAATATAAGAAATGTAATAATCTAATAAAAGAAATTAAAAAGCGTCATAATCTTTACATAAGGATTATTATGGTTGAATCATAGTTATCAAATAAAATTATAAAATGTTTTAGTGTATTTTTATAATATTATAATATTTATTTTTTCCTTTAATTACCATATTTACCCTTAACAATGGTAAATTAAAATTTTCTAATGACACTATTCAAAATGAAAAAAATAAAATAAAAAAATTTACATAATTTTTACCAACTGATACCAAATACTGAATCTATTTTTCAAAATTGAAAAAAATTATTAATTTCAAATTAATATAATTGACGGGGTGAGAAAATGAGTTATTAATGTTTAAACATGTAAAATATTGCAGCATTTTAAGATTTAATTTAATATAAAATTGATTCCAATGACCTGTATTATATTAAATTAAAAAAAACTAATATATTTATACCATAAAATATTTAAATAATATTTTTTAAAACTATAAATTATTTTGATGAATATGTTTTTTTCAATTAAATATAGTACATTTCACTTTTCATCAAAAAATTAAAACATATCATAAAAATTATAAACATATAACCTATGTAAATTTTTATATTCCAAATGTAAAAAAAAATTAGTATTTCAAATTGAATATATAAACTTTTCAAAAATTGGATTTAATATTTGTTCATGCTTAAAAGGTGAAAAAATATCATTATTGAAAAATATTGGTTTGTATCGTTAAAATTGGGTTTTCTCTAATGTTTTAACTAAAAAATAAATTAGATAAATTTAATAAATATATAACATCTTTATTTCATTAATATCATTAATAAATTGTAATTTACATAAATATTAAGACAATACACCTTTTAGAGAATAAAAATAAAAAAAATTCTTGCACACTCAATTGTTTTATATTTTCCCTTTCGAATAATTATTAACCAATGAATTCATCTTGTATTTCTATAAAAAATCAATATTCATAATTTAATTAATAGTATTAAAAAATAATTATTTTACATAATGGTTATAATAGTAACATAAAAATAATTTTATGTTTGATTAAGATCGATGTTGCATGCAACATAACCTGTCAAATAAATTAATTTTTTTTTAAAAATAAATACCATAAAAATCTTTTGGTGTTACATTATCACCTCATTAGATAAATTTATTCATAGATGTTTTTTATTTGGGTTAATTAATAGAGGATTTTCTATTCAAAATAAATTGATCTATGGGACAATTTTATTAATTAAAATATAAGGTACTAGGATAACAATTTCAATTTCAAGATCCTTTCCTTGGAGTTGAATAGTTATTTAACTATTTAGATTATCAATTACATTATTTCATTCTATGTCATAATCAAATTTTAATCCTTTTAATGTTCATAGATCTATTTTCACATCATCCATTACACATGGAAATAAGTTTTCAGAAGGAAATTTTTTAAAATAAATTTTATTAATCCTCAGAACCATTACTCATTCCATCAATTTTAAAATGTTTATTGAATCCAAAATGAATAGCATAGTTTAACCAACGTAACGACAAATTGTTTTTCAATTGAAATTACCGTTATTATAAATATGTCATAAAATCACATAAAAACACAACATTATGAACTATTAATTTTTAATTGTTCTTTAAACAAAGGTTTGTCACTTCTGTGTTTGGAATTTTGAGAAACTGACACACACGGCTGCAATCAATATGTTATTTGGAGTCCAATAAGAAAAACATAATTTTCGATGAATAGTAAACTACCCTTATGAATATTAACATACACTAATGAATATAGGTATACACTAATGATTATTAAACTTACATATGATAATATATAAATAATATTCAATGTGAAAGTATGATATACCTATATTTTAGAATAAATAATGATTGTTTTAAAACTGATTTTTGATAATTATTATTTATTTTCATTGAATTTTAAAACAATAATATTTATAAAAATATTTTTGAAAATTTGAATTCATTTTTGGATTCAACACATTGAAAAATGGTTGGGGCAAATTTTTCGGATTTTTTTGAAATACTAGAATTTTTTATGAATAGTGAAATGCCATAATTGAAAAAATATACCAAATAAGCTAATAATAGAGTCATTTCTGATTTTATACTGATATAATCCCAATTGGTTCGTGTTCACATGATGCAATTAATATTATTGGTCATGGAAGACTAATTATTCCTTGTCTTGTGGGGAAATAATAAATTAATAAATTTTTTATTGAGGTATCCCCTCTCCCCTCCACTATAAATACCACCTTTAACACCCTCATTTCCTCACACCTCTCATGCATAATTACATTTCTAAAATTGTTCAAAATATCTTACCTAGGCCCTCCTTAACGTCCAATAGCTTTTGGTCTCATTAAAAGAACCAGCCTAGGTCCCTTAAGGAGGATATTAAGAGAAGGATTCAAGAGGTAATTTCTCTACCTCTTTCCTTTAGTTTCATTACGATTTCAAGTTACTTTTTATTATCTCCCATCCTATGTTCATCCACATGTATGGTTACTATAGTAGAATATATATACTAGAATATTATGACACTAGTGGGATATTATACCATCCAACCCCCTTTTCCTCTTCGGTTTATTTTATAAAAGAAAACGTTGTTTGTAAGGTGTTAATCTCTCACCTTCAAGAACGACATGTTTTCTTATTTTTCATTTATAGATTTAGATATTTTCATGAAACAATTTTTATGGTTGAAACATAAGATTTTTATATTTCTTATTTCTTATTTTAGGTTTTGGAACTAACATTTGTACATATTATGAAATGATTAATCAAAACATGTTTTTTGTGGTCGAAAAACTACCCAAATTAACCCAAACGATCAACATTAAATTACAATCTAATGATTAATCCACATGTTATAAAATATAATGAATTATAATATAATTTAACCTCATGAAATATAATTTATAACATGCTATATCAGTTTTATTATTTCTACCCATATTCTACTCAAACCTCAATTTATGAATACAAGAGAATCGTTCAAGAAAAACCATAAAAAAAATTCCCAAATAATGTTTTTAAACACTATAACGCATCCAAACGCCTATAAAATAACTTAAGGATTCCATAATGAACCATATTAATGTACACATTGTTCTATAATTGTTTATTAATAAATCTAATGTGGTTATAGAGGACATTAAAGTGATGGAATAATTCAAATGTAAGGTAAGGGAAACTTCTTGAACACAATTACATCCTTCAGGTTCTCCCTTTTTCACTCCTTTTATGATATGGTTACTCCTTAGAAAACATTTTTTCATAATTTTATTTATTTTTATTGTATATACATGTTTTTTAGTGGTGTTTATGTCAAAAGTTTTTTTTTCCAAATGAACTCTACTATTAAGAACACAACTTTTACTTCTCTTTTAAGGTTGACAGTTCTTGTAACATGTATTTTATTCCCACTTTCTTTTAGGAAACCAATGTTTTTGAATGTGTTCTTATGAGATTAAACTCATTATTTTTCATGGGTTATTTATTTTAATTTTTTATATATTTTCATTCTGTCATGCATGATAAATTATAATGTTATGGTGTGACGGGTGCACCCGGAATTATATAGCGCAATATGAATGTTTCAATGTGATAGGTTCACTAGGAATTATATAGGGCTCCAATTCATTGGTTAAGTAGATGAATAACACTAGTTAATATGAAATTATGCTTAAACAAGATGCAATATTTGTTCACAAGTATGTGTGGTAGTTAACCACTAAGACATGGTGTTTCAGTTTTATTCATTTCCACATTCCAAGTATCTTATTAATGCTTCATCTAATGTTCACAATCATTTACATATGTTGTAGTTATGCTCAACCATTGATATAATTTTAGTATATATCCCCATACTAGGATTTTATCTCACCCCTTATTGATGTATATCCTCAAGTGACTACAAGTACTAACGAGATTTCTAGGACAAATAAGAAGATAGAGAAGAAGGAATTAAATAAATGTTTATGCTTGATGTTGTAATTGTTATGTATGGTCCTAGTTTTCCCAATACAATAAACCTTTGGATCCAATATGAGTAATAGTATTATGTTTTTTATCAGTAAAAATATTTATTAGTAATGTAATAAAAGGATGGGTCGATATAGTTGGTATCAGAGGCAATGCATAGTTAATTTGGGAATTAGGATTAGTAAACCCAAGAGAAAACCTATAGTATGAGACTAAGTACAAATATGCATACATGAAGCTTTATAAAGGTATCCAATAGGTTATTATTTTACTATAAAGTTTTCAAATGAATATTTTATTTATGGATTGTTGAACTATGTTTTGTTCGAACAATTATTATTTTAGAAAATTATTGGAACTAGGAGAAACCAGGCCAACTACTCGTGTGATGGCCAATGCAATGATTTCCCAAATGACATCCCCAATGAATTTGGTGGTGGAGTTCAGAACAGCTTGGAAATGTTTTCACAAATATCTCAGGTTATGAACAATAACCATAATAATAGATAACATCCTCCTTAAACAAAGTGGGAGAAACTATCAATCTACAGTTTTATGGGACAATGACCACCGAATCTCAGTGGATCTTCCGATCAACTGGTTGAGGAACAGTGCGTCAACTCTATGGTGAAGATCTTTTTTGTGATCCACAATTCTTAGACAGAGAAGGTGACTATATCCATTTATCATCTAGATGGAAAGGCCGATCAATGGTGGGATTGGATTAAGAACACCATTCCATGTGAATAAATTAAAGAGATGGAATGAGAAGACTTTTAAGATAATGTTTCTTAACAAGTATTTCCCAATAACACTTCACACGAATATTGGGAGAGAATTCATTGGGATCATGAATAACTAAGGAGAATTTATCACAACCTATGAACCTAATTTTACAAGGCTTTCAAGGTACGCTTCAGGTTTTTTATCAACAATGATAGAAAAATTGATATAATTTTTAGAGGATTAAAACATCTCCTTCAAAAGGCTCTTACAATTATAGACATTGGGAGTTATGAAAAACTTTTTCGATGTTCTCTCAAAGTGGAGATGGAGTATGGATAATTGTTCCATGACTATGGTGATTAGAAACAATAGATGGTGTTTCAAGTCATAGGATCTATTGAAAAATGTGGGACGAAAACTCAACGACCCACATGTCAATAATGTGGGAAGATGCACCATGGGAACTGACTCAAAGGGACAAGGACGTTCTTAAATTGTGGGAAGATGCACCATGAGATAACCACCTATGGTTCGATGCTACAACTTTAGGGAGCTAGGGCACTATTCATGCCAATACACTAAACCATGAGTTCTCGAGGGTAATCAGCATAATCAGCCACCAAATCCAAAGGAACAAGGGAAGGCTTATTCACCCACAACTGTACATGTGGAGAAATATAATGACGTCATACAAGGTGTACTTCTTATTCACTTAATAGTGTAAAAAGTCATATTTGATTTTTCTCTATGCATGCCACTATTTCTTGTAAGTTTTCTCGAACAATAGAATCAAATCCCTGAAAACATAAAGTATAGGTATATGTAAATACACTAAGTAGTGAAATTATCAAAACCCAGATGATTGACTCTTATTCTATTAGAGTATATGGGATGATTCTTCCAGTGAATACTGTAATACTTCCCTTGGTGGAATCAGATGATATAATGGGACTGTATTGGCTCTCATTTTATATAGAACGTATCAACTATCGATAAAATGAAATACCTTTTCATATTCCAAAAAATATCATGCTTCTCTAAAAATGGAAGTATGATCATGAATCTCCATTGAAAATTATTTCATCTATGTGGGTTTTGATTCCCTATGTAGAATCATTCCTCTGCAAAATGGTTGGGTCAAATTAATATACCAACCATCGTGGAAATTCCCATTGTGTGGGAATATGGTGATGTATTTCCTGAAGAGTTACTTAGACTCCCCCTATATCATGAGGTAGAGTTCTCAATAGGACTCATACTCGGAGTTAATCCTTTCACAATGTGTCCCTATAATATGGATCTATCGAACTAGAGGAGTTAAAGAAGAAGCTACAAGAGTATTTGGATAAAGGATTATACACACTAGTGCAAAACCATTTGGTGAGCCAGTTCTCTTTATGATGAATATGGATGGACCAATTTGGCTATGTATTTATTATTAATAACTCTATAAGATCACCATAAAAAAATATCATCTTCCAAGGATTGATGAACTGTTTTAGCTGTTAATAAGAGCTCTATACTTCTCAAAGGTGGAACTTCATTCTGCATATCATTAGTTAAAGGTGAATCCGGAAGATATTCAGATTACTGCCTTCCGTACAATGTTTGGGAAATATTTTTTTTTGTGATGACCTTTAGAATTTCTAATTACACTATAATATTCATGGATTTTATGAATAGAATCTTTAGGAATTACCTAAAAACAATTTGTAGTGTTTTGTTGATTATATTATCATCTAATCCAAGAGGAAGGATAAACCTGAAGAACATACAAGATTAGAGTTGGCGACAATGAAACAAGATAGGTTTTATGACAAGTTCAACTAGTGTCAATTTTGGATTAAGAAAGTTAATATCTTGGGACAAGTGCTCAAAATTGGAGGAATTTATATAGACCCTTCAAAAAAAAGGTGATTGAGGAATGGCCCAAGCCCTCTATTGTAACACAAATCCGTAGTTTTCTTGGATTAGCTGGGTACTACTGATGTTTTATGAAAACCTTTCTCATTATTGTCAAACCCGCTCACTACATTAATAAGGAAAGCGGTAAACTATGACTAGATGGAATAATTTGAGGGAAGCTTCAAGGAACTGAAGAGAAGGATGATCACGATACATGTACTCACACTACCAAAAAAAGGAGAAAGTTATGTGATATATAGTGATGATTTAAAGAAAGGATTGGGTTTCATACTCATGAAAAATGATAATTTGATATTCTATGCATCACGATAGTTGAAGATCCGTGAGTAGAACTACATGATGCATGATCTAGAGCTGACATCCATGATTTTTTCCTTGAGAATCTGGTGTCACTAATTTTATGGTGAGAATTGTGACATATACACAAAACACAAGAGACTAATGTATATATTCACACAAAAGGTGATCAACATGAATCATAAGAGGTGGTTAGAGGTAATCAAGGATTATGATTTCTCTATTCACTACCATCCTAGAAAGGTGAAAAAGTTAGGAGATGCTCTGAGTAGAAAAGAATCTTCTACTCCATCCATGTTACGAAATTAAAAGGTCCCCATAATATTTTTTATGAAAAATATAGATTTAGATATAATAAGGGTAGGGGATACATCCTACATTTCCCAAATGATGGCGCAACAATCCATCCAAGAGAATATTTCAAAAGTAGAAAGTGATGATGTGGAAATTCAAAAGAGGGTGAATGCAGTAAATGAAGGGAAGATGGTAGAGTTCCATATCGATGGTGATGATGTGATTCGGTTTGGAACTCGGCTTTGTGTTCCTTCATCACCCAGTATACAGATTGAGATATTAGACAATGCACATAGTTCATCATTCTCTATACATCTTGGGAGTACCAAGACGTACCATGATCTAAGAGAACACTTATGGTAGGATAACCTGAAAATGGAGATCATAGAATATATCTCAATGTGCTTGGTACGTAAGAAAGTAAATACAGAGAGACAAAAGTACATAAGGGTGATGAAACCATTCAAAATACCCTTTTGTAAATTGGAGAATGTTACTATGGACTTTGTCACAGGTCTACCGAAGAGGTCAAAGGTAAATAAAGTGATATGGGTTGTGGTTGACCGACTCATCACGACTGTACATATTATCACAATTCGGAATGCCCTCTTTCTTGAAGAACTTGAAATGATTTTTGTGAATGATGTTGTGAGACTACATGGACTTCCACTATCAATTGTCTTTGACTATGATACATGGTTCACATCTAAATTCTGGTGGAGTCTTCAAGATGCTTTGAGTACTGAATTAAATTTTTGCATGACCTATCATCACAAAATGATTTCCAATCTAAAAGTAGTATTTAGACTTTCAAAGATATGATACGATCATGCTCTCTATAATTAAAAAGATAATGGGATAACTATCTCCCCTTGATTTAGTTCTCATACAACAATAGCTTCCACTCAAGTATTCAGATAGCTCCATATGATGATCTATATGAAAAGTTATGTAGAACTATAACCTATTGGGATGATGTTGGAGAAAGAAATATACATGGACCCAATCTTGTGCAAGATATGACATAAAAGTTTCAAGTCATCCATAAAAAAATCCGGGCTTCTCAAAGTCGTCAAAAGAGTTATGAAGACAAACATCGAAGGGAATTATAGGTCGATGTTGGGGATAAAGTCATCCATCAAATATCACCATGGATGAGAGTCATGTGATTTGGAAAGAAAGAGAAGGTAACCCCAAGGTACATTATCCCCTTTGAGATCCATGACCACATAAGATTCGTGGCCTCTCAGCTAGCACTTCCACCAAATATGGCTCATGTTCATGATGTGTTTCACATATCACTTCTGAGGAAGTACATATCTAATCCCTCACATGTAATGAACATAGAGGTGGTACAAATGGAAGATGATCACTCTTACGAGGAAAAGTAATTAGAGATTATGGACAGGAGAGATAATGTTCTACGCAACAATACAATCCACCTTGTCAAAGTGTTTTGGAGGAACCATAATTTTGAAGAAGCTACATGGGAACCAGAAGAGGCGATAAAGGAGAAGTACCCTCACCTATTTATATAAAGTAAAATCATGATGGTGAAATTTCATAAGGGTGGAAGAATCTAAATACCAAATTTTTTCCAATGGATATTCCATTCTTACAAATATGACATAAAATCAAATAAAATAATGAAATAATGAACTACTATGTTCTATGTGTCTTTTAGAACAAATTATTTCAATTCTGTGTTTCGAATTTTTAAAACCTGACACACACGATTTCAAATCAGTATGTTATTTGGATTCAAATAAGAAAAACATAATTTTTTGGAAATAATAACCTACCATTATGAATATTAACATAGACTTATGAATAGTGATTTACCATAATTAATAGTAACCTTACCTGTGATAATATATAAATAATATTCATGTTTAAAGTATGATATACTTATATTTTAGAATAAGTAAATGAATGTTTAAAACTAATTTTTGATAACAAATAATGATTTTAATTAAATATTAAAATAAAAATATTTAGAAAATTATTTTTGAGAAATGGAAATAATTTTTGGATTCTACATGTTGAATAATTTTTGGGTTAAATTTTCTGGATTTATCTGAAATACTAGAATTTTTATGAATACTGAAATACTGTAATTTACAAAAAAAACTATGTAAGCAAATTATAGAGTCATTCATGATGTTTTTCTTTTGTATGCCCAATTTTTTCAGTTTCACATGATAAAATTACTATTCATGCTCATGGAAGACACACTATTCCTTGTGTTTTTGGGAAATAATAAATTAATGATTTTTATATTTAGAAATCCCCTCTCCCCTCCACTATAAATACGACTTTTCACACCATCATTTACTCGCATCTCTAAAACATAAATCCTTGTCTAAAATCGTCCCAAACATATTCCCTATCCCCTTCCCGATGTTCAAGAGATTTTGGTCTCTTCGAAAGACCAAGCCGTTTTCCCTTAAAGAGGATCTCAAGAGGAGAATTCAGGAGGTAATTTCTCTTCCTCATTCCATTAATTTCCCATAAATTTCAAGTTATTTTTTTAGTCGATCCCCACATATATTCATCCACATGGTATGGTAAATCCATTATCAAAAATATACTGGAATTTTGTGACACCTAGGGGATATTATACCTTCCAACCCCCTTCTCCCATTCCTTTTATTTTATAAAATAAAACATTTTTTGAAAGTTGTTAATCTATCACCTTCAATAACGAAATGTTTTCTATTTTCATTTATACTTTCAGATGTGGCCAAGAAAACATTTTTAGTGTTGAAAAAGAATATCTTATATGTAGTTTTTCCTATTTAATGTTCTTGAACATACATATGTACATATTACTAAATCAATAATCAAAATAAGTTCGTTGTGGTCCGTAAACCAGCGAAAATAACCCGAATGATCATCATTGAATTCTTGTCTAATGATTCATCCAAATGATATATAATATAATCAATTATAAGATCATTTAATCTTTTGGTATATCAATAATAATATGTAATATCAGTTCAGCATATTTATCCATGTTCTACCCGAAAATCAATTTATGAATACAAGTGAACCGCTCAAGAAAAACCATAAAAACATACATTCCTGAACAATGTTTTTAAACACCATAACTGACCCAAAGGCACATAAAATAACTTAATGAATCGATAATGAACCATATTAATTTATATAAGGATATTTATGTGTTAAATAATGAATCTAATGTGCTTATACAGGGAATTAATGTAAAGGAAGTGTTTGGGTATAATGTAAGGTGAAATTCAAGAAAAAAAATTTGTCCTTCGGGTTCTCCCCTTTTCACACTTTTTTGATATAGTAACTCCTTAAAAATAACATTATCATAATTGTATTTCCTTTTCAAGGATATAAATGTTTTTTAGTTGTGTTTATGTCAAACAAAAAACTATCTAAAATAACTCTTTGTATAAGAACACGCCTTTTACTTCTCATTCAAGATTAATGGTTATTATAACATGTATGTTATTCCCTCTTTCTTTTGGGAAACCAATGGTTATAAATGTTCTCTTGTGAGATGAAAACCATTGCATTTAATGGGTTATTTTTGTTCATTTTTTATATAGTTTCATTATCGCATAAATGATAAATTATAATGTTATTATGTGACGGGTGCACCTGGAATTATACAGCGCAATGTGAATGTTTCAATGCGATGAGTGTGCCCAAAATTATACTAATCTCACTGCATTGGGTAATGTGGTGAATCAAATAAATTATTGTGTGTGAAAAATTTTCTATCTTTTTTGAAATGTATTATCGGTAGTTAACCACTAAAAAATGATGTTTCATTTCTTTTCATTTCCACATTTAAAGTCTCTTATCAATTCTTATTGTCATGTTCATGATCCTTTACCTATGTTATGTTTGTGATGACACTTTGTTATATTTTTCTTATATATGCTCTTACTGGGATTTTATCTCTCACCATTTGTATGTACATCATCAGGTGACAACATGTAATAAGGATTGGTCAAGTGCAAATAAAAAGATAGAGAAGAAGAAATTAAGTAAATGTTAATGCCTGATGTTGTAAGTGTTATGTGTAGTTATTTTTTTATAAATGCACTAAACCTTTTGATCCTTTATGTGTAATAATATTAGGTTATTTATCATTAAAATTATGTAATAGTAATGTAATTAAATTCTTGTTCTATATACATAATATGATAAATAATACATTAACCCAAATAAATGATATCCAAAGTTCAAATTCATACATTGATACCTTAAGAATCATCCAAAAAATATATGTTCAAATTAGTTGTACAAAAATGTCTCCCAAATTTCCAAATTCAATAATTACATTAGACTCCTCAAACAACATAATGTATCTCGTATTTACACATTCCAAATATATTATCATATTAAAAATCATTTTGAAAAAGTTCATGCCTCCAAATCAGTAAAGAATAAGTAATAAATTAAAATCTTTATATATATAATTATTCTTAAAACATTAATATAATATCATAACTATTGAATCCAAAAACACTAATACATTAATTATTTTATTTTAAATTTATTAATATAATAAGATTGACCTTAATTCCTTTAGGTATTTTGAGCTATAATTCCTCGACACCAAGGACAATTATTTTCATAGATCAACATTTCACTATAGTTGAAATGCTGAATATAAATTTTTTCATTCATCTCTTTTAATTGTTTTTTCTAATGACCTTTTTCACTGCAGATATAACCAACACTCAGTCCATTTACCAACTTCAATAGGAAATTAATTCATCAATTATCACATATACGAAATTCATTGTTTCCCTTCTTCCCTTTATCCATATCATTATCGACCATCCTATTCTTCTCTAACATTCTCTTAATGATAAAAGACATATAGAAATACATATTTATCTTGATACTACATGAGATAAATCTTCATATGATGAATGTTTTTGGGAGACCAAAGCCAATTGGAGAAATGAATTTTACCCATCAAATAAATGGTCAATAATAATTCAAGAGCTATGTATGTAGTCTATAGAATACCTTACCAACCTAGTAATGTTGTCCTTATGGTTCGTAACATTATCGTCCTCCTTTTTTATAAAGCAAAAAAATTTCATGTCAATATCATCTCTCTATTCATGAGGTATCTTTGTTCATGAGGGGATATTTTTTAATGAAAAGTTCTTTAAAATCCTTCCAATCCATATTTTCTATCTCATACTCCACCTTTATGTTTTGAATCAATTACACTATTCATTCCATGGAATGATAAATAGTAAAAATATTATTACAAATAAATGAATGAGATCTTATATTATCATTCATTTTGAATAATGGATTATGTATTATCTAGGATAAATTATCATTGATCTCTTGGTCTTATGATTTCAGTATTTTTCATATGAAAATATTTTTTATTTTTCATTTATAAAATATTTCAATGGAAAAAAATAAAAATAATAACTCAACAATCACCCAATGAATTTATGAGTAGTGAAAAATTAATACAATGGGAGATCATGATTCATATTCATGCAAAAATATATACCTTAAATATTAAACCCAATAAAATAACATCTTTAAAACCAATAATTAAACTAGCTTCATTTAATCTATCATTGATGATTTTCCTATCTCATAACTGTAGAACATGTTTCCCTATTGTTATATGATATAAAAATGGCCGCAATGGTATATTGTAAAATGATTTGATACATATTTGTAATTCCCTATGATTTTATAAAAGTAAACTACGTTCGATTACATATTTAGAATGGAACACTCAACATAAAAAACCCATAAAATATATAACATTTTTATACTAGATGTTTTATTAGAATGTATTAATAGTATGAACTACTATATTAAATAAATAAATATATATATATATATATATATATATATCATAATATAAATTATTAATATATTTTTGGTAAATAATCAATCAATTTTTAGTAAGGTAATTTTATTCTTCAAAAATATGTTTTCGTTAAAAAAGATTTTAATTATTTCTCATAAAAATATTACAATATTATTTTGTTGAAATTTATGGATTCTTCCAAAAATATTGTTTTTTCATAGAACAATGACAAATACCGATTTTTTTAAATGATATCGCATTTCAAAAAAATAAAATTAATATAAAAGGCCCATTATATTTTTAAAAATATTTGATATCAAATATTTATTATTTATTTTTATTTAATACGCTTAATTACATTTGAATCATATTGATATTTTATTTAAGTGTAAGTAGATTTTTGTATTTTAAAATTGTTTTTTAATACAATTTTAATGTGAATTATAATTCTACATTGTCAATAATTATAAAACCAATAAATATGAATACAATAAATTAAATATATATTAAAATTAAATCAATATATATTTATTTATATTCATATTATTATTATTATTTTCCGTAGGGTTAATATAATTTTTCTATTGAGAAAAATTTCACTCCTTTAAAAGGTTCCTTTTGAACGATTCTATGGGTTTTTTATTAAATTATATTAATTTAATTATGTTAATGGAATTTGTTAAAATGGATTACATATTATAAATTAGATTAATTATTTATATCTGATAATGTAAATATAATATTTACCATAATGGATAATGAAATTGTAAGAAATTTATTATCACAGTTAAGGTGAAAACGATTTAATCATGGTGTTAATCTAATCAATAGAGGTCAAAATTTTCTACAATAATTTCCAAAATTAAAATATCTATCTATAATCAAACCATTTCATGTAATAGGATAAATAATGCTCCATTTTCCCATTTTTGTATGTAAAAAATGGGGATACACCATTTTCATTTTAAAAAAATACAAGTGTGGGCTTACAACAATTATAAAAGGCCACCGACAATCATTTATTAATCACACATTAAAAGAACAAAAAATCTATGAATACCTACCCAAAATTCATATTTTCTTACCTCCCTACCTAATATTCACCATAGATTCATTAAAAATATATAATATGGATCCTTTTTGTTCTTACATTAGGAGGTTTCTTAAAGTAGATGTTCCATGCTTAATCGAGCGACATTATTTTACATCTTCTTCTAACATCATAAAATATTTTTAACATATGAATTATAATTCCAAAATTATGAATCGTATAGTGAAATGTTATTAGGTAAATTAATAACCTTAATCTAGATCCAATTCCATCAAATGTGATGTAAATAATCATTCATGTGTATAGAAAACAACGGCCTTGTGAACTGATGTTATTTGTCTTCCATCATCCCTCCTCAAGGATTAATGTAATGATGAAATGGGAAAAGCATGGACCAGACACCATATAAAACTACTAAATAGCTCAAATTATTACATATCCTAAAGGTGTTCCTGACCCTAATGGGCTGGAAAAAAGAACCTAGGCATTAAATGGAAATAAAAGGCAATTATTTCACCAAACCAATAGAAACAAAACATGAAATATATACTTATAATGAAATAAATAACTAAATTAACAATGAATATTTATGTTCTAGTTGGTAAAAAATATTGGAATCGATACAAATGGAATGATAAACAAAAAAATCACCACAAATGAAGTCTAATTATAGTGGACGATAGAACAGAACAACTACTTTTGTAGTGTCCATGAGATAGCCTGTTTATACACCTTTAATATCACTATTTGACTACCAAAACCTAGCTAAATTAATTCCCCATTGACTCCCAATGTCCAATATCCATTAGCTTCATAGAAAGATATAATATGGTCTATACACTGCCAAATGGGTGCATAGGGAGTGAGCTTACAGGCTCAGTAGGATCCCACCCACGTTATCTATAACAAGTCAGTATAGAATAATCCATGAAATATGAACATTAAAATGAACAAATCATGATTTATATTGTTATATTTTTATATTAAAATCACAGAAAACCCCGATTAATTTTACCATTCACACATTTCCAAATAAAAATGGTAAATCAGTTTCAAAGTATTATATATATATATATATCAATTAAGATATATGAAATCAAAACAAATCATGTATTTCATATCATATCTGAACCACTAAAGTAAATCCAAAAATACTACAATCCAAAGTAGCCTAAATCGACCAAATAACAAGTGACACCAGTCCAATGATCAAAATACATTAGGTTAGATAGAAAACTGATAACAATATATATTCAATCTTCTGTGAATAATTATTATAGACATATTCATCAAATAATTAGATAAGAGGAACTCCCTAATATGTGACCCTCTCCCCAACAGGTCCAACTAGTCCTTGATCAACATGCCTTGGGTGAAAAGGAACACCTCATGAGTGAAACACAGAAAAATAGAAAAGTCATATTAATACATATTTCACTGAATTATCTATGGCATCCCATGAGATAAATTTTTAAAAACAATTAATTTGTTCATGACCATTCCTTAAACATCATTTTAGAAAACCATTTCACAATAATTTGAAAAACACTTTTCATTTCAAAAACTAGGGGATAACAATATTAAGGCAAAAATTAATTTTAACTCAAAAAAACTCTTCCGTGAATTTTATTTATAATTTTGTACCAAAACTGGACCAATATTGTTGACCTATACATGTTATATATGGAAATAACTACCTCAAAATATAGGTTTAACACGCCATTATGATGATCCACCAACAAGGGTGAATAAAAAAACTAAAATAGCGGCCCTATAATAAATCTACCCATCTAAAATTGATTCAATTATAAAAACATTTTAGTATTTGGATATATCAAAATTGCCTCAAAAAACACACAACCTTTACAAACCATCCAATCAAAGATTATCCCTCATAATAAGATCACTTGTTAGATCAAGAAAGAGTTGAGAAGAATCAACATCACATATCATTGTATCTCATAACTCAATGTAATGATGGTACCATGACCAATGGAAATAAATGAACCAAAGTATTAATAACCTAGAGAGATGCTACCTAACCCGTATAGTGATAAATCACTAAAAAATTATTTAGATGGGTAAGTGGACAAAAAAATCACCAGAGAAGATCTCTAGTTCATGAAAATCAGGTATTATTGTTGAATTAATGAACAAAATTCTTGTATGATGCCTTACAATCCATTTTTATTAGACTTTAATGGCACACAATCCCTTTAAATGTCATGTAATCAATGAATATCATATATTCTAAAAAGCCATCAATGTATTAATAAATATTCAACATTACATGCTGTGTAATCATAATATGGTCTCTAATCCGTACATGATTTGTAATCATTCACCTTGTGTTCAAAAATCACAGCATATACCTTATAGGAATTACATCGCATGTAATCCTATTACAGGGTTTTTATTTTTCCTTAGAAATTTCAAAATCCTAGTTCTTTTAGAAAATACAAAACCACCATTGACATTTTCTAAACACATGGGTTCCCTATGAATTAATTTCATGATTTTACCCATAATTAATTAATTAAAATAAACATACCACTTTATTAATTTGGTCATTTTCCACAATAAATGCCTTATAACCTTGTGATCTGGAAGAAAAACATAATTAAATAAGAAAACATGTAATTAGATTGCAATTACATGAATTATGGTAATAAGATATTATAAAATCCCAACAATAATAATTTCAAACCTCAATGAGTCATTGGGACGAATGAAGCCTGATAAGGAGGTGAGTCCAGTCTTCTATCATCAATGACTTTCACCCCAAATTCTCATGAGAATTTGATCCATTACATTATAAAACTATGACCAAAATAATCAATATCACATGAATGATTTTCAAATTATATTAAAAAATATCTTCTGGATTTTGTACAATAGAGACATCCAACACTAACTCAATCTATTTAGAACTCAAAAAATGAGAGGGGTCATAATGGTATTTCCTAGACTGCGATATGTGGAAATAATTAAGTGTTCCTTTCAACTAAAATGGTAATTCCAACCAATAAAAAACTATAAAATATGATCAGTTATCTAAAATAAAATAGAATATCTTATAGATAATGATCCTAGTTTTTTAATCCTATAGTGTCCCAATTGGGGAGAAATATTGAAAAAAAATGGTCACCTATAAAAAACTTCAAAGGATGATACTTCTGATTTGGATATAATTTCTATCAAATCTGATATGTAACCATCCATCAAGGTATATAATGATTCCTAACATATATATACTAAACCAAACTCTATCCCACCAAAGTTTTGTTTCCATCCTTTTCCTAAAAAAGATTTTATTTTTATATGTGACATGCAGAGCCTCAAAAGGATCCATTATGATTAATGACTGATAACTATTTTTTATAGAAAATAAAAAATTCCGACATATATATTTGAAGATCCATAATGATCTAAGACACATGCACATGTCATATCCTAAAAAAATAAATCAGATGCTATTTATGAGCTTCTGTCTTTGGATGGTAAGTTGGAATCAACCGGACCAGATTCCACATTACCTCTTAGAGACTTCTACCAGACTTTCATGTGCGCCTAGGATCCCTATCTAAAATAATTATTGAAGTAAAATCATGTAACCTCATGATATGCGACACATAATGCTTGCCGAGATCATCAAACTTTGTTGTTTCCCTTATCAGAACAAAATAAGGAGAAAGTTTCAACTGATCATCCACTACCAAGATTGAATTATTCAAACATTGATTATATGGAAATCAAATATTTAAATCCATGGATACATTGACCCATTTCAAAATAAAAATTTGATGATTTTGAAGAAAACTATAAGGTTTCAAATGATCATCTTTATTTACTAGATCGTTTAATAGAGGGACAAAAAATCAGTAATGTCATGCTTCACATCCAGCCACCAGAATTATTGTTTTGTGTCATAATACATCTTCGCAGTTTTAAGATGAATACCCCACGATGAACTATTATAATAAACTAAACAAATCTTCTAACATATTTTGTGATGATAATAAAATCCCCATGCACTAAGAATACCACCTAGATATATATACCATTAAGAAACTGTCTCCCCACCATATAGGGTTTCTCAAATTCCTATTAACATTTTAGTATGTTGTCGAATTTATAGAATAAACTCCATTAGAGCTGATTATTACTGATCACTGGTCAAACCTATAAATGAAACACCCTCTTCATAATTTTGTTGTTACTGATCCAAAATACCCATAATGATCCACCCATCCTTCGATTACATAACATTATGTGAGAGAATGTTAATGATAAGATCATATTCAACAATATTTTCCTTATCTATGGTGTATATGATGTCAACTGAAAAGGATTAAAGGTATTCCAATTGAAACCTCTATCTAAGATTCATCAATTTCGGATAAAATATGCAGCTTAGATTCTTATAGAAAGAAAATACTATAATGATTTTCCAAAATAGATATTTCGGCCAATACATAATTTCATACATAACTATGAATGCACTAAATTATGAGGGGGATAATTTTTCTCATATTGTCGAAGTGGATGATAGCAATAATCAACCACATGATCATCGAAAATAACAACACAAACAAAAAAAGTTCCAAAATCATCCCAAAAAACTGCAAACACCTAATCCATCTTATATACGATCAATATATGAGGCGATGATAGAATTATTTTAAAGTCATCAACATAGGACTCACATTTTTAATCCCATTTAAAATTTTCTCCTTTCTTATTTAGAGAATTAAAAGGTGGTCCCAACATTGAGAAATAATTGATGAACTAACAATAATTTCCATCATTAACATGTTATATTTGAATCTCAAATAAATTATCTTTCTCTTCCTATGATATACATCCTTTACCTTGTCATGATCAACTGATAATCCAAACACAGAAATCAAAATCTGTAATAAAATGAATTCTTGAATCCAAAAATTTCATTTGTATATATCTCTATAAAATCATTGAATACTCATGATTTCAAAACCCATACAAATATTATTCTCTTTCTTATGTTCTGATCTTTAATAAACCAAAATATCATCCATGAACACTACCATATATTTTTCTAATTATTTGAGTAAGATATAATTCATGAATTCCATAAAAATAATAGGTGAAATAGTGAACGAAATGACATGTAGAGATATTAAAAATGGCCATAACTACCATTTAAATTTGTCTCTGAGATATCCGACTCCCAAAATCTAGGATGATGATTACCTACTAGTAGATAAATCTTCTAAACCCACCATTCCCACATTAAATGATCAAATAAGTCATATATATAAGGAAAAAGAAGCACTTTAGTAACTTTTACCCTGTCAAAATTCTGCGAGTCCACGCAGAATCTGAGTGAACCATCTTCCATCTTCGGGAAGAGAACTAAGCCTACCTAGGTGAAACACTATAGAGAATAAAACTTTTTCCAATTAGGTAATCCAACTAAATGATTATTTTTTTTAGATTTTTCATTGCAATACAAATAAGATGAAATTAAAATAGGATTTTTTTTAAGATACAATTTAATCCTAAACAATACCTTCCTATATAGTGAAGGACTGGACAAAATTACATGAAATCATTTGGAAGATCTCAAAAAACAACAAGAATATCAATAGAATAAGTAATGTCATCACTCTCAACCACTACAGTAAAAAAACTCTTGATCATTAAGAAATAATGTCTTTCATGACTTGACCACAAATTTAATGCTACATAGAGCACTCGTGAGCTACCATTATCTGAATGAAACAAGACATTATGATTATAAAAATCAACCTCATCATGATTTGAAGCATGATAATAAAATTGATGATGAAATCATACAAATATAGATTGAGAAAAATAAATTCCAAGACTAAATATGTATCAACTATCAACAACACACTGGAAGGACAAGGAAACCCCTGATATTTCTAATTATCACGAAGTTATTCTAACTCCATAATAAATGACATGATAACTATTGAAATTTTAGGCATATCAAACAAACTATCAGAAATAAATTAGTACAATTCAATATTTACAAACAATTAAATAACTATCGATGATGTAGGTACATCTAACATTCAATGGGCCTATATCTATATACGTTAGTAAATTTTCTTCTGCATAAACGTGATTCACTCTAGAGAACTATGGTTGGATAAATATAGTGTTTGAATCATATTGATTCATAGTTATTTCCATTAGAGTGTATGATACCTAGACATAATTAGGAGTATAAATTCAAGAAGAAAACATTATATGTTATCATAATTTCCATAACCACTGAACATATATAAAGTTGAATGATAACAAATTCAGGTGTTCCTAACTATTCCACAGTGATATCATGTCTGGGGAACACCACAAGCAATAAATAGTGGTGTATAGAAGTTCTTCACTAAGAACTACCTCCACCACTCCTGTGATAATCATTCCACTTCATATTTATCAATAGAAACCCACTAAAGCTACAATTTGGTTGAAGATAATGGGAATAATATCCAATAATTCCTACCATATTATGTTATTCCATCATATCCCTACTCACTATCTCCGAATAGGTCACAATAATTTTCAAAAATACTTATGATTTGATATCCATTCATAAACTCTATAATAACTTATGAGAATTCATATGGTCATTCTATAACACCTCTAGTAGAATAAAACTAGCTCACCTAAAATATTGGAATACACTAACACTGAAATCTCTCCCTATGTAAATATTAGAAGACTATAGTCTTTTCCATTAACAATTACTTGGAAAAAATCCTACTCAATTAAGAGAATTTTGAAACCCTTTTATTTCATGCCCACACATATATCTTTTTGTACTATGGTGTCCCACAATCTCATGTTGTGACCCATGAGTCTAAAAACTACACACTTCACCATGATTCTATTAGGAGTATCTAGGAAGTTGAAGATCTAATCAGTATTTTCAATCTATTCCTCATCCTCTTTAGGTTCTTTGGTACATTTAATGGATGGTGGATTCTCGTACAAGAAATATCATGATCAATATACATATCAAAAATATCAAGGTTGTAACTCAAGGGTTTCATTTTGAGAATTTTTATATTGATATCTACAATGCAATCTTAATAAATGATATCATTGATAAAATTATGATCTATATGGGGATTAATTTAATGAAAATTAGTTACACCATTAGGAGGAAATTAAGGAACATGTCTCATTGGAATATCGGTGAACTCCAGAACATAATAAATTAATATTAAATATAATTATATTAATTTAAAATAGAAAATAATAATAATAAATAGATATTATTATCCAGAACTAAAAATATTAGACACAAATCACAACAACCCCTGTTAATATGAGTCTCATCATGGTAAGAGCTGGCTATAAACTCAACATATTATACATCTTTTGTCTCGACATTCCTCTCTAAAGTATTCCAAAACCAAAATACTTGGAATCTTATGGAAATACAATCATTGATACCTAAATGTGAAGAAACTATCCCAAATAGCCTCTCAAACTGGTAACAAATGTGAATTTCCATATTGCAGAAGTAAATTGTTGATCCCTATGGGACGACGACTAACTGAAGGGAATCTAATAAACTCACCAAGTAATGATTTTCCCAAATATGAGGAAATAACCAAACATATATTCAAATTTATAGTGCAATAATATATAATAACATGAATATATTTTTCATAATAGATGGATAAAAACATTATTGATACAACAAGAATGGCAGCACAATAAATCTTTGAAAGATAAGTCTATCTACTAATGATGAAAAAACACAACAGATACTTTGATAGTATCCATGTGATATCATGGGAATGTCCCCATAATATTACCATACATCTACGCAAGATAATATATCAAAAAAACCACACCGCCATACTATAAGGCCTTTACCTACCATGCATCAAAATACCTAACTTAGTTTTTGCATGGCTGAAGCGGTGTGTAAGGTGTGAGCTAACAAGATTAGTAGGATACATCCAAGGTGTTCCATATAATTTATCTTTATATTAATGATAGCTGGGAAAAAATTAATGAAATCAAGGCATGATATATAGTTTTAGGTTTCATATAAATATGTGTAAAAATAAGATAATTTCCTATTTTCCCACATATTCAAATAAAAAAGGTTAATAAATTTCAATGAATTTAATATAAATATATCCAAATAGATATATAATATCAAACCAAATAATGTATCACATATCATATCAAAACTATTGAATTATATCCAAAATAGTACAAATTAAAACATCCAGAACTATATAATGAACATGTAACATCACACCATGGATCATAGTAGATCAGGAAACCCGAGGAATTTATACAAAATCCTATATAATTTCACCAAAATTAAAAATCCATACATATCGATCATGTTTATAGAGAAGAGAACAAGACTATGATTAAACCCCTTAATTGGTCTAACAATTCTCTAGAATAATAGACTTAGGAAGTATAGGACAACCCAATGAGTGATCCAACAAGAAGTGGATGAGTCCTATTACTATTCATTCCACATAAGTAACTCGTGATTCCCATGATCCATATTTTCAAAATTAATACATTTCATCAAAATCACGATTTGAATAAAATTTCATTAAACCCTTTAACAATATTTAAAAACCCATTTTCATTTTCCAAAATGTGGTTAGAATCATACATATGTAAAAACTCATTTCAAAAGACATAAATCAAATTCTACAATCATTGGATTTCTTTTAATTTTTTTTTTCAATACTAGAGTTGTGTTATTCACCAAATTATTCTACTGAATAAACCACCTGACTCAAAACATGGGTCCCACACATTCACAATAGGATAGATAATCAAGTAAAAATGAAACAAAATTAATAGAGGCCCTACAATCATTCTGAAAATATAATAATTTATTCAATTAGAAATTAATTTGTTCAAATGTCTAGATATCACCTTCCTCAAAGAATACATATCAACCACACTATATCCAACAAATGCCCATCCCTCGGAACAAGTTCACATGTTATAAATATAAAGAATCCTAAATAAATACAAAAAAAGGATCTGAAAAAACAACATAATAATGCTACCACAACCAATGTAAACAGACAAATCAATAGATTACTCACAAAAATAGATCCAACCCAACAATAATGGAGATCAATTATTGAAATAAAATGTTATGATAGAGTAGAGATTCCCAAAATTATGTTAGAATATATCTAGTTTTAGAGATTAGAGGATTCCTAGTTAATGAATAAAAAAAATAAATCGTATGGTCCCTAAAATTCTTTTTTTTGATACTTAAATGGTTCATAATTAATTTATATGTCACATAATCCAAGAGGACTACATGTGATGAAACACATGTCACGTTGGTTATAAAAACTGATCTCAACATTACATTATGTGTAATACATACATGGTGTGTAATATTTCATGTTCTGTACCCAGTTAATTAAATCTACCCTATATAAACTTAATGAGTTTTTGACCCATTGCACAATGTGGATTTCTCCTCCATACTAAAAAAATAACATCTTTTAGCAGAAAAATTAAATGTACCTTAGGTATTTAATGAAATCTCGGAGAACCGTATGAAGGAGTTATATTTATATTCCCATAAAACATTAATTAACACAAACCAACATTACTAAAATTTATTTCATTTTCTATAATAAATTCTCTCAAATCCAGGAGTCCCAGGATGCAACAAATTAATGTGGCAATTAGATGAAGATAAGGGAATTTCATGAAACATGATAACGAGTTATTAAAATGATTTGAATAATAAATATGATATTTGTAACATATTTATGATCTTTGAATTATTATATCATATATACCATTTCAATTTTAGTTCTATACATGGGACAATAACTTCACGTGTGTGTATGGCGTACTATTACATCAGGATGTGATTTGACTTGTAATTCACAAACACCTTACATAAAAGGTAAAAATATTAATTTTTATGATTTTATGTGATATAAATTAAATAATTATGATATTAATGTAATAATTATAATTATGAAAATATAATATATCATTTTCGTTTTTATACTAAATAATGATAACGTTTTTCATAAAAACCCGTGGACTATTGCCTCCAAGAAGATATGTTATTATTTTTTTAATCACCCCAACATATATGGTGATATAAATTATTATATTTAATAACATTATATGGTATTTATGATATTATAAACGTTATGTAATGTTAAAATATTAGATACCTTGTTTCCATAAGAATCAGTGAAAAATGGAAATGTAACTAATGCGTATATATGACCAACTATATCCATGGCATTAACATAGTTCATTTTTTAAATCCATATTTCATGATTGGTTTTATAAGTATAATTGTTTTATAAATGTGATAAGTATTATATTATAATTATTTTTTATATTCTTAAATAATGACATCTTTGGCAATGGTCAACACACTAAATCTGTATTGAAACAATAAATTGAATGTCCTCAAATCATGCGATGGGATTTAACTACTAAAGTATTTTATAATGTAATTAAAAATTAAAAAATATGTAATTTAATTAAAAATTATTAAACCATAAAATATATCTTATGATAAAATTAATTTATAAAATATTATTATACAAGAGTTTAAAGACACCCAAGGAAATGATATACTTGAGATTAGGGTTTCCTTATCTCACTTTTTGTTTTGTGAAACGTACGAAATATTCAACACTTGTTTTTACTGTGGGGTGAATATAATACCCATTTTCAATTTAATAGCATGAATTATTTAAATTTTTTTATTTGAGGTTTATAATTTAATTATTAAAATCTAGTGGAAATAACATGATATTTACCAAATGGTAAATAATTTCTTATATCAATTTTTTTCATTGTGTTATAATACAAATTCATTGTAATTATTATGTCATGATTATATAGGTAATGGAATTTTATTATATTATTTTTTATTTCACATTTTTTATGTGGATGTACATTTTATACAAATAATCATTTCATTTATAAATTCTCAAAATTGAATGTCATGATATTTCTAACTATTATTCATATAAAAATGTCTTTCTTTGATACATAAATTGATGATATACACCTAAAATAATTTTTAAGTCTATATTATTCATATTGACCTGTTATATCATGAATAAATTATTTTTAGTATATTTATAGTATCAATTGATGTTATTTTTTAATCGATCTTATGATTGATGTTTTGATAATGTGGAAAAGTTTTTATTTAACAATATTCATTCTTTCAAGATTATTTATGCTCAAGGTTATTTTTGGGAAAATAATGCGATATTTGTTTATTGAAACAATTCTCTTTTATTACCCTAAGGTTATGAATTTTTTTCAAATTTTTAATTTCAATTTGATTCCTTATTGGTTAAAAACCATATGGAATTCAGTTGTATGTGATGTTGATGTTGTATTTTCTTTTACACTATGTATCATCCTCCTCCACATCCATGCATTCTAAAAAAAATTCAAAATATTTTTTTAAACAATATATTTCCAAAATTTCATTTAAATAATCTCTTAAATTCATTTAAAAGGATGGAAGAAGGGAATTTCCAAATGTTTTCCGAATGTTTCACATTTGACATAATTTTTTAAAATGTTTTAAAGGAATGATTGTTTATTTAAATTTATAATATTAATATATTTTCTTGGAATTATGTAAAATATTTTAATTGATGATTCCATTATATATTCTACTGTTTTTTCAATGAAAATGATTTTTAAAATATTGTTTGAATTTTTTGTTATTAAAATTTATTTTCAAAATTAAAAGTTAAAATTCCTCAAAAATGTGTTTAATGGTCTTTTAATGTTATTTCTATTCATCAATGTTATTAACCATTATTGTTAATTTTAGTGGCCCATACCATTAAATCCATTAATTTGATGGAAACATAGTGTTCTAGGGGTCCAGGGAGGTCAAGGTGATGTATTTCAACAGTTTTCAAAATATCCAATTGTCTATGTTTTCTAATGATATATCATACCTATGGTTTCTGTAAGGACACAACCTAGTTTCCAAGAGATGAGGACTTTTTTTATTAAATTGGAATATAAACAAATAATTAATATCACAGAAGAATAAATAGTTTATTAGTTTTGGAAAGTCAGATACATAAAAAAGTTCAACATTAAAACATTAATGGAATACAACATATTTATATACATATATATCCATCCAATGGCCGAAAGGCCTTATATTTTTCTATTATAATAATAAATCCCCTTTTTAATGGAATAATGGGAAAATAAAACTAACTTCATGACCAAAACATAACTGAATCAAAAGATCGTAGAATATAAAATCCAGACAAACAACAAGAACCACCCCTCCCCAGCATTTAAATCATGATAAGGCTCTATACCGATGAAAGACTATACAGCTAGCAGGTGTCGTGTGTCAAATCACAAGCCTGATCTGATGGTTGTTTCCATACCTTCTCAAACATCCTAATCTGCAAAGTCTACCCCGATGAACCGCCTACTCTGAAACCTCTTTAGGGCATGTTTCTTGTGGTCGATTTTGGCATAATATCTATATCATCAATCACGAAAGCATTCCAAACAATGAAACTTCTTCATTAGAGAAATGGAACACAAAGCTAGAATCAAACAAACTGAAGCCCCACCGCATCTTTAGGATCTTCATCACCACAACCGATGTATTCCAAAGAGAAAGGCAAGCGAAGGAGCATAAATCCATTTCTTCATCACCTAGGACTAGAAGATCGAACAATTCATCGATAAAGTGTGACTGTTGAATGATTCTAAGCCAATATGAACCTGCAGATCCTCCATGGGCATGAAGATGATCCTGAAAAGGTAGTAGAAGAACCCTCCCTAGGTTTATAAAGGGAAGTACCATGGGAAACAATGGTTGGAAAATAGGGAAGCTCTGGTGACAAAGACTACAGAAGAACAACATCACCCATCAAAACAACCACCCAGACCTCAAGCAGAATGATTAGAAAAAAAGGAACCAGAAAACCACAACCCTCCCCTCCTCCACAACACTCCAATTTCATCACCGATCCACCTCGAGATGATGGTCCTTACTAGATCCGACACTGGAGAGAACTGATACCAACTTAAATAAGAAGGTGATGGAGGAGACCACACTATATCAATTCTTAGAACAAATATGTCACCCACAATCCAGATATTCCATGCACTCTAGATCTAACACCGAGCTGAGACGAGATCCATGCCATGACTGTAGGATAATACAGAACAAATTCTGATCTGAGGTGGAGACACCCACCGCCGAACTCTGAACGCTGATCCGAGGTCGAGATGAGATCCATGCCATGACTACCGACGAGCTGAGGACAAGAATACTGAGACTGAGATGATCTGAGGAATAATGAGATGAGATCCACGCCCTGACTTCTGTCAAGCTGATGACAAGGATACCAAGACCAAGACAAGATCAGCGCCAATAGAATGAGCCCGACCAATGGATGGGAGAGGAAAACCCCATGAAAAACCCTAGACGTGGGAGATATGGGTGACTTCACTGCTCAGTGGCCCCTATATATATTTATTCCATTATAAGCATCAATGAATCCTAGATTATCTCTCTAAAACATTCTTAGTTTACTTCATCACATCCTGGGAAATTAAAAATTAATAATAGGTATTATAATATGATAATAACAAAATAAAATAAAAATTACTATCATTGTAGTTAGGGAATGCATAATTTATACCTCATATCGCCAAGTCATTTTTCCAAGAACATAAATAATCGTACTATCAATTCCTCGTTCCATGAATCTAGTTTGTCTCATGAGACATACTGATCCATAGAGGGGCTACAGAGGGCCCCAACCATCCCTTACTAAGAATAATTCATTCATAATATGAATGTGGGCAATCATAAACAACATGTACATTTATATTGAAACTGAAATATGAAATCTAAATAACTTTCTACAAACATTAAATATAAAAACGATCCATTCAATGTAATATGGTGAATGGGATCAAGAAAGTAAATAAAAAATCAATATAATCATAAAAATATATATAAAATATGGTTTATGTTATCATAAATCATTAACCCCCTGTAATCATAGTAATTAAAAAATGTGTTAAAATTGGTGAAAATACCATTATAAAATCATCATGTAATTCTTGAGACAAATACTTATTTAATTTGAATAGAACAGTACTTTTGAAAAAATAATTGCATAAAATTAAAAGTGAAATAAGTTATTTTTTCGTAATAAAAATAGTGATTTTATAAAAATAAATCAATCATAAAAAATATTATAGAGTGCATTTTAAAATAGTTAAATATTCAAGAATTTTCTTTTGAAACAAGACTGTTTATTTGGATGAATTTTTGAAAGATTATTTTTTAATTTGTATATCCCCATAAAATAAAGAAGGATTATGATTATTCCAAAATATATTTATTTAAAACATAATTTGGGATGTGAACATAACTATAAATAATAATTTAAATGAGATAAGTATAGAATCAGTGGTACCCAAAAGAAATATGGATGTTCTGGAAGAAAACCCTTACCCCTATGAAATCAATTAAATCATATCGCCAAAAACTAATAATAATAATATAATACATTTAGTACAATTAAAATAATTATATTCATGATATGATACATCAATGTCTAGTATACAAACACTACACACAAGAATTAGTGGTGAGTACAACATATCCCATGGGAAAGAAAGTGAGTTGAGAAAACCTTTACCTTATGTCCGAACATGTTCTTCACATGACCTTAAAATATTGGATAGTCAAATTAAACCCATTTATTAATAAATAAATAAAAATATATACATTTAATTTATTCATTATATTTTTATTATGATCACTTGTGGCCTTATTGATGAGTTATGTGATTGAATTCTAACATTCCGTAGTGCTTGATTCCATGATTTTCATAATTTTTTCGCATGTTCATAATTAATGGAGTTCATGTGGAAGTTATATAATTCTATAGAACTATATTTATATGATTATAATGATCATACTGAATCATAAATGGTCATATAATTAATTTTTTTATATGTTATGGGGATGATTTATTAGGATAAATATTAATGATAATCATTTATATTATTTTAGAGGTATTTTGAATATTGTGAACTAGTTTAGTTTTATGTACTAATATTATGCATGTATACATGTAAAAAATCATAAAATATATTATAATAAATATATTATATTTTATTTAAAACAGAAAAATCCCTTAATTTCCATAAATTTCGGAGAAATTGAATATTTAAGGTTATTCTTCTATGAAGGTTGTAAATCAGCACCTCTCGGATGATGATGTCATTTTTATAATGAGAGAGAGAGAGAGAGTGATTAAGGTGATTTATTGTGGATGTCACATTAACAAGATACAATTCCATAATATATAGGATAATAGAGTAATAAATATCATTTGGATAGAGGAGGTGAGGATATAATAATAAAATAAGGAACTTAAAAGAAAACTAAATGAAAATGGAAGAGGATTTTACCTCTTTAGTACAACTCCTTGAGGACCCCCTCAAGGGAAGGCGATTTTGGTATTTTGGAAATACAAAGAGATATTGGATGATGGGAGATACTGAAAAAGGATATTTGGGTAGAACAATGAGTTTCTTCAAATATTATATAATTATAGAGAAGAGGGAGTGAGGGGTGGTTTGTATAGTGGAGCAGAAGAGTGTTTTCTTATATCTTTTTCATTATTTTATTATTTAAGGATAAGAAAATGAGTAGTATTAACTCTTGTGACACAAAATAGTAATAAGTACATGTTTTTTCTAACTATTCTCCATTTATATTTTCCATTACTCAAGCAAGATGCAAAAATTCAGTTATTTAGAATATTTCATAAATTATCAAATTTCTCTATTCACAAAAAAATATCATGTACATTAGAAAAATACCAAAAAACACCCTAAATTGTTTTTATGTGTTGAATTAAAAAATTTACTAAATTTTTTTTTTATAATTTTCTAAAAATTAGTAAATTAATTTTTAAATAAAAACATTATTTATGTGAAAAATACAGATTTAAAATGTATAACTGATTTTATAATACGTTAATAAATTAACTGAGGCCTCCTAAAATTTTATTAAAATCTAAGGGAAAATTATTTATTTAGGAATACATTTTATGAAAATTAATTTAATTAATTTCTTAATTTAAAATTGAAGTTAAATAGTTATTAATCACGAAAATACCAACACTTAATTATTAACTTCTAAAATATTATATATTATTTACAAGGTGTCCATGTTTTATTTATATTTTCATGGGTGAGGATACAATTAATAAGGATAATATTAATATTTGTAAGGGAACATTACTATTCATAACGGTCAAGTTAATATTCATAAGTGTTCTGTTGTTATTCCCAAAAACTGAATGTTGATCATAACAGACTCTAAATAACTTTCTGAACGCAACAATGTAAGATTGTTTTTTAAAATTCAAATCACAGAGGTGGAAAAATTAAGTTTACAGGCTAGGTTATAACAATGTGCAGTTTTGTTGAATCAATGGGATTAATGCATTCAATATTAAATTTATTTCAAAATCCTTGGGTTGTTACATTCTCCCCACTACAAATAATGTGTCCTTGAAATTCTAAAATATTAAAACAAAAAAATATTTTGTTATATCTTCGTCATAAGATCCTCAGGCTCCCATGTTTCTTCTTTAATTTTATTATTTTTCCAAACATCTTTTACCTTTCATGTGGTGTCACTCATCAAAAGATGTTCATTAGTGTCTATAATCCGTATTGGCTTTTTATAGTGATATAAATCATGTTCCAATTCTATACCTTCATAAATTAGGACATGCATTGGGTCTATCATGTATATTCTCAAAAATGATACTTTTAAAAAAATTTACCTTGGACAAGGTAGGAAGAGTTCCCAAATAATATGCCATGATTTGAATTCTATCTAATATTTTAAAGGAACAAATATACATGGGGCTCAGTTTAACATTCATCCCAAATATTATAAAACCCTTCAATGAAGGTACTTTTTAGAAGACATGATCCCCCACATGAAATTCTAAATCCTTCCATTAATTATCATTATATATAATTTTCCAGCTTTGATATGCTCTTGTATGATTTTGAATAGTATTTACCTTATTTATTGTTACCTCTACAAGCTTAGGTCCCACAATATTCCTTTCACCAAATCTATCTCAATGTGTCATTTTAGACATATCTTTTCATAAAATTCTTCATATGGTGAAATTTGAATACGTTAATGGAAACTATTAATTTAGGAAATCTCCACCAAATGTAAATATTAATCCCATATTCCTTGAAAACCAAGTGACCACGTTCCCTACAAGTCTTATAATGTTTGGATCATCCTTTCTGATTTCACGTTTGTTTGATGGGGATAAGCAATACTCAATCGAAGCTCATTATCTAATGATTTTAGAAGACTTTTCTGGAATATTGAACTGATTCGTGGATCATGATTAGATAAAATTGAGAGAGGTGTTTTATGATGTCTCACAAATTCATTAATATAGAGTCGTTCAACGTGCTCTAGGTAAAATCTTCCCTTAAAGTGGGTAAATTATCATATTTTGTATGTTGATCCACAATTATCTATATTGCATCATTCATTCTTGGTGTTTTTGGTAATAAAGTGAAAAAATCCATGGTGATGTCATCCAATTTACCTCAAGGATTATTTAGCGGTTCCATGAATCCTCTAGGATGTTATTGTTCATCCTTCACATATTTCAGACTAAACAGTATGATATATAATATGCAATTTCCCTCTTTATGTTACCCCACTAGAAATGTTCCACCAAATATTTATAAATCTTAGTGCTACTATGATGGACAGAAAAATTCAAATTATATTAATCATTCAATAAAAACCTTTTTATCTCAGTTATAGGTAGAACCCAAAGTCATTCAACTTCCCATCATTCTTAGAAATAACATTTTTTGGAAAATTTACATAATCTGGTTGAGAATATTTAATTCCTGTCAATGAAGATGGTTGGGAAACCAATTGAAAATTTAATGATGCTTCACCTTCTATGATAATTCCCACATTCATCCTAACTACATACAAGAATTTCAAATCCCTTTCAATCCTCCTTATGTTTAATACTCTATGATCATTATTTCTCAATGCATCAGCAACCTTATTTTCCATTCCTAGGTGGTAGAGTATGGAACAATAATAATCCTTATGTAGTTTGAGCCATCTACTTTTTATCATGTTGAGTTATTTATATGAAAAGATATATTTAATGCTATTATAATCTGTATATATCTCACATATTTCTCTATTGACATAATTTATCCATATCTATAGGGAAACGATTATATTCACTAACTCAAGATCATGAGTAGGAATGTTTTGTTCTTTAATTTTTGACTTCCTTGATGCATCGTTAATAACTATATAATTATGAATAATGTCACAACCAAGTACATTCTTTAATTCATAACTATAGATTACAAACCAATCATTCCCTAATTGTAGAGTTAGGATCATTGATTTCACTAATCATCATTTTAATTCATCATGAAATTCCCCCGATTCTTTTTTCATTTTGAACATAACCTCTTTATGAGTATTCTTGGTTAACGAGTTGGCCAATCGGGTGATGTTCTCAACAAAATGACGACAATAATGTGTTAAACCATTATAACGATATACCTCAGTTATGTTTGTTGAGGTAGGTCTTTCCCAAACATCCTTTATCATTATAGGATCAACTGATATTCCATCCTTAGAGACAATATTGTCAAGAATGAAAACTGATTAAAGTTAAAATTTACACCTGATAAATTTCCCATATAATTCATTTCATATAAGAGTCTTTAGGATAATGCACAAGTGATTTGTGAGATATTTGTCGTATTTAATATATACCAATAAATCATCAATAAATATCAAAAAAATATCATGATATTCCATGAAAATAATGTTCATTAGACCCATGAATACATAGGGTAAATTAATCATTCCAAAATGAAATACTATCAACTCCAAATTCCCATACCTGATTTGAAATGATGTCTTTGGAATATCATTCATAATCACACACTACTGATGATATCCAGATCGAATGATAATCTTTAAAAAGTACTGGGATCCATGAATTTGGTCAAATAAATAATCAATACGAGGTAGGGTATATTTGTTTGTTATTGTAATAGAATCAATATATATATAGTCAATGCACAACATAATAGATCCAAATGTTATTAATGAAGGAAAACAAGAGTATGCAATTAAAAAAACTAGGGTGAATAGACACATTACTACTTAATACCCAGAGTAGTTTCTTTATTTCCAATAATTCCACTAAGGATATTCTATAAGTATTTTTTGATATATTCCTTTTAATAAAAATTAAATCAATAGACAACTAAATTTCCCGCACCAGAGGATGTCTAAGTAAATCCTCTATAAATACATCAATGTATTGTTCCATCATAGGTACATCCTCAAGTTTTTTATTTCTTTCCTCAACCATATGTATTGTTTTATGTTCCTCCCTATGAATTGAATGTAGTAAATATACTAAGGGTGGATCGAGATAAGAATAAAATGATTATGGTTATGCACTAACGATTATAGATTCTACATCATTGCCAAAAAATATAACTTCATTATTCTAACAATATATTATGACATCATAATTTGAATGCCAATCCATACTAAGGAGTATATCAAATCAATTTAGGGTATGATGATATAAATAATATACAAAGCATGTTATTATTCCATAATGGGGAATTTTGGACATATATTTATTGTAATGATACAACCCTTATATGTTTTTCCAAAAAAACCATTATTAAATAAAATTGGAAATATACAAGTTTCATGGAATCTGGGAATATATTAAAAGAATGTGATGATATATTATTAAAGAAGGCATTTTTTATGTTTAAGGAAACGATTAATGTACAATCCACCACATCATTTGGAACTTATACCCTACTATAAATGAAAGGTATACTGGCGGTTGAAAACCGTTGGTATAGGCTGTAATACCATTGGTATAAATTATACCAATAGTTTTACAAATCGTATCCAAGCAAGCCATGACAATAGAAATATACCAATAGTTTGAAAGAAACTATTGGTATATGTGAATTAATCTATACCATACCAACGGTTTTATGTAAATTTTTTGTATAGAGATGAGATATCCCAATGGTTATAAACCGTTGGGATAAACATTACAAATACTTTTACGAATGGTTCCTAAGAACCATTGGTAAAAGTATCAACGATTCACAGCTATACCTATGGTCTAAAACTGTTGGTAAAAGGTTTTTTCCAATGGTTCTAAGAGAACCATTGGTTAAAAGTGAACAGATAACCTATATCAATGGTTTAAAATCATTGGAATAGGCTTAGCTATACAATTCACATAGCAACATGCTGCTATGTGAATTTGGACAATATGAAATTATATAATCAATTATTAATAAAATAATGATATATAATTTAATAATCAATGATGAATGCAATACAAGAATCAATTATGAATACAATACATTAAAAACTGAATACGTAATTATATGTGATACAAAATTAAGAATGCATACAAAATTTCATTTTTATAACACATACACGATTGAGTTCATAAATTAGCAGCTAATAACCCAATATAAGGAAATGAATAAATGAATTCAACCAAACACAAATATAATGTCCCATGGTTTGGGTTAGGTGTCTTTGAACATAGTGATGATGATAACGGTTGTGTATCAATGAGCTTGTGTAACTTAGGGAATATAGTTGTCCTCAGCGTATTATGTGTCATGTGTTTCAAAATAGGGGTAGGAGTTCCTCACATGAGAAGTGGAATTTGTGTGGCTGGACCATGGATCATTGTGCTAAAATATCAACACAATCCGAATACGTTCGGTCGGTTTTTTGTATGCCAATTATTTTTACATAAAATGATGTCCATTTTAAACAAAAGGGAGACATTTAGAGTGATACCGCCCACCCCGTGCCTCGGATTGAGGCGAGGTTTACTCGGTCACATCTCATATGAACCATTGATCATTTTCCGAAAGTATCAACACAATCTGATTGCGTTTCCTTGGTTTTCCGTATGCTAGTTGTAGTTTTCACTTATAATTTTTCCATTTCAAATAAAAGTGAGACACATTGAGTGGTACCTGACACACTGGGCATCGGATTGATGCTCGGTTGAATCGTTCACAGCATTAATGTCCCATGGATTGTTGTGCTAATGTATCAACACAATCCGAATACGTGTGGTCGTTTTTCCATATGTCAGTTGTTTTTACTTAAAATAGTGTCTATTAAAAAAAAGAGACACTTAGAAGTCTATCGGTGACACCATGCCTTAAATTGAGGAAAGGTTTACTCATACACGTCACAAATGACCCATGGAACGTTTTACTAATGTATCAACACAATCGTAAGGCATTTGGTCAGTTTTTCGTATGCCAGTTGTAGTTTTCATTTAAAATGTTAATCATTTCAAATAAAGGTGAGACACTTTGCGTGGTACAGGGCACACCGAGCCATTAATTGAGGTGGGGTTGACTTCTACATGTCATAAATCACCCTTGGATTGTTTTCGTAAAGTATCAACAGAATCTAAATCTGTTTGGTCTGATTTCTATATGCCAGTTGTTGTTTTCATTTAAAATGTTGATTATTTCAAATTATGGTTTGACACTTAGAGTGGTACCGAGCACACCGCTCCACTGATTGTGGGGGGGGGGGGGGGGTTTGACTCATACACATCAAAAATGACTCATGGATAATTTTCAAAAAGTATCAACATAATCAAATTACTTTTGGTTATTTTTCCAGATGCTAGTTGTTTTTACTTAAAAAGGTAACCATTTTAACCAAAAGATAGAACCATAGAGTGATACTGGCCCCACTGTGCCTCAGATTGAGGCGAGGTTGACTCATACACATCACAAGTGACTCATAAATCAGTTTCAAAAAGTATCAACACAATCCAAAGGGGGTTGGTTAGTTTTCCTTATGCTAGTTGTTATTTTCACGTAAAATGATGTCCATTTTAAACAAAAGATAGAAATTTAGAGTGGTTCTACCCACAATGTGCCTCGGATTGATACGGGGACGACTCGTACACATCATAAATGTCCCATGGATCGTTTTCCTAAATTATCAACACAATCCGAATGCGTTTGGTCAATTTTCTATATTCATGTTGTTTTTTTCACTTAAAATGTTGCTCTTTTCAAATAAAGGTGAGACACTTTTAGTGGTACCAACCACACCATGCATCCGATTGATGCGGGTTTGACTCTTACATGTCAAAAATGTCTCATGAATAATTGTGCTCATGTATCAACACAATCCGAATACATTTGGTTGGTTTTCTGTATGACATATGTTCTTACTTAAAAGTGTGTCAATTTAAAACAAAATAGAGACACTTTGAGTGATATCAGCCACCCCATAACTCACTGTGAGGTGGGGTTGACTCGTTCACGTCACATATGGCTCATGGATCATTTTACTAAAGTATCAACACAATCCATATGAATTTGGTCAGTTGTCCGTATGATAGTTGTTGTTTTCACATAAAATGATGTCCATTTTAAACAAAAGAGAGACACTCAGAGTGGTACCAGCCACATAGTGACTCGGATTGAGGCGGGGGTGACTCATACACGTCACAAATGACCCATGGATTGTTGACCTAAATTATCAACACAATCCAAATGTTTTTTATAAAAGTATAGAAATGGTTTAAAACCATTTTAATTTTGTATTTCTTGAACTATTGCAAGGTATCCCCTCCAGAAGCCCCACCAGTATACACCTGCATAAAAAATAGCACAAAAAACACATATAAACAGACTTAAAACAGCATAAAAACACCCGAAATATCACAAAAAACACCTAAGACCATCAAAATTTTCAAACCATGTCATGTACAACAATTCCCTATTTAAATCTTAATATGAAAAAAATATTCTAGTAGAGTTGAATTAAAGTTCAAAAACACAAACATTATATACACCCATTTCAATATTCAGATGACAACAAATCTTCTAGTAGTAATTCACATCCCCCCTTCACAACCCCCCAACCATCACATCACCCCACCTCCCAATCAAATTCAAATAGACATAATGTTATGATAAATACTCTTAGAGTAGAATAAGAGTTTGAAATTGGCTCCAATCCAAATTTTTTTCTGATCCTATATTTAGGAATGTAATTATTTGTGATTCATTTTTTATTGAACTTGTATTTGTTATAATATATAGTGAAAATGTATTTTCTTAGGAGTCTCATCATCATCATTGTTTTTATTTTTATTCCTTTGAAGAGTACAAGACCCGTAGAACACCTAGGGCTATAGAGACCTATAGTAATGCAGCCCAAGGGAATCCCCTCGTATCAGTTTCACCCCATCAGGTTTTAGGAAATAGATGTTATTCGGATAGGTAAAATTGAATCTTTGATCTGCCTGGGAAGCAAGATGATCCGCTACATTTTTCCCCTCCCGCAAGGTATGAGTTACCATCATTTTTTTGTTAATGAGAGCTTGGAGATGGTGTATGCAATCGACCAGGGAATGGGAGCTTTCCATTTCAAGGATTCATGAACCACCTTAGAGTCTATTTCTACCAGGGAGAGCCTGATGTTTTGTTACATGAAATGGGACATACATTTCAAGACTACCTTCTCCTCGGACTAGAGGGAGTTTCCATTTATATAATGAGACATGAATGCCATAATAACATTGTCGTTGTAATCCATAACCATTCCTCCTCTGCGGATGACACTCAAGATGTAGGATCCATCTGTGTTAAGCTTGAACCCATCTCATGGGGGAATCCATCGCACCCAGTTCCACTGAGTCTTGGAGTGGGTGAGAGATGCTCATAATGGAATTTGATGAAGTTGAAGAGAGGGAGAAGCTTTCGAGCTAATGTGGTAGGAAATCCAATCAACTAGTAGGTTATGGGTTCCCGAAATAAGCGTTCTCCATGGTGAAGGGATCCCCTCGAACCTGGACCGATTTATTGCTTGCTATATGGTCCAACACCCTGAATTAAAGATTATTACACTCACCATTCTTTCAGGACCTTCATTATCGGTTCCCTCGAACCATCGCTCCATGATGTAATTACAGTTGATGTCCAAGGATAGGTGAACATTAAGTTGGACGAAGATTCCACGAACATCACGGTCCCATTCGCCATCAAAGAAAATATGATGCTTGGTTTCCTTCCTTTTACTCCTGCAAAAATTGATGCAGAACGCCATACTTATGCCATCCACAGCAGGCCGCCTCCGCGAAACAAGTCTATGATAGCGTAGATGATATCATTTTCAACAAAATCCCATGATTCCCTATAAAAATATCATAGGAAGCTATTGTGGACAAGGGAACTCTCTGGATTGAGCCTCATTATGGCGTTATGAATCTCCTCTTCCCCTGGTATCTCTTCTAGTGCTTCATTGACATGATCAGAGTTGAGGGTAGGAACCTCTACCCAAAACATATCACCCCCTACTAGATATCCATTTGGCATGGTCGAGCTTGGGCATACCAAGAGGTGTTTGATGAAATATGCACCATCTCCCCAACCGCATCCCCATCATCAGTGTACGATCCGTCATCCAGAACTATGTTTGGTTTGATAGGTATCCTCTCCTCCTTTATGCCAGCATGGAAGTATGTGGTATTTTTGTATCCTTCACGAAGCCACTTGATCTTTGCGATGTCCCTTGGGCTGCGCTCCTGGGCATGGATCAAGTTAGCCACTCCACTCTACATAAGCCATTGCTCAGCAAAAATTGAATCATCCCAATCCTCCTCCAGACAGGATTCCAAATGCTCTAAATCCCTCTTGAGAATCTCCAAATTCTTGTCACTAGGTGGGATATCCATATCCCACTGCTACAACCCCTTATTTTATCTCATAATTAAATAATGGATGTGACACTTGGCCAACCATGAACCCAACTGGATAGCCCACCCCCCCCCCCCACCCGGACAGGCCCCCCACCACATCCCTCCCACCAACACACTCCCCCTCCCCACCCTAAAAACATGAAAATAAAATTAAAAATACCTTAAATATTATTTTCTTCTTAAAAAACGCAAATATTATTCCTCTACTCCAAATTCTTAAAACGATGACATATGTGTTGAAATTTTTATGTTGTTCATGACCATAAAGGATGGAGAAAATAATGTTTTCATGGGTAATATGACTCTTTGGAGTGTTATAAAATTAAATAGGGGGTTTTGAAATGAAAATTAAAGTGTTAGATGTAGGATTTTTATGGAGGGTCTCGAAATTTCTAATAATATAGCTCCAGCTCGTATAGAAGGTAAATATTTCAGAATATCCTATAACCAAAACATAATTGTAAATAAAGTGATGCCTAAATGTGGTGTTAAACGAGGATATTTGAATTTGAAAGCCAACAAGGGAGGTATCAGGAAAACACCATAATGGAATATGAATTCATAAAGAAATCTATTAATGCTGCTGTTATGAATCACCATTTATATATTTACTTTGGTTTTATTGATGGATAATGATCTTATTTTTCATATGTGGAGTCGTATTGACCTCAAAACACTGAATGGGGTTCCTCTCTATAGCTCTATGAATATATTATTAAAATATACGAAGCATCCACATGTAAACAGGACAACTTTATATCAGTTCCTACTGTAATTTCATGACATTTAAGGGATATGTGTTTTGTGAAAAGCATATTCATTATAGGGATGTTCATGAATAATGGTTTTTCTGTCCATATGTGTATGGAATTTAGTAACGAGGATGGGTTATTAACATTAACCAATTTTACTGTGTATGTTTAGGATGATTTCAATCATTTAACCAGTGTTCTAGTTTATTGTTAGGTGAGGTGAGTTAGAAACCAAGTTAGGTATGCCACTTGAACATGGGTTATTCCATTTAACCATGTATTCTTAGATTTTAGGGATGAAAGTGTTTGGGTGAGCTAATTACTACCCACTCTATAGTATGACCAACACATTATATGGGAATACCCATGAAACAAATGCTTGTTTAAATTGGACGATTTTAGCACCCCATTTGGCCAAACATACTTTTCACCATAATAGATTGGCCATGTATATTTACAGGGCTATCCAAGTCATGACCTCTATGTGCCTTCCCAGGACACTAGATTATCTAAGACTCCATGTGAGCTCTTATACAATCCATGTGTACCCTTATACCATATAGTCATTATTACAACCATTAAACACAACTTATTAAACAATAGAATTTGTAAAAGATATTAAAATTGAACATAAATAGATAATACTATGGGATATATCAAGTACAATGAAGGCATACTTTCTTATATCCTAAATGACCACCCACAACCATGATTAATTTCCACATAGCTCTCCTTTCCGCCAGATCAAAAGAGAAAAAAATAGTTGCAGAACAACAATACAAAGGTATAAAAAATAGTGGCATAACCACAAAACCAAGTCATAACATATATATTTAAAGTGTAGAATAAAACATTTCCTTGATTAAAGATGGATCGATCAGTAGAAGAAGTGTGGCAGGATGTATGACAACCTTGCTTTTATTACAAACTTAAACATGATTTATTACATAAAACATCACTTTATACTACAAAGAAGATCGAGAGGTTTCGTGTCTTTGGGGATTAGGATAATTACATAAAAACATATAACATGAAATAAAACATCTTTATTGAAAAATTCCTTTACATGACCACTACATTCCCTCGTACTTAGAATTGCATGGGATAACCTGAGGACATGCAGAAGAAAAGGGTGAGCTTTAAAGCCCAATAAGGGAGTAAAAATGTAATAACATGAGGAGTACAATACATGTTAGAAAATAGGCATATCAATAGAGAAAAAAATAAACACGAACAAAAAGTCATGATAAATCGTGATAATCAAAACATGGAAATGTTGCAACAACACTTAACATGGAATTATCATGAGCCAAGGCTCATTGCATATAGAGCATGAGTAATTCCTCATTGCACATGAAGCACGAGTAAACCCTAGTTGCACTTTAATTAGAATGAGTCAACAATCATTGCACATTACGTATCATGATACTATACTTTACCCAATGCATTGGAGCTCTATAAGGGCACACCCTTCTTAAACATTTCATTTCATGCATAAGTGTGCCACATTGATCATAAAACATGGATTCATAAAACATAATCACTTATTGCATGATAATGTAATGTGGAATTAATACATGAAACATTATAATAAATAAGTAAATGTGCATAAAGGTGAATACCCTTGATGGAGAAATGGGCATGGTATTCACTACACAATGACATTGGCTTAGAAAATCGGTGTGATTACAGTAGTGTAACGGCGTGACATAAGAATTCATAAAAAATGGTCGATGAGAGAGAAAATGGATACTCATCATATTTACATGTAATGGACTGTAAGGAGGTCATATAAATAGATGTCCCAACAATTTTAATGGAATTTACATGCATGATACAAAAGTATTGCTTGAATGTAAATGAGGAGAGAGATGTTCCTTTCGGAATTTCGGCATAGTAATATGTGTACATGGGAGGCATTTAATGAGAGAGAAAGGGGTCTCCCATCATTGAAACATAAAGAGGGAAGTATGAGGGAGGTAACAAAACCATACCAAAACATTCATAATTGAAATTAAATGGGATAAAAATCTTAATGAAAATTTTAAAAAAAAAGAGGAAGGAAGAAAAACCCCTTACTTGGATGTGTGCTTCTAAAGGATAGAAAGAAGCTTGTGAGAGGCTTCTTGGGAGCTTGGGGCACCATTGGAGGATTCTATAGAGAGCAGGTCAGAGGTTGGAAGAAGTCCAAGGGATTTTAGTGAGTAGGAAGTGGGAGCTTGGGTGGGTTTATATAGGAAAGGTGAGGGAATTCTTTATTATTTAGGTTTGGGTCACCTTACATTAAATTAATCCAAACCACAAACCATCACATGGTTTTTGCCCATGTTTTTTGGAATAGGGAAGAGGAAAAAAATATTTTATATGGAAAAAATATGAACATATTAAAATATTAGGGTTGCTTATGTGGAGGTGAGTCACACTCCCATGGAAATTAATTTAAAAAGGCAAGGTGTTGAATAAGTCTTGAGGGGTCCATTAATGCTTTGACAAGTAAGTCAAAAAAACCCAAAATCACATTATTTTAATGGTAAAACATATTTTCTCTGAAAAAAAGCTTATAGTACTTTATTACATCACTATTGGGTCATTATGATGTCATAAAACACATTATATATTTAAATGGTATTTAATTTTTACCAAAAATTTTGACTATCTCAGAAAATTATGAAAAATTCCCCGTTGGATAATTTTGACATCCTGATTCCAGAAATAAAATTCATTTTATCTTAATAATTTTCTAAATATGTTAGTTTTCACTTTTAAAACAAAAAAGTAACATTTATCGAAAATTCATGGGTTTTGACAGAAATGGCTTTCAAACCGTAATAAAAATTATAATTGCATTCATAAAATTATTATATAATTTATATTTTAGAAAAATTAATTTAATAATAATAATAATATTTTAATAAAATATTATTTATTTCAAAAATCCCTTAATTTAATAAAATATAATTCTTCATTAAATAATAACTAAAAACACTATTTGTACTTTAAAAACTATTTACAATGTATAAAAAATGTCTATAAATTATATTCATTATTATATAAACAAATAATTTACATGAACATATTACTACTTATTTGTTACATACCCCTTAAAACAGCCGCATATGACCTAAGGGTAAGTTGTGTGATGGTGATAGACTCTTGGGGTGGCTTGAATAACATCGCTCGAGTGGTAATTTCAATCAACATCAACTTTTCCCGTAGATGGTCACGTTAGAGCTTGACATGATTTAGCTCAGCTTGGGCTTGGTCAAGGGAGAAGCCCAAAGACGCCACCACTTTTTCGAGCTCCGACAAATGGGCTTCGTATGGGGCAATTCTACTGGATGAGGCCATCGCTTCCTTTTTCTGAGTAAATTAGATTTGTTAAAGTCTTATATTTATACTAATCATGTGATCACTTTTCAATGGCTATATTAGCAATGGTAAAAATTCTTAACATAAAACCAAATAAGTTGACATTTTATATAAACATAAAGAGACATTTAATTAGATAAAGAGGGATTTCAATTAATAAAACTTTGGGTCATTACAATATCCCCCTTAAGAAATTTCACCCTAGAAATTTTTCTTTTTCCCACACTAAAACAAATGTGGGTAACTCAGCTTCATCATATACTCCAATTCCCAAGTCACTTCTTCAAACATTTGGTTTCTCCACAAAACCTTGACTAGGGGAATTGTCTTATTTCATAGAACTTTTTATCTACGATCTAAGATCTTCAATGGTTTCTCCTCATAAGAAAGATCATCTTCCAATTGAACCACCTCAGATGAGAGTACATGTAAAGTGTTCGGTATGTACTTCATTAAGAGGGATACATGAAAGACATCATGTACATTGTCCATGGTAGGTGGTAGTGATAGTAAATAGGCCACATCCCTGACACGATCAAGAATCACGAAGGGGCCGATGTACATTGGACTTAACTTCCCTTTCCTTACAAACCTCATGAGCTTCTTTCATGGAGATATGCATAAAAACAATATGTCTCCAACATTAATCTCAAAGTCTCGTCGATGATTATCTGCATAACTCTTTTATCGACTCTGGGCTGCCTTGATATGCTGCTGAATGTTTTTCAACTTCTCCACCATTTCTTCTACCATTTCTGGTCCTAGTAGCTTACATTCACCGACCTCATCCCAACATGCCAGTGTTCTTCACCTTTTCCCATACATGGCATTATATGGTGCCATTTGGATGCTTGAGTGGAAACTATTTTTATAATAGAACTCAACTAGAGAAATATGTTGATCCCATCCTTCTTTTAAATTCCATTTAGCATTCTCTCAACATGTCCTCAAGTGTTTGGATAGTCCACTCATATTGTTCATCAGTTTGAGGATGATAGGCCGTACTAAAGTTCAAATCAGTATTCAGAGAATGTTGAAGAATCATCCAAAACATAGAGGTGAATCTTGGATCCCGGTCAGACACAATAGATAGTGGTACTCCATGCAACCTTACCACTTCCCTGATATATATTCCTTCTAGTTGATCCAAAGATAAATCCTCTCGAATAGCAATGAAGTGTGCAGTCTTTGTAGGATGATCCACAACAACCCAGATTGCATTGTTGCCTTTGGATGTCCTCGGAAGTCCAGTGAAAAAGTACATGGTGATATTCTACCATTTCTATTCTGGTATGGGCAATGGTTGCATCATCCATTTAGACTTATGCCTCTCTGCCTACACTTTCTGAATCACCAATAACCTTGGTTTATATTCAGCGATCTCCTTCTTCATATTATCCAACCAAAATATTTCTCAGAGATATCGATACATCTTTGTGCTCTGTGGGTGAATAGAGAAATTTGAACTATGTGCATCATCCAAAAGTTCCTTCTTCAGCTCCGAACATGATAGAACACATATTCGTTTCCCATACCTCACAATTCTTTCTTCATTAACATTAAACTCTGAGGATTTCCCTTTTTTGATTGCATCCACATGTTCCTAAATTCCCACATCATACTTTTATGAATCCTTTATCCTTTCCAAAAGATATGGTTGAGATTGATGATGTTCCCTTCATTATAATTCCCATGTCCATCTTCATCAAGTCTAAAAAGATTATATCCTTCTCAATTCTCATCATTGATAGAATTGCTAGGTCCTTTCTACTTAGGGCATCTTCCACCTTGTTCTCTTTCCCAGGGGGGTAATGTATTGAACAGTCATAATACATGATGAGATCTATCCATCTTCACTGGTGCATAGTATGATCTTTCTGTGTGAATAAATATTTAAGACTCTTGTGGTCAGTATATATCTCACATTTCTCCCCATAGAGATAATTCTGGCTTATTTTCAATGCAAAGATCACCGCCACTAACTCTAGATCATGTGTTGGATAGTTTCACTCATGGATTTTCAACTACCTTGTGGCATAGGATATAACTTTATCATTCTGCATCAGCACACAGCCTAAGCCATTCTTTTAAGCATCGCTAAAAACAAAAAAAACGTTCCCCACTTGTGGGTAAAGTAAGCACTGGCACAGTGATAAGCCTCCTTTTTCAACTCCATGAAGCTATCTTCACATTCATCACTCCAAGAAAACATTACTCCCTTTCGAGTTAGCTTGGTAAGAGGGTTGGAAAATCGTGAGAAATTTCTCACAAATCGTCGATAATATTCAGCTAACCCCAAGAAGCTATGGATATCTGCTACCAATGTTGGCATCGTACATCCCTCAATTGCATATGTTTTGGAGGGGTCCACAGATATCCCATTGCTTGTTATGATATGGCCCAAGAATGAGGACTCCTTCAACCAGAACTCACACTTTCAATACTTTTAATAGAGCTTCTCCTTGCACAAATTCTCTAGTACAGTTCTTAAATGCTCCTCATGATCCTCCTTGGTTTTGGAGTATATTAGAATGCCATCTATAAAGACTACCCCAAATTTGTCGAGGTAATATCTAGAGACACTATTCATTAAGTCTATGAAGATTTCTGGAGCAATGGTGATTCCGAAAGGCATTACTATGATTTTATAGTGCCTGTATCTTATGCGAAAAGTAGTCTTGGGGACATCTTCTTTCCTCACCCTTACTTGATAATATCCCGACCGAAAATCCACCTTGGAGAAGTATTCTTCTCTACGCAGCTGATCAAACAAGTGATAAATTCTAGGGAAAAGATACTTGTTCTTTATCATGATTTTGTTATGTCCACGATAATCGATGCAAAGACGCATTGACCCATCCTTCTTCTTGACAAAGAGGACTGGTGCACACCATGGTGAAGCACTTGGGCGTATAAATCCTTTATCTATATTATCATGTAGTTGTTTCATCATCTCTTCAAGATCAACAAAATCCATTCTATATAAAGTTTGGATATTTGTAAAGCCCCAGGTATAAGTTCAATTGAGAACTCAACATCTCTTATAGGAGGAAGACTAGGACGTTCCTCAGGAAACAGTTCAACGAATTCCCTCACAATAGGCATTTCATCAAGGATGGTTTCTTCCTTGGACTCAATCATCTAAGACAAATAAGCGTGCTCATAGGGAAGTAATATCCTTTCTTGAGATGATGGATCTAAAAGAGATTCATCTTCCTCTTTGCACATGTAATGAATCGATGGTTGATTCTCCATATGTAGTGTGATTTCCCTCTCCTGACAATTTATGTTGGCTCTATATAAATAAATCCAATCCATGCCACGAATTGCATCAAATTCCACCAGAGGGAGTATGGCGAGGTTCGCAGGGAAATTCAATTCACATTTTATAACAGGGGAGGACTTATATTCATGGGATTCAATGATTGACCCATTTTACATACTCACCGACATCTTCACTTCCATAATATTTGGTGGTGTAGAGATTGTTCTAAGAACTCAGAGAACCTGAATAAAAAAGTTTGTTCACTATTCATGAATGAATAACTAGCGTACCTGTCACCACATCATTGTCGGGGTTTACTTTGGAAGAAGTGATGGAAAAAGCTCTTCCTTGCTTCCTTGGAGGTTGTTGGTTGCCTCCGAAAACCCTTGTATTAGGGCACTCATTTGCAAAATGACCCGGTTCATTGCATTTGTAGAATTGAAAAATGCGTTTAGGTTTGAATGGAGTGTTCCTATCCTCTATCTCTGTAGTGGGTCTTTCTTGCCGATAGTTAACAGCTAGGTGCCCTTCTCTTCCACACTTGAAGCATTTTCTCTTCCCCTTATGGAAATTTCTAGGTTGCTTTTTTCTACAATTTTGGCAAGTGGGGTGCTGGATCTTCTTAGCACTGTTGGATTTATCCATCAGACCACCAACATTGAATTCCACCTTATGCTTCTTGTCCCCATGATACCCATGTGATTCCCCGACCTCCATTTCGACCTCGAGCGCACATCGGACAATTTCTTCATAGCTATTGAAGTCACGGATCACTAATTCTTTCCACAAGTTAGGCTTCAGCCCACCAAAGAAGCGGTCAACCTTGCATTCCAACGCCTCAATCTCATCCTCAGGCATCAAATTTTTTATCAACTTCCACCATTGATCAACTTCACCCTACATACAATAAGCCGCTAGAAGGACATTCTCTTATTCAGAACATTGGAGGACGAAGAATATCTTTTCAATGGATTTGATCCATTGTTTAGCGATCGTGGGATCGAATGATCCACTAAAAGTAGGAGGCCTTTGTCTCATGAAGCTCTCGATAGTGACTTTTTCGTTCTTAGGGGGGTTGAACATTCCTCTTGACTTGTGTTTCTATTCAAAACATCAGTTAGCTAAGAGAGAAGCAAGACAATTTTCGCGATTCCCACTCCCATTAGATTGGGCATCTCATTAGTATAGTCATCACACTGATCTTCACAACAGTTGTTAGCCCAAGTCCTCCAATTACCGGCCATTGACTGGAATAAAAGGAAAGTTAGGGGTAACACATTAAATGTAATCCAAAGAAAAAATATTATGACATATAAAAAAACATTTATTTCCATAACTCATGAGTCTATATGCTTTAATCTAGGCTTTTCATGATCTACTTTCTAACATATATTCTTAGGGGCATTTTTTTATTCCCTTAATAATGGTTCATACTAAGCTTGTGGATTTATCAAAACATATCCCCTAGGAGTGTCGTAACCAAGAGTGCAGCGAGGCCCATTGCCGTGCACCATTTCCCGTTCGAGTCTAGCTCAAAGCGGTGTTTTTGGGTTTTATCCCTAGGATACATCTGTTCCAGAGTCGCATCTACCTGTTCGTATCCAGACAAGAGTGTATTTGTTTGATAAACTACTTACTCAGTACATACCAAAACATAGGGATATTTTTATTATACTTAGTATCGTATCTAAGGCTTTACTAGGGTTTCCAAATCCAATAAATAACTAAACCTATCCTCTGATACCAACTATGACAACCCTGCTTTTATTACAAACATAAACATGATTTATTACATAAAAACTCACTTGATACAACAAAGAAGATAGAGAGTTTTAGTGTATTTGGTGCTTAGGATCATATATAAAAATGTAAAACATTATGTACAACATATTTATAGAAAACTTCCTTTACATGACAACTACATTCCCTCGTACATAGCATTGCATGTGATAACCTCAGGACATGCATAAGAAAAGGGTGAGCTATAATGCCCAGTAAGGGAGTACACATGGAATAACAAGAGGAGTACAATACATGTTAGAAAATAGGCATATCAATACTGAATAAAAGAAACATGAACATAAATTCATGATAAAGCATGATAATTATAACATAGAAATGTGGGAACCACACTTAACATGGAATTAGCATGAGCCAAGGCTCATTGCACATAGAGCATGAGTAAATCCTCATTGAAAATGAAGCACGAGTAAACCCTAGTTGCAATTTAATTAGAATGAGTCAACACTCATTGCATATGAAGTATCATGATACTATACTTTACCCAATGCATTGGAGCTCTGTAAGGGCGCACCCTTCTTAAACATTTCATTTCATGTATAAGTGTGCCACATGGATCATAAAACATGGATTCGTAAAACATAATCATTTCTTCCACGATAAAGGAATGTGGAATTCATACATGAAACTTTATAATCAATAAGTAAATGTGCATAAATGTGAATACCTTTTATGTAGAAATGGGCATGGTATTCACTACACAATGACATTGGCTTAGAAAATCGGTGCGATTTCGGCATCGTAACAGTGTGACGTAAGAATTCATGAAAAATGGTTGATGAGAGTGAAAGTTGTTCCTCATAATATTTACATGTAATGGAAAGTATTGAGGTCATATTGATACATGTACCAACAATTGTAATGGAATTTATATTCATGAAACAAAAGTATTGCTTGAATGTAAATGAGGAGAGAGAAGATCCTTTCAGAATTTCGGCGTAGTAACAGGTGTACATGGGAGGCATTTAATGAGAGAGAAAGGGGTCTCCCATCATTAAAACATAAATTGGGAAGTATTAGGGAGGTGAAAAACCATACCCCAACATTCATAATTGAAATTAAAAGGGAAAAACAACTTAAAGAAAATTGGAAAAAAATGAGAAAGGAAGAAAGACCCCTTAATTGGATGTGTGCTTCCAATTGATAGAGAGTGGCTTGTGAGAGGCTTCTTGGGAGCTTGGGGAACATTGGGAGGATTCTAGAGAGATTAGGGAAGAGGTTGGACGAACTAAAAGGTCATTGAATGTGGAGGAAGTGGGATCATGGGTGTTTTTATATAGGAAAGGTGAGGGAATTCTTTATTATTTAGGTTTGGGTCCCCTTACATTAAATTAATCCAAATCACAAACCATCCCATGGTTTTTTCCCATGGTTTTTTGCAAAGGGAAAATGAAAACAATATTTTATAAGGCCAAAGTCAAAACGTCTTAAAATATTAGGGTTTCTTATGTGGAGGTGAGTCACACTCCCATGGAAATTAATTTAAAAAGGCAAGGTGTTGAATAAGTCATGAGGGGTCTATTAATGCTTTGAAAATTATGTCAAACATACCAAAATTCACATTATTTTAATGTTAAATCATATATTGGGCGAAAACAAAGCTTATAGTATTTTATTACATCACTATTGGGTCATTATTATGTCATAAAACACATTATATTTTTAAATGGAATTTAATTTTTACCCAAAAATTTGACATTCTCAGAAAATTATGAAAACTTCACTGTTGGATAATTTTGACGTCCTGATTCCAGAAATAAAATTTATTTTATATAAATAATTTTCTAAATATGTTAATTTTTACTTTTAAATTAATAACTGGCATTTATCGAAAATTCACAGCTTTTGATAGAAATGGCTTACAAACATTAATAAAAATTATAATTGCATTCATAAAATTATAAGATCATTTATATTTAATAAAAATTAATATAATAATAAAAACAATATTTTATTAAAATATTATTTATTTCAAAAATCCCTTAATTTAATAAAATATAATTCCTAATTATATAATAACTAAAAACACTATTTCTACTTTAAAAACTATTTACAGTGTATCAAAAATGACTATAAATTATATTCATTATTATATACAAAAATAATATACTTGAACATAGTACTACTTATTTGTTACATATCCCCTTAAAACATCCGCATATGATCTAAGGGTAAGGTGTGCAATGGTGATAGACTCATGGGGTGGCTCGGATAACATCACTCAAGTGGTAATTTCAATCAACTTCCACTTTTCCCGTAGACGGTCATGTTCAAGCTTGACATGATGAAGCTCAGATTGGGCTTGTTGAAGGGAGAAGTCCAAAGACGCCACCTATTTTCCGAGATCTGAGAAATGGGCTTCGTATGGGGCAATTCTACTGGATGAGACCATTTCTTCCTTTGTATGAGTAAATTGGATTTGTTAAAGTCCTATATTTCTATTAATCATGTGATCACTGTTCAACAACTATATTAGAAACGGTCAAAATTCTTAACATAAAACCAAATATGTTGACATTTTTTATAAACATAAAGAGATATTTAATTAGATCAAGAGGGATTTCCATTAATGAGACTTTGGGTCGTTACAGGTTGGGGAAGTGGTAGATTCGTTTGAAGGTACCAATCGAGCGGAGGGGGAACTACAATCGAGCGGAGGGGGAACTAGATTCCTGATACACATTTATGGGAAAACATTCCCAATTGTTTTTAAAAACCTTTGGGAATGAATGTATAGAAAGGCCTATACCAATGGTTTGTATAAAACTTTGTTAATAAGAGGAAAAAACGTGATAACATATACCAATAGTTATTGATTTCCATTAGTAAAAGATCTTATACTAAGGCCTATACCTATGGTTTTACAAACCGTTGGTGAAAATGTATAGAAAATATTATATGGTAATGTTTTTAATAAAAACATTGGAATACAAAGTCATTCCCAATGGTTTATCTAAACCGTTGGGATATAAGCATTGGTAAAAGTTCAATTTAATGTAGAGATACCTCAACAGTTGTGATAAAATAATCATGGCCTTGCTCTCATGGACATATTTAGGGAATGATTCCATGACACATATTAACACCATTTGTATAATATCCCATATCATTACAATTGTAGAAGCAAAATTTTTTAGCTTCATTCATCCCCTTACAATCTTGTGAATGGTTACCTTTTACTTCACACTTGTAACAAAAACCCATACACTTCATGTAAGTACCAGGGTGTTTCTTCTCACAATTATCGCAGGGTGGAAAGTAAACTCTTCACTTCTTCCCTATTTCTTTATTTCATTTTTGAGAGTTTTTATCAACACACTTATTCTCTTGATTTCCTTTAAATTAATTCTCTTATAGAATTACTCTTCTATATTGATATAACATGAGACTATACCTTTGTATAATGAGAAACAATGGGAGACATGTTCCCTTCAGAGGAATGGTTTAAAACCATCAAAGAACCAATCAATCTTGCTCCTAGGGATATGTATGTAGTCTGTGACATGTCTTGCTAACCTTGTGAGGATAGAATCATACTTTCAAATATATTCATCCACTTATTTCCTCATATTAATGTGAATCATACCATTTCTTCTCTATGTTCCCGAGGGGAGTATTTTTATAAATATATTTCCTTATAATTAATCAATTACAGTTCTTATATTTCATCCTCATTATTCATGATTTAATGAAGGACTACCACTTATCTACATCCCTCAATAGATGATAAGCGGCCAAGACAACCTTCCCTCTTTCATTACATACAAAGTGAGAAATATATTCTCTCAATAACTTATCCCTTTCTCTGTAATGAATTGGTTTGTAGTCCCATTTAATTATATAGGATGTTTTTGCATAAGGATGTCTAACATAGATCCTCCAAATTGTGGATTTGGATGCTCTGTGTGAGTAAGGATATTCTTCACAACCTGATTCCTCTTTCTGAGTATAATTATTGTTTCTCATCACCAATCACATCACCAGAGAAAACATCATTTTCATTTATTGGAAGTAAATAGTTACATGGGATACACACATTCATGCAGTTTCCATTCCTTCCCGTATGAGCCATTTCTAAATAATAGAACACACTATATTTGGTTATGTATAATAATTTATAATGTCAAATTTGAAAAATATATAGCATATATTTATTTCTTATACATAGGTAATCTCATAATCCTGATTTCTTTGAAAAAAGTTTACATTTTTTTCCTTCTCAATGGTTTTTAATGAAAATATGAATTATCCTAAGAATATCCCATGGGAGTTTCAAACCAGGTGCGTAGTAAGCCTCGTTGTCAAGTACCAGGATACCATCGGTCAATACCGAAACTCCTTGTCATATTTGTTACCCCTAGGTACATCAATTATAGAATTGCGTCTACTTGTAGTTTGCAGAAATGGATATAGATGATAGAATAATCAACATAATATATTCCCTACAAATATTTTAGGATGTTTATGTATGTTTATCATTAAAGAATATCTTATGGTTTTTTCCGTAATATACCATTTCTAAATGTATTTTCCAGTATTTCTATAAAACATATTGAGATTCCAACTATAAGTACCTGACCATAGTTGTCCAGAGCAGATTCCTTATTCTATTAAGTTTTAAAATAAAAAATTCAGTCTTATACTAAAGTAATGAAGAGTTTTGTAGTTTTTCAAAACTAAATACATACATATGTTCAACATTAGAATTTGTAAGAAAAAACCATATATATATATATATATATATATTCCATTAGAAACATCCATGACTTCTACATTATCCATGAATGTCATTAATAGTGTACTTATTCCATTCATGGGAAAGTAAAACATAAGAAATGGGTGGTCTCATATGATAAGTAAGGTTAATAAATACAGTGGACGATATCATAAACATTAACACTAGGCATGGTAAATAACTCAAAACAAATTCCATTAGAAAAATAAACATGAACAGAATATGGTTGGAATAAGAGATGAATAAATAATGCCCCACTAAAACATAATCATGTTAATTGTACTTGAATAATAACAAAATGAACTATCAATTACTTTATTTATTATGAATAAATGCATAATTTTGTACTACTAATAGTTAATCCCTCATGCCAAGACCATAAATAATTGTACTATTAAGACCTCGTTCCACGATTTTAGTTTTTCAAATGCTATATATCAATGTATATAGGGGCTATAGAGGTACCAAACCATAATGGAATCATTCCAATGAATTCCTCTTTTGATTTTGGATAAACATAGACAATAATTACATTCATATTGAAAATAACATTTTCAATATAAATATGTTTCCCCAAACATTAAACACAAACACTAACCATTCTGAGTAATATGGTGAATGATATAAAGATATTATATCAAATTTCAATCTAATAATTAACCCTTAAAAAAGGTATGGTGGATTATATCATAATACATTAACCTCATTTAATTATACGAATCAACCAGAGTGTTGAAATTTGTGAAATTATTCTTATGAGATCATCGAGTAATTCTTGAGATAAACACTCTTTTATATTGAAAATAAGTGTTATTTTAGAAAAATTATTTCATAAATACGTAATTTATTTATGGTGGGTTTTTATAAAATAATTATTTAATTTATAAAAATAATAGTTTCTTAGAATATATTATAGAGTAAATTTGAAAATAGGTAAGAATTTAAGAATATCTTTTGAAATGAGTTTGCTTATCAGGAAATATTTTGAATTATTGTTTTGAAACCTATAAATCCTCATAAAATAAATACGGATTGGGATTTTTACATAGTTATAGAAAATTAAAACAGGATTTATGATGTTAACATAAGTGAAAATAATAATTTCATTGAGTTATGTAGAGAATATGAGTAACATGAAAAAATAGAAGTTCGGGTAGAAAACACTAACCACTTTGAAATCAATTGATTCATATTCCCAAAAGATAATAATCATTATATTATATATTTAATACCATGAAAATAAATTTATTAATGATATGATCCATCAATGGGATGTATAAATAAACCACAAAAAAGAATTTTTGTTGAGTAAGTCATATCTTATTTGAATGAAAGTGAGTTTAGAAAACCCTTACCTTATGTCTGAACATGTTCTACACTTGACCTTAACATCATAGAAAACCAAATTAATACCATTAATTATTTAATTAATGACATCATATTGATGTTATCGATCCATTATATTTTTATTATGTTCATTTATGGACTTATAGATAAGTTATATGGTTGTATTTCATTGTTATGGACTGTCCATTTCCTTGATTTCCATAATTGGTTTTCTTGTTTATAATTTATGGAGTTCGCATGGAATGGATATAATGCACTATAGATGGATTTATATGATAATAATGAATATACAGAATCATAAATGGTCATATAATTCATTTTATTATGTGGTATGAGGATTATATATTAGATTAAACATTAATTACCATCATTTAGAAAATTTTGGCGATATTTAAAATATTATGAACCAGTTTTGTTGTATATATTAATGTTATGTATAAATATTGGTTAAAGATTATTAAATATGTTATAATCCATATATTATAGTTTTTTCAACCATAAAAATTGTTTCATGACCAAACAGATGGATAAATTGAAGAACAAAGGTCATCCTCCAAGAAGGATGTAAATTGGCATCTCCCGGACGATGATTCTATTTTTAAAATAAAACAGACAGAGTATGGATATTGATGATGGATGTTTAATTAACATGATATAATTCCCGAATATAGATGATACTAGAGTTACCATGGACATTTAGACATATGAGGTAAGAATATAATAAAAAAATAAGCAACTTAAAAGAAAAATAATGGAAAAAGGAAGTAGATTTTACATCTTGAGTACATCTCCTTGAGAACATCTTTAATGGAAGTGGTTTTGGTCTATAAGAAAGAAACATAGCTCTTGGATATGGATATAGAATACATAAGGCTATTTGGTTAGAATATTTTTATGCTTATATTCTTGGAGGAGTAATGACAAGAGGGAGTGAGGGTGGTATTTATAGTGGAAGAAAGATGTTGTTTTGAAAATAATACTCATTATTTTATTTTTTCGCTCAAGACAATGAATAGTTATATTTTTTATGACTAAAAATAGTAATATGTGAATTTGAATTCGAACCATTGATCTTTTACATCACCCATGACTAAATCATGATGCATAAATTTACTAATTTGATATATTTCATAAATTATCGAATTTCAGAATTCCGGAAAAAACTAAATATTTCAAAAAAACAAAAAAATGAAACTAAAAAGATTTCAATTTTTAGAAATAAAACATTAAAACCATTTTTTCAAAATAATTTTCTAAATTATGAAATTTTATTTTAAAAAAAAATCATTATATACTTAAGAACACAGATTTTAAATTTAAAAATGATTTTATTCTACCTTCAAAAATAAATAGATGCTTCATAAAATTATCTTAAAATCAAAGGAAAAAAATTAATTAGGAATTCATTTTTTGAAAATAATCTTTTTAATTTAATAATTTAAAATTTTAATTAAATATTTATTACTCACAAAAACTCCAACACATAATTATTAATGTAAAAAAAATCTATTTTATTTATAAGGTGTATAAATTTTATTTATACTTTATTGTGAGAAGTTACTATTAACAAAGATCATATTACTATTAATAAGGGTACATTTATATTCATAAGTTTATGATAATATTCACCAAAAATGTATGTTGGTTGTATTAGACTCAAAATATCTTACAAGACACAACTTGGTATGCTGGTATTTCAAAATTCAAATCATTGAGGAGGGAGAATAATTTTACTGTCTAGGTTATAATAAAGTGGTGTTTTTATGAGACTCAAAGTTTAATGCCTTCAATATTAAATTTTTTTATTAATACTTGGGGTGGTACAATTTCTCTCCCAAATAATATCTCATCTCCATGGTGTCTCGGGCTGGTAGTCTCTCGCTGATGGTAGCTCGTCCCGGTGGTGTCTTGCCTTGGCGGTGTCATGTAGCTGTTGGCTCACCTTGGTGATGGCTCACTAGTGGTGTCTCATATAGGTTGTTACTTGTGGGAGGTGACCCACTGGCAGTGTGTTATTCTAGTATTTCCTCATTGGAGGTGGTTCACTGATAATTGGTCGTCTGGTGGCGTCTCACAGAAGGTGCCTTGTTTGGTGGTGGTTCATGGGTAGTGCCTTATCTTGTGTGGTCATTCCATTAAGTGTCTCTCTATCAGTGGATCATGAGCAGTGTTTCTAGTTTTTCTATTTTTTTCATAGGATGTCATTCTATGAATTAGAATTCGTTTAATGCCTAATTCAAAGGGAATTGAAACCAATTTAGATGCCTTAAATTATATCATTAATTCCCTGAGTGTTAGGAGACTTATAAATTGATAAAAGAAATGATCTTGGATAGATCATAATTAAATCGAATATTAAAAATGTATCAAATATGCTGACTCAGATCCAATCATCATAAATCTGAGATATCTCTCCCCTTGTTTATTTTTTCTTGATTTCTCTTGATACATGAGATACTGAATCCCTCTTCCCATAGAAGTCATGTTGATAGGCTAAGGTAGATTATTCATGATTACATAAAATGTTTCATACTCTACACACACCACTATATTTATGAAACAAATTTGTGTTGAACATATTTTTTTCAAGATGGGGTTTCCAGCATTTCACCTTATGTGTATCATATGGGGTGGGTTTATGATCGCATTGTCGAGCATGTCAAATTAGTTGTTTAATTTTCACTAGAATTTCTACAGTATAGCAGTAATCCTAGGTCGTCTCTCGATAGAGCCTTATATGATTAAATTAAAAAGAGGGTTTTGATTATGAAATTAGAAGTGGAATGAGGTTTTTAAAACATGAGGTTTTGATTATTAATGATTTAAATAGATAATTAAAGCGATAAAATACAGTAGAAATGGAGAAGATTAATTATGTGTGATTAACTTGGGGTACTCTCATGATGGTCATACTTAATCGCTTCATGATATAGGGTTATGATATTTTAATCCCTAGTTTATAACACCTAGAACTAGAATTTTACTTAGTTTATACTATGATACATCCTAGGGTATCGTCCAAAACACACAATGATTCACCAGACACCCTCGACGATTGGTTGATTTGTGTTGGACATCATAACTGAAACTCACCAAGGAAACACACAATGAACACAATGTGTTGTCCAGGTTATTATGTTATTTCATTTTGATACCATGACATATACGTACATGACCTTGAAAGTGATTATGTGAGTTCAATTGGCAAATGTGAACCACATAAACACCGTAATGGAATGTGGGAAGAGAAAGTGGTGAATGGTGTGTGAAATATCACATGAATGGGTACCACTAAACATGATCATATGAGTTGAGAATGACATAACAGTACATAAATCAATAAAATAAAAATAGAGGACGATGAAGAAAAACACAACAACCAGGAATTAAATAGATCATTCAAATATTAAAAAAAAAGAAGCTTGGGATTATATCACGTTCCTCCCCGGGTGATCGTATGGGGTTTAGAAATCCATGGGATGGGACGAAGAAGAAGATGTGGAAGTAGAACTTCTCATATCCTCCAGAAATTCCTGTGATGATGAAAAGTCCCCCGTGGGACTCCAAAATGGTAGCACCGTGCCTTTGGTCCGAACTACTAAATGGGGTGCCCGAGGTGCCAATTTATTGGCATAGTGGGAAGGTGGTTTAAGGCACACCGATTTCATCAACCCAATTGTACAACTTGTTTCTCCCCACTGATAGCATTAAATCTCCTTGGAGAAAATAAATTTTTTGTATCCCTACCCATGGACTGTGTCCACCGAATGTTTGGAACCCTTTGGACACATATAACTCGAGTTTTTGAAAAAATATAGACCACCACATTTGACTTTGTGCAGATTTGAATCTTTGGAAAGATCAGTTCGTATGGGAACTGTAGAAGCCGAATGAGGATTAGGTTCCTTAATATGAAATGTATCCCATTAAAATTTGGACATTCCCACAAAATATGATCCCATTTTGATGCACAAAAGATTCTTAATAGGAAACACAGTGGACTGGTCTTCATTGATCCATGCAATTTTGGCCCATTTTTCTTGCACTTCATCATGGGCCCTCCAAATCATCTCCTCCAACATTGATATAACAAAAACAAATAAAATTTCCATTTTAATATTTATTTACAATAATTCATTGATTAAAGAATAAAGTGAAATTTATTATTATATTTCAAATATTCATTACAAACCAGTTTAAAACAGGAGCATACATGTGGATTTGAATAATGAATCGATTTGTGATCACACCCCCACACCTAAACATTTGCACTCCTGGTCAAAAAACACATATAGAAAACACCAAAAAAAATTGACGCATTTATAAATTAAATTAATGTGATCATTGCCTAAACCAGACCAGGGATTTATTCCTAGTGAAAATGGAAGAAGATTTCCCCTAAATCATATCATAATGAAATTCAATGAGATTAAGGATGCAAAATTGAGCAAGGAATCCAAGAGTTAACCATTCCACTACCTCTATGCGTGTGTGTGTGAAAACCATTCCATGCTATTCATTCCACATCTATCCAATAAATATTGGTTATTTTAACATTATTCATCACAAAAGATTTTGTCCACCGAACTTGGCCAACATCCTTTGCAATCATATTTGAAGACCCACTCATTTATGCATTCCCAAAATTCAAGCCATAAGATCTTGTCCTAGATATCCCCATATGTTACACATTTCAACACTCCACTCATTTATTATTTTTGTTTTTTTTCAAAATTTGCATTTGGAGGAAATATCACACTCATATCTCAACCCATGTTTGATCTCCTCATAACAATAATTGTATTAGTTATAACTAGACAAAATGTTGAGTAGGGGTGGTTTTTTACGTACCCAAGACACAACCAAAATTTTTTTAGGGCATGCAACAGTCAGATATTAGGTACACACGCATAGGTCAATCCACTACAGTTATGAAACAGATCTGATAAGGAACGAACGTATGTAAATATCATTTTATGGTGAAAAATATTAACATAACGTATATCTACCTTCTAGTAAGTAAGATATATTCACACATTGTGGTTTGGTGCAAAAATGTGTGGAGATATTAGTGACGCATTTTTTTCTAAAAACTACTCACACAAAGGGTATCCATCATCGCAAAAGTTTCACAAGGATAAAACAATTTATATCATTGACAGAAAAACAATTCACCAAAAATCACCACCTGATAGTCTTTTTTGCCTTCCTTATAGTATTTTTACATTCCCCCTTATGGTAACCAAATCATGGAACTTTGAAATTTTTGACGGGGGAAGATGAAAATACCATAAAGAATGAGAGAAATAGAATAAATAATAAAGACAATAGAAATCTTAATGAACCCCGGAATGTATCCACCCCCCCCCCACCCCACATAGAATGTGCAGTGTTCTCACTGAAATGATTGAGAATGTGATAAGGAAGGATAAAACCTGGTGTGTTTTATTGGTATGTTTCATCTAGATGGTGGATTTCCTCCACTATATTCTTTTGAAAATATTAATAGAAGTTTTTAAGTCATTTCCCATTTACCAAAATACTTTTTCCACTCTACTCATGAAAAATATGTATTGTACCAAAAGAGTAAACATTAGTAATAGTATAAGGACTGAACCATCGAGAACGAAGCTTACTCGGGTGGAGCTTCATCCTGGAATTGTACATGAGGACCTTATCACCAATATGGAACTTCCGATAATGAATTAAACTATCATCGATACACTTTTTTTCTCTTTATAGATTAGAGAGTTCTTTAATGCATCACATCTAATTTCTTCCAAATTTTGAATCTGCAGCTTCCTATGCTCACCTGCATCTGAAATATTCATATTACATTCTTTGACAACCCAATATGCACGGTGTTCTACTTCCACTAGGAGGTGAAAATCCTTTACAAACACAATCTTGTATGCTGACATTTCAATTGTGGTTTTAAAAGCTGTATTGTACGCCCAAAGGGAATCATCCAAGTGCAAACTCCAGTCTTTCCTATTGGGTTGTACCATTTTTTCCAAGATTTGTTTAACTTCACGATTTGATATTTTTTCTTGTACGTTAGTTTGGGGGTGACATGCAGTAGAGAATTTATCACGAACCCCATACATATGAAGAAAAATTTTCATGTTGTGATTCAAAAAATGTGAATCATGACCCCTAATGATGAATCTCGGTAAACCAAACCTACTAAAAATTTGAGACCTCAAAAAATCAACAACCACACGAGAGTCATCAGTCCTAGTGGATTTTTCTTCCACCAATTTACATACATAGTCAACAACTAATAAAATGTATAAAAATCGAAATGAATTTGGAAATGGCCCCATGAAGTCAATTCCCCATGCATCAAAAATATCACAGAATAACATGGGTTGTTTGGGAATTTCATTCCTCTTGGAGATATTCCCTATGAGTTAACAAGGACTACATGACTTACACAATATATGGTAATCCCTCTAAAATGATATCCAATAAAGTCATGATTCAAGAACCTTTCAAGTTGTATTTTGTGAGCCAATGTGGCCCCCACATGCCAAGGTGTGGCAGAATGTCAAAACAGAGGTGAAATCATGCTTAGGGACACACCGACGAACTACTTGGTCATTAAAAATTATTCACAAGTATTGGTCAACCCAAATGTACCACCAAGAATCATGATTAAGTTTCTGGGATTGTGAAGTGAAGAAATCAGTGGGTACCCAATATGTTATTAGAAAATTCACAATGTCCACATATCATGGGGTAGGGTCCACAACATCACAAAGGTTCTCATGAGGAATGAATTCTCTAATAGGGAGGGATGAGTCAGCATGGTGGTCCCGTGGTGGATAAATCCTACTAATGTGGTCATCTACAACATTTTCTACTCCCATATTATCTCTAATATCAATTTCAAACTCTTGCAGGGGGACCATCCCCCATATGAGGCGGGGTTTAGCTTCAGGATTCATTAAGAGGAATCAAACGGAAGCATGGTCAGAAAACACAATCACTTTATACCCAAGAATATATGAATGAAAATTTTCCAAGGAATACACAATAGGAAAGGGTTCTTTTTCAGTGGTTGTGGAGTTTACTTGGGCAGGGTCAAGGGTGCGTGAGGCATATGCAATAAAATGAAAATCCTTCTCAACCCTTTGTGATAAAAGTGCCCCAATTTTCAAGTTAGAGGCATCACAGATATGTTCAAATGGGAGATCCCACCATGAATTTTGGATGATGGGAGGTGACTTGAGACTCATTTTTATTGAATTGAATGCATCCTCACAATATTTATCAAATAAAAAATAAGAATCCTTTTGTAACAACCGGGACAAGGGAAGTGTGATCTTATTGAAGTCTTTAATGAATCAATGATAAAACCCAGCATGACCCAAGAAAGATCACACCTCACAAAAACATTTTGGATATGGAAGGTTTGAAATTAATTTAATTTTAGATTTATCAAATTGAATTCCATTATTTTAAATTACATGACCAAGAACTATCCCCCGATCAACCATGAAATGGTATTTATCATAATTTAAAACAAGATCTTTTTCAATACAGTGGCGGAGGATAGAACCTAGGTGTTCCAAAAAAATTCTCAAAATAAGGACCATATATTATGAAATCATCCATAAAGTCTTCCATAAAACCCTCAAGGTACTCAAAACAAATACTCAACATACATCGCTGAAATGTACCAGGAGTATTACATAAACCAAATGGCATCTTCTTGTATGAAATGTGACAAATGGGAAAGTAAATTTTTTCTTTTCTTGATCCTCAGGGGATATATGGATTTGTAAATAACCCAAATATCAATCAAGGAAACAATAATGGGGCTTACCAGCAACTCGTTCTAACATTTGGTCAATTAATGGTAGAGGAATGTGGTCCTTCCACATGGCTTGATTTAATCGACGATAGTCAATACAGACTCGCCAACTGTTTTGCACATGTGTTGGAACCAATTCATTCCTTTCATTTGACAAAACTGTTATTCCTGTTTTTTTGGACCAATTATCACTGGGCTAACCCAATTACTATCATATAGAGGATAAATGATCTCGGCAGTAAGTAATTTACTGAATTCCAATTTTACCACTTCAAGGAGAGTGGGATTCAACCGGTGTTCAGATTGTCTTAAGGGCATAGCCACATAATCAAAAATTATATGGTGCATACAAATAAATGGGCTAATCCTAGGAATATCACCCAATGTCCATCCAATTGTTTTTTCACACTCTGAAAAGGTTGAGCATTTGTTATTCTTGTTGTGGAGAGAGGTTATTGGAAATAATAATGGGAAATTGGTTAATAATCTCAAGATATTCATATTTTAAATTAGAAGGGCATTGTTTAAGTTCCAATACAGGTGGATTCGGGATTGAGGGAGAGAATTTAGGGGGACTAACGTCCATTAAACTGTCTATCTGCTCATGTTTATTCACTAAAGATGGAGAATCTATTGAAATGAGATTTTCTGACTCATCGATGGTCATGGGTACATCAGAATGAACACACTCACCAATTAAAGAGAAAAATTTACACATTTCAGAACCCACACAAAAATTTAAACATGAATCAAAACTAAAATAATCCTAGGGTGATGAAAAGGAAAATGAATCAGAATTTGGGTTGAGGAGAGAATTGTGTGTGTGCGTGCATCGTTGGAGAGAACTTCCATCAAATAGACAGGAAGAGTGGAGTTCTCTTCAAAGGGGTGTTTCATAGCCTCAAGGATGATAAAACTGACCTTTTCTCCTCCAAATTCTGTGGACAACATACCATTGTGAACATTGATGATTGTCTTTTTTGTTTTGAGGAATGGAATCCCATTATTGAGAGGATCATGTCCTTGGGTTCAGGTATCTTCCATCTCGAGAACGTAGAAATCCGTGGGGAAGATGAGATTTTTCACTCATATAAGGACATCCTCAATCACTCCTCTTGGATGCATAGTTTTCCAGTTTTCAAGTTGAAGGACAATTCCTGTTGGTTGATGCTCTTAAACCTTCAAATAATTATACACGGAGTGAGTCATTACATTAATAGAGGAACCTAAATCTACCATAACATCAGAAATGAATGTCTCCCTTATGGTACATGGTATTGTGAATGTGCTCAGATTATTTCATTTGGTTTGCATTTCTGGTTGAATCAGGGCCGAGACATTCCTTCCCATGTTGACTCTCTCATTCCCCTTCAGTATCATTCTATGGGTGAAAATTTCATTAAGAAATTTGTCATATCGAGGTATTTTTTTGACTGCATCCAACAATGGAATATTAACTTGAAAATTTTAAATGTATCCATTATATCATTTTCAATCTCATTATCATATTTTTATTATATTTAGATATTCTTTGAGGGAAAGGAAGGGGAATTGATTGTTCGTGGTAATCCTTAATGATAATTTAATTTCCCTTTTTATTATTTTTTCTTTATTTTAATCTTTTATGGGTGGAGAAAGTGTGTTTTCAAGAGGGGGCCATACCTGTTTCATATAATCAGTAGAAGGAGAAACTTATTAACCAATATGAAGTTTAATATCACATACATTACCTTTATCCTTTGGATTGGAAAACAGTTGTGATGGTAGTTGTCCAGAACCACGAATCCAAAGCTCACTGATGGTGTTTTCCAACTGCCCCACTTGAGTTTGGAGGTCTTGAATTGCTGATTGTGTGTACTGATGAAACTAGAGGATCTGGGTTTCCATTTTAATTACCATATCCTGGATACATGGTTCATATTTGGTAGGAGGAGGATTATTTTGAGATGTTTATGTATATAAAGGTGGTATACCTTGGCCTTGTTGATGCCCATTCTACTTGGGGTAGCTTGAGTTTCCTCCTTGTCGGTAATGGGGTTGTGCTTGCCACCCGGGGTTTGGATTTGGCATGAATGGATCTTTCATGAAGAGTGGTGCCTGATGGAATGGATTCCTTCTGAACATGGCTGCACAAGACTTGGGTGAATCCTGAAGTTGTGGTCACTGGTCAGAAAAATGATTATTTTCAGAACAAATACCACAGTGTAATGGAACGGAGGATATTGTGAGTTACCTTGTACTTGAGATATTTTCCTTATAAGGGTTTGAATCTCATCATGTTTATTATCTACATTTTTTTCTAGGGGTGAATGAAATACCTCATGAACTCCTTGGGTTTGTGCAATTTCTCATGTACCAAATTTTTGTTCATTTTGAGCCATGTTCGCTATTATCTCACAAGCAGTGGAATGTGTTTTATCAACTAGGGCACCACCAGATACAACATAAATCATTCCACGATCCATGTGGATTAGTCCCCCATAGAAGTATTGGATTAATAGTTTTTCACTAATTTGGCGGTGGGGGAATCTTGAGCATTGACTTTTGAATCTCTACCAGTATTCATGAAGGGTCTCTCCTTGTGATTTCCTAATTGCACAAATTTCATTCCTAAATGATGCGGTTTGGGAGTCTAGGGAGAAATTATATTAATAGAGTTTTTTACAGTCATTCCATCCCCCAATTGTGGTAGGAAAATAGTATATCCCATCATTGGCTACACCATCAAGGGTGAAAGGGAAGGCCTTAAACCTGATTAATTCCTCAGACACATATTGGGGATTTATAGTGTAGCACACTATGTGAAACTCCTTAAGGTTCTTATGAGGGTCCTCACCAGAAAGACCATGGAATTTATGAAGAAGGTGGGTGAGGTCTGATCTCAGTTCAATGTTGGATTCTTCCACTAGATATTGGATGTATTCTGGTTGGCACTAAACATCTGGGGTGGTCAGTTCTTTTAAGGTTTGATTATTTGCATCCATGTTTTCTTTGGATTGAGTGGGTTCAATTTTAGATTGGTTGAAGACCACATGAGGTTCCACAAGGGGTTCCTCAGTGTAAAATGATTTACCTTCTCTAGAATCCATTATTTGTGAGTGGAGTGATTTTTCAATTTCATGATCAAATTCATGTAGTGTTTTTCAACTAGATCATGTCATGAAACAATGATTTCCAGTTTGATTGATTGATTTTTTGTTGTGTTTTTTTATTTTAGAGGGATAAAGAATAATTTAATAATGGTTAAAGAGGAATATAATGTTATACTACAGAATTGGTGAGATATAGAGAGAGAAAACACACAAAAAATAAAAAACCATGCCAAAAACATAAAACAAAAAAAATATAATGGAGGATGGGTATTGAAAATAGTACTAATTAAGAACTAAAATACATAATGAAAAGGAAATAAATATAAAAAATATATTGGCTTCTCAAAAACAGTGCCAAAATTTGATCACGTAATCGAGCACATCAAATTAGTTGTTTAATTTTTACTAGAATTTCTACAGTATAGCAGCAACACGATGTCATCTATATATGAATCCTTATATCATTAATTTAAGAAGAAGGTTTTGATTATGAAATTATAAGTGTAATGAGTTTTTTTAGAACTTGGGGTTTTCATGATTAAATATTAAAATAGAAAATGAAAGCGGTAAAACAAAGTAGAAATGAACAAGATTAATTAAGTGTGATCAACCCAGGGTACTCTCATGATGTGCATACTTCAACGATACATGATATAGGTTTATGATCCTATAATCCTTGTTTTGTAATACATATAAATATAATATTACATATTTTATACTAGGATACCTCCTAGGGTTTAGTTGAAAACACACAATGATTCCCCAAACACCGCCAAATATTGGGTGACTTGTGTTCGACATCATAACAGAAACTCACGAAGGCAACATACGAAGGACTCGATTTTCTATCTAGGTTTGTATTTTATTTCATTGTGATACCATGAAATATATGTATATTACCTTTACAATGATTAAGTGAGATAAATTTTCCAATATGAACCACACAAACACTTCAATTGAAAGGGGGAATAGAAAGTGGTGAACAGTGTGTGAAACATCACATGAATGGGTACCACCAAACACGAACATATGAGTTGATCATGAAATACCAGTACATAACTCAATAAAATAAGAATACTTTATTATGAAAAACAACAAAACAACTTGGAATTAAACAAATCATTCAAATATTAGAAACATGAAGCTTGGGATTTACATTACGTTCCTCCCCGGGTGATCACAAGGTGTTTAGAAATCAATGGGACGGGAGGAAGAAGAAGATGTTGAATTAGAACTTCTCATAGACTCCAGAAGATATAGTGATGATGAAAATACCTCCATGGGACTTCAAAGTGGCATCACCTTGCCTATGGTTCGAACTACTGAATGGGGTTTCCAAGGTGACAATTTATAGGAAAAGTTGGAAGGTGGTTTAAGGCAAACAGATTTCATTAACCCAATTGTACCACTTGTTTCAGCCTCCAGATAGCATCATATCTCTTTGGAGAGAAAAAATGTTGTGGCCCCACATATTAAATATATCCACTTAATTTTTGGAACTTTTTGGACTCATATAGATTGAGATATTGATAAAATACAAAACACCGCATTTGACATTGTGCAGATTGGATTATTTGGACAGATCAGTTTGGATGGGCATTGTAGAGGCTGAATGAGGCTTCAGTTGCTTAATATTATATGTATCCCATTAAATATTGGACCATCCCAAAAAATAATATCCCATTTAGATGCATAAAAGTTTCTTAACAGTAAAAACAATGGACAAGTCTTCATGGATCCATGCAATTTTGGATGATTTTTCTTCCACCTCATCAAGGGCCCTCTAAATCATCTCCTCCTAAATTGAAATAATAAAAAAAGTAGCATTTCCCATTTTAATAGTGATTATAATTAATTAAATTGTTAAAACAATAAGTTAAATTTATTATAATATTTGGAATATTCATTACAAAACTAGTTTAAAATAGTAGTGTAAGGGTGGATTTGAATAGTGAATCGTTGTGTGATCTGTTTAATATTTTCAACTCTTGTAAACATGATCACAACTAGATTAAGAAAGATAATTATTGTTTAATTTTGAATTCAAAGGGGTAGGGGAATTTGATGTATAATTTTACATCTTCTGTTGATTTTATTTCATCTGTTTTGATATTATGTTCTTATGGACATACTTCCTTGATGAAAATTTCCATTATAGGTTACATGATTATGTTAGAACAAAATCCTTATGAAATTCCCTATTTATATGATTGAATAGCATAATAATAAATAAATACATGATTAATAACATATTTTTAGTTAATTAAACTTATTATTCTAGATATTATGAGATATCAGATAACTCCTTTAAATAAATAAGTGAAATTGAATAATATCCCTCTTTTATAATGTTAAATGTTTTGTGTTGTAATATATGAAGTGATGTGTAATACTATTGTTTTTTGTGTGTGTGTGACCCATTTAAAGTCAAATATCCATATTGTTATGTGGGGGGGAGAAATGAATGACATTTGGTTTTGTAGTGGGTCTGTGATGGGTGTGGTATGGTTATACAGTGGGGCTGTGAAACTGGATACGCTTATAAAGTGATGTAGAATTGAAATTTTGGTAGTGGTGTTATGCTTATAATGTCTGTCTTGTTCTATAATATATAACCTTGTATTAATGTAATTAATACTACATTTTATTAATATAAAATTGGTATTATTAATGATGAAAATCATGATGGGATGTAATGATTAACTGTTTAATGTTTATATATTAACTAATGGGTTGGAAATATGAAATAAGAAGGATTATTAAATTAAATGATGTTTTAAAATAATGTTGTTTACATTAATCAATGTATTTTATAAATTTGAAATTATTTGGAAAAATATATACTATGGAAATTTGAATAATGACTAAAATGTGAATTGTGGTTTGTGATTGGTTGGTGTGTTCTTATACATTTATAGCCGGTAAGAATTTTGTGTATTTTTTTAAATGTGAATTTCTTGTTGTAATCCCATAGGATAGTCTCATTTGTTATGTATCTATATGTATATACATGTAATGTTCTTGTTATTTCTATAGGATCCCACCCACATTGAGAAATATCTTCCGAACACCTGTTTCGACATGTGGCGATGTCTCTCCCAAAAATTCCATTGTGATAATGGATAGATGGATACCCGCTCTTTTGTGTACCCTATTCTATATGAGGTTGGAATATCCATGGAATTGATGGTAAAAGTCTTCTTAGAGAATTATATAGTAAATGAGGTGTGGTATCCAATGATTCTTTAGCATGTGTTGTTATGTGATGTCCCAGGCGTCTTCAAGTTGAGTTGTGATGTGATGTCCCAAGTTTCATTGATAGGATTGTATGGGGTGGTATGTAAAACAGTGTCGGTTGACCTTGTTTCCTGAAATGGGGCAGGGATACATACAAATAAATAGGATTTTATGCCTATAAACTGATGTAAGGACACTATGCCTACAAAATGACCATGTGAAGAGACATTTCTTGTAGGGAAGAGATCTGGTACATGGATCATGATGACTTCTGTTCTTATTTGTATTGATTGATTTTTTGAAGATAAGTTAAATTAAATGAATCATGAAATTTTATGTGTATTTATATGTATTTTACAATGATTTTATTAAAATAATATTGAGTAATTATTATCTAAATATTTTTTATAACTAAAAGGAATGATTTATATGATGGTCAAATCACTTAAATTATTTGTCTGAAACCTTCTTGAGGTTTTAATGTTCTTTTTTCTATACTATTATAGCAAGATTATTAATGAATTAGACTTTTCTGACTCTATTATAAATTTATTACATTCCATATAGTTTTTATAAATTTTTATATTGTTATAGAATCTTGATTATTGTATTTAGTCAGGATCAAATTTATAATTTAGAATAAAATGATGGATCATGAAAACTGAATGTAGATTTCAATTTAGCATGATAAAATAACAATTCAATTGGAAGCTATGCTTATATTATTCCAGTTTCCATGTGAGATAATGTTTCATGTGATTCTTTCAATTTTTAATATTTCATAAGCATGTGTTAGGGTATAAATCCATGTGAATTTTATTTCTTAATTTAGGAAATTGATATGCATGATTTTTTGTATCTTATTGATACTTAAAAAAATTAATGATTATATATATTATTTTATGACTGATAAAAAAATTAATTCATTGAAATAATCTTACCTCACATGTTATGTAATGAGTGGTTTTTTATAGTAATAATTCTTATAGTTGAATTTATGTGTGTGTTCACTGGGGAAATAATAGTTTGAAGGGCTTAAGAATGTATCATGTTTGATATGATGTACATAAATATTATTTATACTTATTTTATTCCTAGTATAAAATATAATCATGTTATTCATAGGAATGAAATGAGTACGTAATGTTTGGCATGATCATGATAAATCCTAAAATAAAATAACATAGAATGCAAGGTTTTTTTTGGAAATCATGTTTTCATAATCCATAAAAACATTAAGGAATGTTTATTCTAAGAATGATAAATCAAGAATCATAGTAATAAAACATGTGTACTTTTAATTTTTTGTCAGAGGAATGTTTTGCTTTTATGGTAATGATAAAATATTATTTTATTTTATTCATTATTTGAATTGAACACAATAATATAGAATGTAGATTTTTTAAAATGAATTTGGGAGTGTATTTTCTTGGTAATAATATGATCTCAGTGTGTCTTTTTTAACCATATTAAATATGGTGTGTGATATAAAATGTGTGATGTTTATTCATTAACTAAGATGCATGTTAGAATCATTTAAATTCATGAAATAATTTTTCAATTAAAATTACCTATATATGTTTACTTTGGTTTGGGGTTTCATTTATTTCAATGCATTGATCTTTTTATATGACATGATAAACAAATGTTTGTTGGAATCCTTATTTTCTCTATGATTATTATGGATTGTGAGACCTTTGATGTCACTGATTTATTAAACTCACCATGTATTAAAAGGATAATCCCTAAAATATTGTTAGTGAACTTGTTTTCGATGGGAAAATTTGAAATTATGTGAAAACACGCATGATAATTAATGAAGTGATGTAATCTAAGACCCTTAATAATTATGGATGACTCTATGCATTGTTGATATGTGGGATTATTCTTGTCGTTATTCCTTGTGTCGTAGGTGATTTAAAAATATTAAGAATACGAAGATGGGGAAACATTATCCTTAATCGAGACGCGTTATACTCTGATACGATTAAAACTGTGTTGGTGAGTCAGTGCCACCGAAAACTGAAAATATCACGACATGGGATAGAAGTTATTTGATTTATGTGTTTGGGGATTTCTTTAAGCTGATAAATGTGATAGTTGGTTGGGTCATTGCGGAGGATGACATGGTTCCATTCATTATGTGAAGTTGGTAGTTTCATGTGGATGGTATAGTTGTGTAGTGACGTGGTCATATAAAATTTATGATATATTTATTTGCTATTTGGTGAGTTTGTGAAGTGGTTTTTTTGTGAAATCATAGGGATGTGTGGAAGAGGAGACATATAGTTGTTCTGGAGTTTATTTTTATGCTCTATTGAGGTGTGATTATGTTTATGAAAAACCCCACCACCAATAAAAAATATTAATCAATTGAAGTTGGTAATAATATAAATTGGATTGTTCAGATCTTATGTTTTGTTTTGATTACAACTGGCTAAAATAGATTATTCCAACCTTATGTTTTGTTTTGTTTTCAGGTCATTCCATATGTCAAATTTTAGACACATAATAAATTATTTGAAAATACAAGCTCTCTCTGACTAAAACCCATGACAATGAATTAATAAAAATAAATAAAATTTTCTTATTTTAATGGAAAAAATTTCATGAGATTAAATAGTTATTTTAAGAATAATGTTGAAAAAATAATAAGAGTTTGAAATGATTTATTATTTTATTTGGAATGATATTAAATAAGTGCCCTGGGTTTTCAAAAATAATAATTTATAATTATTTAAAAAATTTAATGACATGGAAATGTGAAAAAATAAAAATTAAAGGCTTAGAAAATATTGGGTTGAATAAAAATACATTAAAAAAGTTAACTGGATTTCTAATAAATGTTGATTTTTAATGTCATGTACTTTTTTAAAATCGTAAATAATTAGTTTTGTTGAAATGAATTTATTTCTCAGAATTTTTTTATAATGTATTTCTTGATATGTATGTTATGACTATCTATGTGAACATGTTTTATTTGAGATGTTTCTCCTATATTAGGTTGTTTTAAAGAATTATGTATATTTACACTTCTTTTCCCTTATGGTTTTTGTGTTCCAAATATATCAAGAAATAATAGTGGTATCTCATGTTTTGGTTGTTGAGACAAACATTATCTTTACCTCTAGTTTTGGTTTTATTTTTAGGTGAAAACATTACCCTTGTTTGTGTGATATGGAGGTATGGTGGCCCTTAAGAGTGTACATTACTGTGTGAGATGTAGATTCAAGCCTCCTACCTATAGTTGTTTTGAGTTTTCTATTATATTTATTTTCAATGTGATGTTTTCTTCAAACCATGGTGTTTCATTAAATATGATTTTCCCATAATGTGATGTGTGATGTGGGATAACATCCTCCTACATGAAAAGAGGATGACTTGATTCAAATTCAATAATCATTTTACAATGATGCAATTAAACCATGTGGGCGAGTGTGTGCCTCCCACATCAGATAATATCATGACTTGGAGGATAGAATTCCTTAATTCTTTTGTTCACGGAAGCACATTTATGATTTGTTATTTTGTTATTTAGGATATATGGTTTGTTTGGTGGTAGTTTTTCAAGTGTAATTAGCTTCTTGAGAGGAATCTCAATGGATGGTTGCTCAGACCCTTCATCTCGTTCCTTAGAGAATGATTTTGAATTTTTGAGGTAGGGAATAGTTTGATAAGTAATTGATGTAACAGTTCATACCCTTCAAACCATTACTTTGTGGGAAATTTGGTTTTTAAGGTTTCATGGGAGGTCATCGGGACTCAATTCAACACTTTTCAGAATTCATAGTTTTCCATTTTCCAATAGTGCATCATCCTAATAGTGCCTCACCCCAACAATGTCTCATCCCAACAGAGTATTGTGATGGAATTATGTTACTAATGGTATATCACCCTAGTGGGGTCTCACCCTGACGGTGGCTTGCAGGAAGTGTCTCACCCCGGAGGTGTCTAATTATGGGTGTCTCACCTTGGCAGTGCCTCACTAGCAGTGTCCCACAAGCAGTGTGTCATCCTGGTAGTGAATCACTAGTAGTGGCTCACGAGAGGTCTCTCATGTCGCGATGTCTTTCTAATGGTGCCATGTCTATAAGTGGATCACTAGTGGTGCCTCATCTTGTGATGATTGTTTTTTTCATTTCCATGCTAGTAGTTCCTTATGAGTGGTGTCTCATGTTCTTCCTTCATTTCCCATTTGATGTGTTTCATTTATGTAATATGATTTTAATTCCAAATTTAATGTTCACTTAGACCAATTCAAAGGAATATAATTATAACTTTTATTCCCTATGAGTGAGGATACTTTTATGTTGTCAAACTTTATAGTTTATTCAAGATAAACCTTTAATGGAATATCAAAATTTTATCAAATCTAGTGACATTGATCTGATCCTCGTAAATTTGACATATCTTTCACCTTCTTCAATATTTGATACATTTTCTTGAAACGTGACATGTCGAATCCCTATTACCATTTGATTTATGTGTCCAGACTATGGTATTTGGTTTGGGATTTCCTAGAGGGTTTTCTGCTGTACACGTTCCCATGTTTTGGTGAAACAATTATTGTCAATCATCATTCATACAAGTAGAGTTTTCCTCCACTTCCCCTTATGTGTATCATGTAGGATGGGATTATTATTTCATAATCTTGTGAACATGGTCGCAACCATATTAAGAAGGACAATGAATCATTTAATATTCAATTTAATGGGGTTGGGGAATGTGATTTAGGATTCTATATCTTTTACTGATTTTATTTCATCTATTTTCATACTATGTACTTATAGTAATACTTCCTTAACGGAAATAATCTATATGTGTAACATGATTTTTATACAATAATATAATTTTTAAATCCAATATATTTCTGGTTCAACGGTAAAAAATAAATAAATAAATGATTTAACACATATATTTGGTTAATTAAATTAATATCCTCTGATGTTATAGCTTATGTGATCACACTCTTTAGTAAATATGTTAAACATAATAAGATACCACATTAATGAAGATGAATTTTTGGTATGGTGATATTACATATGGTGTGTGGAATTTTTGTGTTTTGTTTGTGTTGGACTAATGTATTGTGTAGTCTATATATTTATATTTTTTGGGGATGTGGATGACATGTGGATGTATAATTGTTATGTGATTTGGTGATTTATGGTAATGCGGTGGGGCTGTAAAACAGGTTGTGGTTGTACAGTGTTGTTGATATGGAATTTTGGTAGTGGTTTTGGTCTTTTGATGTGTGGTTAGTTATGTTATACCCGCCCATGTATTAATAGAAATTATGCATAATGTTAATAATTTAAAATTGGCATGTTTATTCAGAAAATTGATGATGGGCCATGTTGTTTAATTTTTTAATGTTATTATATTAACAAATCCTTTTGAAATGTAGAATAAGTTTCATTTCTAAATGAAATAGTATTTATATTTAATATTTTTTACAAAAATCAATGTGGCTGATAAAGTTGAATTTATTGATAAAAAAGAGTCATGGAAAAATTGCTTAAAGACTACGATATGAATAGTGTATTTTGTTCAATTGGTTTGTTTTTATGCATTTAGAGGTGGAATAATCTGTTTGGATTATTTATGATAGTTATTTCTTTTTGGAAACCCATAGTATGGGATTGTGTATTTATACACTATATGTTATTTTGATTTTTATATGCACCCACCAATATTGATATCAATGGGTCGAAAAACCACATCATCATGTGGGGGTGTCTTCCCCAAACATCCCAATGGGAGGATGGATGGTCAGCCACCCACTCTTCCCTACTACCTCATCAAAGGAGGGTTATATATTATACATGCTATGATGTCCATAGGTCTATTAGTTTATTTATGGTGGATTTGATGTTTTATCTCTTTTCTTTTCAGGATGAATTCAGGTGTGATGTCCCATATGTTTTTGCTAATAGATGTGATGTAATGCCATAAGAGTCTTCAAGACGAGTTATGATGTGTTGTCCCAAATGTATTTGGAATGAAATGTGTTGTGTTGTGAGGCCTGGGATTGTGTGGGTTTAATGTGTCGTGACGCCCTAGTGTGTGTGGGTGGGATGTGATTCGGTGCCCTATTCTGCATGGTTGGGATGTGATGTGATATATTTAGAAGAGGAGAGATCATTATGACATTTTCCTTTGGGGATATTGAAGATAATCTATGAAAAATTGGTTTGGGGTACCCTGTCATCAACATGATTTATAATTTATTATATTTCATAGATTTTTAATTTCGTGAGTCATCCTCGGTGAGGTTGTGGTTTTGGGTATTATACATGTTTAGATGTTGTTTTGTTGTACTACATTCAAATAGGCGCTTTAGTATTCACTTTTAACATGTTCATGAGAGACATGTGTTTTCCTTATATATATACATGTATGATCACCCTATGTATATAAAATTGTTTTTAGGTTTCCAGGAGGATATTGTCGACCGTGGTGGAAATTTCTAGTTTGGGCCTTTGGATTATTTTTTGTGTAACTTCCATAACATTTGACTCTTTTGGTCTCTCATTTGGATAATTTAATATGTATAAATTTTGATTTTTACATGAATTATGGGATGGTTTGGATTTATTTTATATATTTTATAGATTTTTTTATGGTTGATACATCATATATTTTGAACATATTTTCTTATAAAGGGTAATGTCTCCCATATTGTGAGATTTGTAAACCCTTGGTGCTAGTTACTAACCCGAGGCCAAATGGAGGTTAGACCCAGGGGTCATTATCTCCCTTTCTTCATTGCTAGTCCAATATGGGTATCTATGGAGGTAGGAGGTCATGAACATATATATGGTTCTTTGGGAATTTTTTTATGAAGTAGTCATCATTCGTTATCTGGATGGATTATGAATGTATTTAAGAAATATTTTGGAAATCCTTTTATTTGTACAACATTAATCATTATTGAATGTGATAAGTATGGAACACATTTCTATTACTCAGGTTAATCATGTTGCAAATATGTTTCTATGGAACAAATTTCATTCCCATTGGTCAACCATGTCTCAAATAGATTATCATGGGAAACAATTATTCTTCCTATTTTAATAAATTTTAGTAAATGAATAATACTATTTTTTGTTTTATGATGAAATATATGATCTGTGAACATTATTTATCGTTTAAAGATATTTTTATATGATTGGTGTCCCTAAATCTCCCCATATGAACCTAAAATATTTATATAATGTTGGAACCTAGATGGAACATTACTGAATTTTATAAGGATTATGTTCTCCGGATACTTATAATAGAAGTTGAATGTATGGTTATTCAAATTTTATTGGAACTGTATGGGTTCTATGATGTTAAATCCGAATATACCTACATGTTAGTTTTTTTTTTCTAATATGGGTTATAGATGATTCTTTTGAATTAGTTTGATAACACATGGTTTTTGATTATCAATTTTGATGACTATTTCCTTTTTTAAAGCCTTGTTCCATGTTTTCACATATGATGATCGAGATGTTGACGGGTATGATTTCTCATAAGTTATTCTCATGAATATTTATTATGTCATCATATCATTGGTCTCATCTTAATATCAAAAATGAAATTAATTTATTTGTTCTAACTACTCTTATAGAGAATTTCATATCACACTTTTAATATTTTTATTTCCACCAGTTTATCAAAAAATATGTTAAATAAATTATATATAGAAGGTTTTTATATATATGATTATGTCAACCTAATGTGGGATATGAAATTTTGGGTATTGTGGGATATTTGATTCATCTTTATTTTCCATTTTGTTTTGAATCCCTGATTTTAATAGTTTCTACTAATTATGTAAAACTCTAAACGTTAATAGTCCTTTAGAATGTAATTTATCCTATATTTTCATATGATGATATACATTTTGGAAGGGAAATATTTTTTCACCTTCATTTTTATCAATTCTAGAAATAAAAATTTTATTATTTTAGTACTGGATCTGAGAGTACAAGTTCAAAGTTGCTATAGTTAGTATAAAAGTAGGTTCTACATATGTTGGGAGACTATGATGTATTCATGTTATATTATCCTGAGAGCTATGGATATAATTATAGGTATATAAGATTAGGGTTGATCTTAAATTCCTTTGGTTAAACACCCCTTTTTATGTTTCATGTGATGATATCCTACAGTTATTGATGACACTTTAAGGGGATTTTTATTGTCATGATTTATATTATATTGGATATTGATGTAATTATGGAAGCAAATTTTTTATAATATAGATAATAATGGGATGGTAATCACATTTAGTGACAATGTAGTTATTATTTTTTAGAGGAAGATCAAAATATTTTTTGTATTATAAGATTAAATGTTTAATATTAACATTGTGGTTAAAACATCAATTAATTTTAATGATATTGATTTTATTTGTGATATTAGGTAATTCCTATATTCGATGATTTATTTTTAACATGGGTATTATAATAAAATTTTTATTATTAATATATTGTTTCATTATAAAATGCTTTATTCACTTATTAATTATATTAAAATGTGAAATATATATGTTTTTTAGTTAAAATAAAAATATTGTTGAAATATATTTGTTATCCCTTTAGAGTAATGTGGACTTTATATGTTAATTTTATTACTTCATGAATGGAAATAATCATCGTGAATACACATTATCTGTGGAAAAAGATGATTTTGTAGTGGACATTTGTTAAGGAAATAAACTTAACTTATCTTGTATGTATGTCCTCTAATTATCCAAGTGTAGATGGATATATAGATCCTAAAATCTATTAAAAGGATATTAAAGGAAAAATTTATTTGTTTTGAACATTTTTTAAAATATCAATTATATTTTTCAAACCACTTTGGATTATGTTTGTGTCATTGTTATCATTTTGTTGATCATGTATATTCTTGTGAATGATAATCGAAGTCATGTTATACAATTATTTGTCTATTTCATTTTTCTTAAATGGAAATGCCTTAAGATCCCTTATATGTTTTTATATTTTTAAATCTAGTATGTTTTATTCCAAATAACCCTTGTAAGTCATTTAATCAATTATCAAAATGGTGTATTATTATACTTTTTATGATGTGTGTTTCCACAAATGGTATTAAAAAATATCCAAACTATGATTATTTCTATAATGATAATATTTTAGGGACTCCATTTATAAAAAGGGTTATTATGTAACATCTTTATATTTTAGAAAATTAAAATAATTTCAATAGTACATTCTAAATGGAACACTATGCTCAAAAAATACATGAAAAATATAACTATTATAACCATGATGTTAAATTTGTGAGAATGGATAATCTATTCATTTTCAAGTAACCATTTAATCTAAACCATTATATACCAGTCAAAAGCACATCGTGGCTAAACCACTAATTGATGACATACCATTTCGTATATATTAACCCACTCATGGTCATTAAAATCAAATTATTTCCTTGTCTCATTTATTCCTATCTATGGAAAACATGGCATTAGGCAGTCCATCATCTACAGGGTCAAAACACTCAATTTTCCTGACATCGAAAATTGGTTTACATGTTAAAAGTTCCAACAAATGTGACATGTTTATTTAAATTAATGGATTCCACTGAACTAAATAAGTCATTCTATCCATTCTAATAACCCTATCCATTCTATTTATCCCATTGAGATATAGAAACTGCCATTCAAGGGATCAGGTGTTAGAAGTGGAGACGTTGATACACGGATTTTTCATAATTGTGAAAAAGAAACACAAATGGGGCGAGAATACAAACATTTTGTTTATCAACAATAATCGCAATCATAAGGAAGAAAGAAACATGAAGTACAAGTGGAATCTACTTAATATGCCAATCATGATAAATATGGATTAACTACCGCTGTGATATTTTCATATAGAGCACCCCCCTTGGAAGGGTTTTATTATAAAACAATTGATGGCTTATCAAGAAAATGTCAATCATTATAAGATTTTCATTCACATTAGAATGAAATAACATAATCAGAACCATACTTCATTAACTAAATCTATGAACTATACGATAAAAAATATAATTAATTCATTATTAAAATTAATGTTGTATGAAAAGGGATCCTACCACAATGTCAAACTATGACATCCACATTGGTTTTTAGAACATTCAAACTAAAAGATGCTTCTCCCCCATTGGGTATACACAACATCACAGGAATGAATGGACACCCATCCCATGCGTACACACCTGCATGGAAATGAGCATGTTCTAGGGGATCCTCATATATGTGCACATATGCATATACCGGTATCCACCCAACAACACATGAATTTTTTTATAAACCCATGGGAACACCTTGACAAATACATGTATAATCACTACAAAGGATGATTATATAAATAACAGTGGAATCGAAATATATATATATATATATTGTCATCTATGAACACGTTGGCGAGTTGCCGTAGACCCGGCGAATCAAAACCAATGCACTACACGATAATTAACATGGCCATTTAGACCCTAAAATAAAATAATTTTCCATGTGAAAAACAAGAAGATATAATAAATATTACCTCGATACAAAGTTAATTGACTGAACCCACTTGAACCCCCTCGAATTCGGTGGTAGTTTCTAGATAATTCAAGAACAACACCCAAGGAAGCCATCACAAAACCTAAGACTTGAAAATAAAACAAAAAACCTTCTTAGAAACAACCAAAGGATTGGACGAACCACACTGAGCGATGGATATGCTGAAATACAAACATAAAATGGGAGGATGTTGTACTAGAGATCACACCATAAAGTATCGATGGAGATTTATGGATAAACCATGGAGGATTCAATGGAAGAGAGGAGGTCGTATGGGTAGGGTTACACATCAAAGGGGGAACCCCTTTTGGGGTGTTTCATTATGGGTCTGGTGAGATAGAGGTGAGAGAGTTGTTAGTTTGGATTTTTATTTTAATTTAATTTAAAATAATTAGATTCAACAAACAAGGTGTCGCATAAGGGTAAACTACATGGTTTGGAAAACCATGCACCAATAGTGCGTCCTCTACTAGAAATCTTGAGAACACTGCATGAGATATGTACATGGTTTGGAAAACTGTTCACAACCCATGTGAAACGTCTATTTCTCCTTAAACATGGAAACATGATTTACTACTATATGATGCACTATTTTTATACAAACTATGCTCCCTCGTCACCCCCTTTAAAAATTGAGTTTCTAGGGCTGGTGCTCCTGAAACCTCTCGACCCACCAGTGAATCATAATGAGCCTTCCCACAGATCCAAAAAAATCTATTTAATGTGACCTATATCTTGGAATTTTTTTTTCCAATCCTAATATTTAAAAACTAATGCTTTGGTAATTGAAAAAGATAAAAAAACCTTCACATTTTTTCCCTATTCAAAATTTTGATCATCACCGACATCCCAGATTAGAAATTCTTATAACCGATAATACATTGGGAACAAAATACACCTCACCTGACCTACATGGGTTTTCAGGCCTCATTCAAATGGTAGTGATGTGTTCCCAAAATCCCAACGCAAACTTATGAATTTCGAAGGAAAAGGAACTTAATTCATTTAAAATCTTGGCAATGCACAAATTACAAATGAATTGATGATGCAACTCTTACAAGATCCTATAAACTCAGAGACATAGTCCCATAATTGTCTCATTAGGAATCTTGACAAAGGTACTTCCAACCTTATTCTTTAATGTTATGTCACCAAATTAAAACTACATCTCATTCACCGTTTGAATTTACTTTCAATGCACCCTTCAAGAATTTCAAATACTCTCCTCACTTGATTTACTAATGATAGACTAGTTGAGTCCTCCATCAACCTTAAATCCCATGTAGAGATGGATTTTCATGATAGGACCTAGATGACACCAACCATACTAATATTAACATGACAGCGTGCCTTAAAATGGTTATTCACCAACCATAACCATTAAACATGGAAAGAAATATTGAAGCCACTAAATATGACTAATCAAGAAGATTCCCGACATAAATGGATGGAATTTTATAAGATGAACAGTGATGACTTCTCCCAAGGAATCTATCATTTAGAATAAGAATACTCACTGAAGCCAACAACCAACACCCAATGTCGTTTTAGAGATCAAACCACAAGGGAAAGCACACATCTCACGTGAAACTCCTTAAAAGACCCACCCTATCAAGCCCAATTTCATTAGATCATTTTCAATGCATAAGACTGACACTCTCTTAGTGAATATATGATAAATACAACATAGGGTTCATGCTCATTACATACCAGAATACACTAAGAAAATTTATAATAAAGTCATGTCAATCATACCTGACTACTGGATGGAAGAAAGGTTGAACCACAACTAGTCTGCTACAAGGAAGGGACTCGGCTTCACTTGACAATGAACCATAAGTATCCAATCACACAACATTACCACCTAGAGGCATCATGTGTTTCTTCAAATACTACCGTCGAATTCTAATAATTACCAACAGGGTTTACTAGGGGTTACAGACAAAACCAAATCATCTCAAAACCACACTCCCATGTAATCATCAACATCTATAGAACCTTACAGCCTCAAGGGATTTTATAAAAAATAGACAATTTATAAATAATATTTCATTATTTATCCCTTCTACATAGAAGGAAATATTTACTAAAAGCATCACGTCACCCCTTCGATCCACAATCCAAACATTGTGAATTTAGACAATGAAACAAAAACCAACATAGACCAACGTGTAAAACACCCCAAACCTGATATAGTTATTTTGAACATTGGGAGGAACCTAAATCCTTTACTCACTAGTCAGTCTATAATGTCGATAAACTGAGACCGTACTAAATGACATAAGAGATTAATTACAGTATTTAATTTTCATATACACCCATTAACCATGATGATGAAATACTAAGTCATCCAATACTAAGGAAATGAATGGATCAAATAAACAATGAGGTGAATGACCAAGATCACGGCATGTCAAACCAACAAAAATCATTCATCACTCACTACTCACTACATAGCGAGGTCAAATAAAGAGTTACCACCTATCTGACAAAGGGTTTCAATGGGAACAGAAAGTCATTCAAGGGATAATGGTAGCTGAACATCAACAAACATAAGAAAAAAATGGCACTAGAAAAGAATTTAAATTCTAAGGGTGATACCGCCCATGGCTAGACCCTTATGAAGGAAAAGAATCCACCCAAGAATACGGTCACAACAAATAAATTTCCCAGACTAAATATCCCGACATTTTTATCAATTTCTAACAAGAAAAAAACCTACAAAAAACACATACAACAATATTTCAAGGATACTAAAAGAAAAATCTCGAGATACCCACACATGAGGGTTTTTTCAAGGACACCACTTGTGGTTCTATTCCCAATACCATGGTATATAATAACCTATAAATATTTCAAAATCAAAAATATTTAATCCTTAGAATCAACTACTAGTTATTTCAAAATTGAACACAAACTAATCGATTAACCCAATTTCCCAAAGGAAAAATAAGTATGTTTCACAAAACATCCTTTTAATAAATTAACGGTTGTCAAAATCAGTATTTCACAAAAAAATTATAATACTACATTTTTTTAAAAGTTAAAGAAACCTATATGGGTCACATTACACCAATTAACTTTAGACAAAAAATGAGCACCTTTCACATAAATAACAATTTCATAAATAATTTTGTCATTACATTTAACATGGGTTTCCATTTCCAAATTCATAAAGCACTCATAAAATTCATGGATTGAAAATATGATCCCATTTATTGAATCCAAAATAATTATATAATTTTAACATGACCACACACACACACAAACATATAACAATACAGACAGACGGGCAACCATCTACTAACCTAAAAAGAACCCATATAGTTTAAGGATTGGCATTCGGCTCCAATTTAATCAAGATAAATTCATAAATTTTTATAAAATATAAAAACAATTATATTTTATTATCATCCTTAAAATGTATTCATATAATTATAAAATATAGTTGAATATACGTGTTCCCCTTTCCATGTTTTAGGTATCCCATACACATTATTGTTCAAAATTGTTTCCAGATCATTCAAAACCCACATATACCGTTAAAAATGCTATCACGAGTATTACAAATAGATAAAAAGCTAAAAATTTAAATATTTAGGTACAACCAAGAATGGTTTTAAGAACCTATCCTGCAATATAATCATTATGCATGTGATAACACTTAGGGATCAAAAACCCAATTAGAAAGAAACATATAAATGAAACTATAAGGAATGAACGTATGCATGAAATGTAAATATATTATGTTCCTAGTATGATGCATGAATTGAAACTCCCTTTCCATATCTATCCAAGTGTAAAATTAAATAATTCCCATAAATCGTATGTAGTGAAAATAAAACATTCACTAAATGTGAAATCCAGTCAATAATAATAGAGAACATAATAAATAGTAATCCCATCCCTGGTCACATGGTCATTTCTGATACGTTGGGCGATCAATCCCAAACAGGGATATTAACCAAGTAATTAAACATTACTAATATCATTTATAACAACACAAAATATTATGAAAAAGGAAAAGAAAATCCTTGAATACCACTTTGTAACATATCGACCAAGCTTATCATCGAACGAGTAGTCGGACTGGTGGGTCACCTAGCCTCAAGAGAATCTCCACATAGGCCATAGGATGACGAATAGTAGAGAGGTTCTTAGAAGGTTATATTTGAGATATAATAGCCGCATTTCGGATATGCATAGTGGTATTTTTAGAAATTAGTAGCATATAAATGAAAATAATTGTGGAATCAGTATAATATCAATGGTTATTAAATCTGGCCAATATTAGTTTACAAAATGCATGCATGACCCGATAATGATTCATAAATGAAAGAAGTTATCATACAGAAATTTTTTCACAATAGAACAATATAGGACTCAGATAAGGAAAATAGCTAAAAATTACTAAGGAGAACTCCACTTGAAACTTCATCACTAGATCTATGCCTTTTTCATGACTACTAGAACATGCATACAATAACTAGCATGGTCCAAGGTCCATAGTACAGAGAACAATGATTTTTTACTCTGTTACTCGAGTGAAATGCCGACCCAAGTAGGATGTGAGGTATAAATCTCATTAGGTCGGAACCATCGTTGTCTAGCCCTATCTCGACAGTGTTATATAAATTTAATTGTGTGTAGGTAAAAAGAATTGGATGACCGGATTGAATTAATAATTAACAACCATCCAGGTTATTAAGGGATAGCTGAAAATGATATCATCATCAACCAATGGATGGTATGTTTGATCAATTCACCATGTATATATATATATATATATATAGGTTATCACTGGGGTGAGGTAATAATACATCTCGTCCATTTTTGTGTGTGTATATATATTATCCTTGGCATCAGGAATGAATGTATCTCATCCAACATAGACTATATTAATATATTTATGTAGGAATACATCTCATCTATATGAAATTGTGGCATGGTGTAAGAATAATTCTCTCCCACATGTGATATAATGGAATGGGGTAAGAATTCTTCATACCCACATATGAAGTAATAGAATGAGGAATGAATGTATCCTTCTGACATATGAAAAAATGACATAGTGTATGAATGATTCCCACCCACATATGAAATAACATCATGGGTTTTGAATTATTCCTACCCACATATGAAATAACTGAATTGGGTATGATTTCTTTCCACCCACATATGAAATAATTAAAAGGGGTATGAATGATTCGTACCCAAATATGAAATAATGCAATGGTGTTTGAAAGCTCCCCATCAACATATAAAATAATAGTACAAGGGATGAATGCTTTCCTACCACATATGAAATTATTATTAACAAAGTTATAATATATTGCATATTCCATTTCCTCATATGTATTTCAAATAGTCAAAACATATAGATATAAGAAATCATTTTGACAATTATAAATAGGAAAACCATTATAAGTATTGCAGATTAAAAATTATTCAAAGCATTGTAATATTTAATTTAATATATGGGTAATGACATCTAATACGTGTCATTAACAATAATATATTCCTCTTCAAGGAACCTTTTAATCTAATCCATTTTATACCAATAAACAACACGTTGTTTCCAAACCAATAATTCAAGGCATACAATTTGGTATTTGTAAACCCACTCAAGGTCATTATAATTGAATTATGTTATTATCTCATTTAAATAATTTAATTGAAAACATGTCATTAGGTGGTCTATCATCTACAGGGTCAACAAAGTCATTTTTCTAACATAGAAAAAAAGTTTACATGATAACAATGCCAAAAAGTGGACATGGTAATTTTATATAAGGGATTCGACTAACCTGTATAATTCATTTTAACCATTCCATTAACCTTATTAATTCTATTTAACCCATAGATACATAGAAACAACCTTTCAAGGGTTCACGTGTAAGGTGTGAATTCAAGGTAACAAGGCATGTTCCATATTTGGAAAAAGAAAATAAAAATGGCCAACAACCCTAACATCCCATTTAAATGATATAATAACAAGGATAAAGAAACAAAAAGGTAGAATTTCAAGTAGGAATCAACACAAAAATCCAAGCATTCGAATAATGCATAAAAAATCATGGTGAGTTTTTGTGGAAAACACAATTCCCATGGAGGGGTTTTATTATAAAAGCATTGATTATTTATTAAAAAACATCTATCATTATTATAAATTCATTAAATGTCTCAATAAATAAAACAATCACACCCATACATCATTAATAAACTTTAAGAACTATGTGATAACCAATTTAATTAATAAATTATTATAATTAATCGGGTGTGGAAAGGGATCTGAACTCATTTTGGAACCAAGAAATCCACTTCAGAACTTGGTTATTTTTAAATAAAATTTACATCTCCCCCACAAGGTATATTCACATTTACATAGACGAAAGTACACATATCCCCAATGAACACACCTGCATGGACATGACAATGAATAAGGTGATCCTCATATATATACTTATATGCATATCCTTGTCTTTACTTACCTACGCATGAATTTTCATATCATCACATGGTCATAGCTATCCTAATAAATGCATAATAACTATATTTGATGTTTACACATCTAACGAGGGAACCCTCATATATATATTTACTTACCTATTCACATGCAGGTGAGTAGCCTTAAACCCCGCGACTCGAAAACAACAACCAGGAACAAACACACAAAATGATAATTACAATGAACCATTAAACACTTAGAGACAAAAATTTAAGAGATGAAAAACCAAAAACCATAATAAATCATACCCCGAAATAATTTTTGGGGACCAAAACCACCTGAATGACCTCCCCTTCGGTGATGGTTTCTAGAACATGCATGAACAACACCAAAAGAAGACCTTGCATATCCTTTGTCCAGAAAAGAAAACAAGAAGCATTGGTATACCCAACCATAGGTTCGGATGAACCTCACCAACTGATGGATGTGTTGAAATCTGACTAGAAATATTGAGGATAAGGTGTGGGATACCTTTCCCTGAAGAATCAATGGGGATTCGTAGAGAAATATGGGCAGATTGGATGGAAGGGAGGAGTCCATAAGAGGGACATGAATCAATGGGTGAACCAATTTGGGTGTGCTACATAATGAGTCTAGTGAAAGAAAGTTGAGGGAGTGATTGGTTTAGGTAATTATTATAATTCAATTTAATAGAATTAAATTTTAAAAACATGGTGTCATGGTTGGTTCACCTGCACAGTTTGGAAATCTATTCATCAACCATTATTCCTCCACTATACATTAGTATCACCCCCATGGGAGGGTCACACGGTTTGGAAAACCATACGTAGACTATGAAAAATGGTTATGTCCCCTTAAACACGGTTTTACGTTTTACTTCTATAGGTTGCACAGTTTTAAGACAAACTATGGGCCCTCTATTGCCCCTTTGAAAACTAAGTCTCTAGGACATGTGTTCCCAAAACCTCTTGAGACACCCAGGGCACACAATGAGCCTTATCCTCTGTTCAAACTCAATACATTGAAGTAACCCAACTCATCAAATTCTATTCTGAGGATTCATTTTATAAATGACCAATTTAGTAATTGAAAAAGTTAAAAAACCTTCACAATTTTGCACAGTTCAAAACAAAGATCATTAGTATATATAAGAGATTTTTAATATATTAATTATTTTGTTAATAATAAATCATACATATATTTTTTCATTTTTCTTTATGGTGGATATGATTAAATCCCTTGTGTATACACTTTATACAACCCCCGGTGATATGATGTAATATTTATTCAATAATGCATTACGTGGAAGGTAATTGGGATAAATTTAATGAACATATGTGAAATTCAAGAAATAATTGTGATATTAATTACAAATTTATCATTAATAAAATATAATGTATCATTTTTTCATAGACAATAAAATGATAATGGAATTCATGCTCATGTGTGGTCAACTGCCCCCATTGAGAAATGTGATTGCTATTTTACATCACCACGACATATTGGTGATATATATAAGTTTATTTAATGAAATAATATGATAATTATTATATAATTATCATTTTATAAATATTAAATCATACATAACTTATTTATTTAATTATCATTGAAAAATAGAAACGTTACTCATGTGTATGTATTGCCTTCTATCTCTGTGATTGTAATGAAGTTCAATTTTCATAACCATATTTAATGATTTTTTTAGAATTATAATTGAATTATAAAAATGAAAAATATTCATTATTTTTGTTCTAAATATATTGAAATAAGGAAAAAATTGACAATGTTCAACAGACCGAAGTCATTTGGAATCAATGAACCATACATCCTATAAAAAGCTGACATTGACTGAAATGATTGAGTATTTAAAAATATAAATAAAATAAAATAAAATAAATTATTTATATTTAAATTATTACATAGAAAAATGGTTCATCTAAAATTAGATAATTGATATAATCTTATTATACATGAGTTGAAGGATACAAATGTAATTTCTTCACTCAAGGAAAGGGTTTTCTAATTTAAATTTTTAATATTTTATAGACATATTTCATATTCAAAACAATTTTTTATGTATTGTATATGTTGAAAATTTTAAATCTAACAAAATTAATCATTCATAAATAATGTTATTTTATTTTTATTTTTTAATAATTTTATTCTAGGGTATTTGACTTGAAATTTACCTTATGGTAAAGAATGTCATAACACAATTTTTTTTCATTGGTTTATAATACATCTTCTTTGAAATTATTATTTGATCATTATATGTTTAATGAATTTTATTATCATATATTTCATTTTATTTTAAATTTGATACCCATAATTAATTCATCGATGAGTTATCAAATTCAATTGTATGATTTTTCAAACGGATTATTATTCTCGAATTCTTTTTCTATGAGTCATACACTAATATTCATTTGTGAGGTGTATATACTAACATATTACTAGCTATATAATGAAAATATTTATATTCATGATATTTAAATTATATTTTGTTTTTACTATTTCTTGGGGATTATGGTCGAAGTGTTTTCAAAGGGAAAAATTAATTATATTAGAATTCTTTTTTATTTAATGTTTTTTATATTCAAGTTTCTTTTTGAGGAAAAAATGTGTCCTTATTTTATTAAACCTATTTTTTATCCTATCATTATGAATGTGTTTCACCTATTTATTTACATTTCTTCTTAAATTGATAATAGAAACATCACAAGCATCATTTTTAATTTATATTGGTGTTGTATTTTCTTTTAGACCTGAAATCATTATTTACCAAATCCATGTTTTCTAAAAAGTTGTCTCGAAAATTTATTTATTAAAATATTTAATTTCCTAAATATATTTATCAAATTATTGAAACATATTTTTAATTTTTTTAATGAGTGAATTCATTATGGTTTTCTTTATGGTCTACTATTTAATCCTTATTTTCAAATGTTTTTAAAAATAGTGCCACTATATAACATTTATGAAATGAAAGTATTATTTTTCCATCATTTCCATTATATTTATACATGTTTTTATTTCTTTCTAATGATTTTTATAACAAATGTATTTTAATTATATATTTTGAATATTTAAATTTTGATTTTTATATTTAAAATTAATAAAAATTCATCAAATTTTTGTGGTGATAATTTAATTGTATTTCCATTCATCAACATCAAAATACCTTGTTGTTACATATGGTCTGATGGGAATATTTTTAAATAATGCCTTTTAAATTCATTCTCTAGATGGACTATGATTGGATCAATGGGATGGTTATGAAACATGTTTCTTTTCCCCTTTTTAATCATCTTTTAAATATATTATTATATAAATGATTTATTGTATATGAGTTAATAATATTTTAAATAGATTATTCTAGGAAATGATTTTTTCCCACAAGTTAATCATGTTTCAGTGATATTTTTATTGAATGAATTTATTTTTAATGTGTTAATCACATTATGAAATGAATAATGATTGTTTTTATTAATTTTAAAATGAATTTATTTCATTGTGTAATTTATTTATGGTTTGTAGAAATTTTTATACATTGGTTGTGCTAAGATATAATTGGGAAACTCTGATATACATTTCACGTTGGGTTCTCCATGTTTTCCCTCAGATTCACTAAGTGATGATTATATTCTCTATATAATTATATTGGATTTTTTTCATATGGTGATTATAATAATATTTTTTCGATAAGGGTTCTATGAAGATAATGTACCTAGATACCAAAAAACAATTTTTTTCTGATATTATGGGAAATAATTGTTTCCTTTGATCATGATTGATATCATAACTTAAATGATTATTAATTCAAATGGCGCATTCTATTATTAATTATTTTCCATGCTTTCATGTTTGATGATATAGGTATTTATGGGAAATAATTATATTATGATATTATAATGGAAATTTATTATATAATAATGCATTTATTATCGTTTTAATATTAATGGAATAATTCAACCATTAATGCTAATGTTTTACCTTACTATTAATTTGATATCACCATTCTTATGTATCCTTCTCTATATGTTATCAAGAATGGTGATAAATTGATTATATTTATAATGGTTTCATATGGATTATAATGACAACCTAATATGGAATATGAAAAGTAGGGTATAGTGGAATATGAAGTTCATCTTTATGAACGAGTTATTTTTTAATAAATGATATTAAGGGTTTCTATTTATTTTATAAAACTATAAAAATAAAAAACTACTTATAATGTAATTTATCCAATATTTAATTTTAATTTTGTATGTTTTTTGATGGTGAAAATTGCTTCACATTCATCAGTATCAATGCTATAAATGACAAACTTATGATTTTTTCCCTAGATTTCTGAGTCTGGGTTAAATGATTTTATACAAACACTATTTGAATAATATTATTAAAATAAATTATTGATCTATACACAGCTTCCAACATTAAATAGAATAAATTTATCTGTGGATCAATATATATTCTCACCCTTGTCCAATTATGTCATGATATGTATATTATTAAAAATAAACCTTCAATGTTGATCCCGGCCAAGTATAAGAAATTTTTTTATATATTTAATGTATTTTTTTCTATGTTATTTTTTAACTACTCAGGATGAATGTGGTGATGGAATAAATAATTTTGATTGATTTCGTTAAAAACATTGTTTGGATAATGTTGTTTTGAGAATTCCATACCCATTTAAATTTTTTCTAATACTACCCATCGATATCACTCTTCCCTTAAACATTAATTTATTTAAATCATTTAAAATGAAGATATCTTTCATGCGAGTGTGTTTTATAATATCATACATCAATTCAATTATAATATTATTTTTAAAATTAATCATGATAAGAATAATCATATCATCACCAAGATCATCATGATTTTTCTTCATCCAATTAAACTGAGTTCATTTTTCATTGGTGAAATATATTTATTTGTGTATTTTAAATATATTTATTATACTTTTTCCTACTTATACAGATAATAAAAAAATATTCTAATAAATAATTTTTCTCTTTTAGTGGATTTTATCCCCCCACCCAATTCACTATCCCAATTCAGTTAGGAATAATTAATCAAATCTCCTCATTTCCTAGTATAAAAAATAACAAAATCAAGTATACCATTAATGTAACTCACAATTATCTCTACAATAGTTACCTGTCTCTATTTCATTTTACCATATATATACTTCCTCAAATACGTAGAATACATGATATTTTACCATATTCATTGAATTTAAATATTTCAATAGGAATCTGTTGATAAATTATTATAAAATGATCTTTCATTTTCATGATTTAATACTTTAATTGTAAATTTAACTGTTGTTGAGTATAATTATCTATATGGAATCTAAATCATGTTTAGTAATGTCGAGGAATAATTTTCATGTCTATAAAATTTTTATTCATTCATCAAATTTATATATAAATAATGAAAATATGGCATCACTCAAATTATAAAATCATTATATTTTTGCTGAACATTTGTTCAATTTTAACGACTGATTTTTAGTTTTTTACACAAAATATGAAACCATCCACATAGTTAGGTGAAAAGAAATATATATCCCTAGATTATTTTAAATAGAGGATATGTTAAACACTACCATTGTTAAATCATAGTTCCTCACATAAAAAACCAACTATGAATTCCAATCCGTAAATTTTATCATTAATCTATAAACTTTTTTAACCTATGCCACATTGATTAATTTTAACAACTTTATTTAATTTAAAATATGTTTAATATATACCTTATCTTTGAGAACAAAATTACAAAATTCTATCTTCACATCCATAGGAGTAGTACTAAATCTTTTTTTATTTGAATCATATATGAAATGTCATATGGACTCATATATGCCAACCATTAAAAAACCTCTTTCATTTCCATGCCAACCATTTCACTCCATATTTTCACGAACCGGTCCGGGTCAACCCTGAACCAGTCACCCGAGCCGGTCCGCGACAAGTCCCGAGGGGCGTTCCCGATCCCCCCGGGATGGCAACCAGTGCCGGGCATTAAGACTTGATCATTGGGAACGATTTCAGCCCAAAACAAAAGTAAATAGAACAGAATAAATAAACACTAACAGCGGAAAAGAAAAAAAAACCACACAACCACGTACCTCCATGTGACCTCTCAGGTCACCACCCAACTAGAGAGCATCCTCGCTCCAACACTGAGCGACTCAAAACAGAAGACCTGCGCCTGAAATGGTAAAAGATAGGCGTGAGCACAAAAGTACTCAGTAGGTGAGCCCCACAACAAATCCCAATGCACCGCCAGTAAATAAAGAATCTACATAATCCAGGTTTGAACTATAATGTATAAAAGTATGTTTTCACAATGCTTTACTTGAAAATCAAACACGAGACATTTCCCTTATTCCTTTTCTAAAGTTAGTTCCATTTCATTAGTTTTAAGCTCAATCTGATAAGAAAAGTGTTACATTTTCAAATCTAACCCAAAGAGAATAAAGCATTTTCATTTGAAAACCATTTTTTCCCAAAGTCTAACAGTATAGGCTGTGAAATATGACTGAAGGCAAACAAGCAGGGAAAACAAGTGCAAGTAAAGGTAAGCAGGCAAGGAAAACCAAGTGCAAGAAAAAGTAAACCAGAAGTTATCAGCAATAACCATGGGTGATCCTGAACATCCCTATAAAACCCCTAGACGTACTCGGGATCAGACTACCTGCCGGCATGGTACTCCACAGTCAATAACCAACTGGCCGCCCTAATAGCCAACCAGTGGCACATCCCACCTGGCCTGTCCACAACTCCAGAGGGAACCAACCCGTCTAATCAGGGTTAGCAAGCAACCGTCACTCGATAATCTACAAGACGCCCAGGAACCCATAGTAGTTTTTGTAACACTGTGTAAGTGGGAGACCCGCGCACGTGTGACTCATTTCACCGCACTTGCCAACCCCTTACACGGACATCGCTACACGACAAGCCTCGAAGGGAAGTCCCCCTGTAGAAATTCCCTCACAAGTACGTATATATATATTTAATCACATCACATTTAATAAAGTGCCAACCGGGCCATCATGTCACTTACATTTTTATCATTTAAGACTAAAGCATTTTTAAAGAGGGATGACACACGCCATTTCATTGAAAACCAAAAACGCACATAGAAATTTATTTAAGAAACTCAAATCAGCATCTTAAACCTGGAACACATTTGTTTCACAAGTAGAGTCACTTTCCAATCACCAAACGCACCCCACTTTTATCAAGAGCCAAACGGGCCTTTAATCATTTTTTAAAGGAACACCATTTCCCAAATGAAATCCAAACTTTTGTTCGCGTAACAAAGGAAAACACCTTTCATCAACCAAGAGCCACACATAAAGTTTCCAAAACAAGTTCAAAGGTCACACGACGTTTTCTCTAATCAAGGTTCTAAGAAAACACCATTTTCCATAAACAATACATCTACAAATTTACATACGCCAAAAACATTTCAAAACACAATTTAACATGACTTTCATTATTCAGGAATAACCATTTAGAAATACTACCATGGAAGCACAAAACTAAATCCAAGAAGAACACTTTCAATGAAACGCTACAATTAAAAACGGCTTTTATCATCAGCAGATCACCACACTATAAAAACTGCTAAATTTTCCTTTAAATTTACTGAAATTCAATAAAAGGCAAGGAATAAATAAATTCTTAATTTAAAGGCGAGTGCAATGGGAGACCTACCTCAAGATCCAAGCGCGGCGGTAAAACGACCTTGGAACCAAGGCGCGATGACACGACGTGTGTCTGAAGCCACGTGATAAAGTCCAACACTCTCGAAACTGAGACGCGGAGACGGCAGAACCTCGGAAACAAGGCGCAGCGATGGCGCTTTCTCGGAAACGCCCTGCGCGGGTCCTAAAACAGTAGACCGTTAAACGGTCTCAACGATATTAATAACAGAATAATAATAATAATAATAACAATGTGAAAATAATCGCGGTGATAACAATAATCACAATAATAATTATAACACAACATAATAATAATAATGATGTTATAATAATAACAATAATAATATAATTAGCATAATTATAATATATCAATAATAACAATAATAATAATATCATAATATTAACACAATAATAATAATTTAATAATAATAACAAGAATATAATTACATAATAATAATAATAAAAATAATATGATAAAAATTAAAATAATAATAATTATATTAGTAATAATAATAATAGTAATAATAATATTAATAATATGTTAGTAATCATCATAATAATAATAATGATAATATGAAATGTTAATATCAATAATAATAATCATAAAAATAATAATAATAATAATATAATAATAATAATAAAGTAATATTAACATAATAATAATAATAATAACAAAATAATATTAACATAATAATAATGATAAAGCAATAATAATAATAATATAAATATTAACATAATCATAATATAATTATTTACATAATAATAATAATAATATAATAATAATTATATTAATAATCATGACATAATAATGTAATTATATTACTATTAACATAATAAAAATGATAAACATTATATAAGATTAACCAAAAAAAGAAATAAGAAATAAAAATAAAAATAAAAGCAACTTACAGCAGGAGGGGGAGGGAGTGCGCGCGGGAGGTGGCGGAGCCGAGAGGCCGGGACGGCGGCGAGAGGGGCGCGGCGGTCAGGGTCGGCGCAAGGCAGGGAAGGTTGCAGGATGGCGGAGTGGCCGGCAGGGTCGGGTGGGGGGTGTCGGGACAGGGAGGTCGGCGGGCGGCGAAGGGGACAGCGAGGCCGGGATAGGGAGAGGAGGCGGGATGAGCGCTGAGGCGCTGGGGGGAGCGGGAGCCGGCGCCGGAGAAGGTGTGGCGGGGGTCGGTCGAACCAGGAGGAGGCCGGAACCGCGGAGGGACGCCGGCGGCAGGGTTCAGCAGGGGGTGAGGCCGGCGGTGCGGCTTCGGACGCAGGAGGCAGGGCGGAGCAGTGGGGGTCCGGGGCGGTGCGACGAGGCGAACAATGCCGAAGGGAGGCCGCTGGACGAGAGGTTGGCAGGCCGGTGCGTGCGGAGGAAGAAGAAAGAGGAGAAAGAAAGATAGAAAGGGGGGTGGCGGCTGCGGGAGAATAGGGGTAGGGTTAGGTTAGGGTCAAAATGTATATATATACACATAATTGATAATCATAATAATAAATGACTAAATAAAATAATGAAAAAAAATCTTAATAATAATAAAACTTCATAAAAATAATAATAATAATAGTAATAATTAGAAAATTTATAATAATAATTATTTTTAATCAAAAATTTAAAGTATTAAAACCATTTGAAAATAAATGTGTGCGGTGCGCGCGCGCGCACGTACGCACATATATATATATATAGACATATATACATATATTGAAACATATACAAACAGATATATACACATATACCCACATAAACACATATATACATTTATACCTATATATAAATATAAACACATAGATACAATATATATATATATATATGAACATAACTTATTAAAGTATATACATATGTATACATATACACATATATAGACATATATATATATATACACTTATACACGGAAAATAACCACAACAATAGTAACGCAACTCAAATAGTAATAATAATAATAAAAAGTCAACGTAAAAGCTTTAATATTTAAAACGCCGGGTGGACACATCGTCACCCGGACCGAATGCACGATCACCGCTAGAGGTGCGATGACCGCGCACCGACGTGAAACCACCAACCACAATTAATCTTCGAAAAATTTAAACCGGGACCAAGAAAGAAGGAAAATTACGGACGTTCGCGGTCGGGGTGTGACAATTCTCCCCACCACAGACACTTTCTGCCCCCAGAAAGTCACCAGGTTACAAGTCAGCCAAAAACCAAGTCTATGCCCAAACAGAACTAAAGGAACTGAAGCAAACTGAGGTTCTCGGGGATGACCTTACTCTACACAGGTCACACCCGACCGATTCAAGATAAAACTGGGGTCCGAGATCGAGGGGAGAACACGAAGGGGTTCTCCCCACCACAAGAGCTCAACTTGTGCAGAAAAGTTGACCATCTAAAAGGAAGACCCTAGAAAAGGGGGTCGACGCGGGAACTCCCAACCAATTCAAACCAACTCCTATAGCACGATTAAAACAACACTTCCGTCAAGACATTAAATCCTCGACCAGAGTCAACAACCTTCAACACCAGGGAAAACCTATAGAAAAAACATTTAACCGACATCAAATTGGAGACATGATCCACCGAAGTCCACAAAACATAACCACATCGACAACATAACTAAAACGAGGTCAACCCACACGAGAGTCAAACACACTTTTAAGAAGGACACACGATTCGGAATATTACATTCTCACGACAAGTCCGCTTAGATTTATCATAGAACAAGTCCATTGCCACTTTTTAGAAAAACAACACATTTACATAAACCAGACCACTTGGATTATAATAGAACAAGTCCATGATAACCCCATGGTAAAACAATGAACGTACAACAACGTCAAGACTTAACAGCAGAAAAACAAGTACTAGAAGATCTTGATTGTTCCACTGCTAACATAGAACACAAAGCCTGGACCAAGGCTTCACACCCCTGGGGACTCCTGACTGTGCGCGAGCTTCACCCCGAGACTTGTGGCTGGGGATCTGATGGCTGAAGCATCTTCGGCCTCACAGTTAGGTACTGACATTCTCCCATCACAGCTTCCTCTACAAGTGACGCTTCTTGCAAAACTTCTCCAGATGACCCAGACAACCACAGCGATGACACGTCCTTGGTGGGTTGCGACAAGACGGCTTTAAATGCCCGAAACGACCACACTGAAAGCATACCATCGAACGATCTGATGAACTGGAAGCTGGGACCAAAGGGGATAACTCATTGGGGACAGGTATCTCTCATGCCTTTTCCTCACCAGAGGGTGAACTCTTACGAACAACAGGGGATGCTGAAGTATTAGCCACCCGCACACCGGAAACCAACTCAGCCAAGAAAGCTTTCTCCACCAGCTTCTCGAAACAAAGGTCTTTAGAAGGGAGGACATGCTCCTTGATCTCTGGAAGAAGACCTCCAGTGAAAAGAGAGGCCTTCATGAGCTCATGTGACGCTACATCTGGAGAAAAGGAAATCAGTTCCTTGAAATGGTCAACATATGCCTTCACCGTCCGTTGGCCTTGTTGAATATGCACAAGCTCTCCCTTTTTCTCCAGCTTTACTTCCTCAGGTACAAACATTGGATGAAAACGGTTCTGAAGACATCCCATGTAATTTCACCTTGCGTTGACGGTGGGGTAACCATATTCCACTGGTCCTGAGCTGGACCCTCAAACAACTCCATAATTGCACGAACCTTAACATTATCGGGAGTTCCCAATATTCTAAAGACACGTTCCACTTCCTCGAGCCATTCCACTGCCTCTAACGGACCCTGATCACCATGGAGAACAGGCAAAGTCTGAGGAGGACTAAAAACTGGGCATGACATATCCGAATCCTTAAAGACCTTTCTGGGTGGCATTTCCTGAGCGACATATAAAACACAAGGCCAAAACCCACATCAAAACGAAGCAACATCAATAAAAGCGCCTTTCTCAAAAATAGTCAGCACCAGGACCAAACAAATACAACACAACCCAAAATAAAATCCCCTCTTTAAAATTCCCTTTTCATTTTTGATTTCAAAACCACCCTTTCTCAAGATCACTTTCCAAAAACCAATCCACTTTCAAACCAAAAACTTTCCAAAACCATTCTCCCTTTAAAACCAGTTTAGAAAACAAATTCAAGCGTTAAATTTCAAACACACCCAGGTAATCTCATGAACCGTTGCACATGTCTTTATCCACATTCCATTCATACGTGCATCAACACACACTTTCCATGCATTCTCACACATGTGCAAACGTTCATAAAGAGGACCTGTGGTTTCACCCCAAACCATTCTGAACCAACTCCAAGCAAACTACAGATTTTTCAAATCAAGAAGTTTCAGTTTTAAAACCCATTTTATACATTTAAAGTCATTTAAAAGAAACCAGTCCAATTTCCCAAAACCCTTTTTCATTTCCAACAACGCACCCACACAAACCAAAACGAAAGCAGCAGCCAAATTTGCATCAACCACTGAAATGAGGGACTAGTAGTCACACTCAACCTGGCGACATGGAAGTGAGCCATGTCCCAAGTCAGTGTCGACCACTAGGAGGAATTCAAACCGTGTACTCAGACTCCACATGGGTCACTACTCCATGTGAAATCACGACGTAACATCGGCTTTCCTCCATTGTCATCTCTCAATCCAAGACAAACCAGAAAAGACAAGGACACAATTCCCGAACTACCCCTGGTAACTCGAGGATCAGTGCGAGCAAGAGTTCGCGACGCTCTTCCCGTACCTACCCCTCGAGTTCCGACAGTCCTAATCTCCTTCTACCGAACAACCCAAATAATAAGAACCTCCTTTGATACCATTTTGTCACGAACCGGTCCGGGTCAACCCTGAACCGGTCCCCCGAGCCGGTCCGCGGCAAGTCCCGAGGGGCGTTCCCGATCCCCCCGGGATGGCAACCAGTGCCGGGCATTAAGACTTGATCGTTGGGAACGATTTCAGCCCAAAACAAAAGTAAATAGAACAGAATAAATAAACACTAACAACGGAAAAGAAAAAAAACCACACAACCACGTACCTCCATGTGACCTCTCAGGTCACCACCCAACTAGAGAGCAACCTCGCTCCAACACTGAGTGACTCAAAACAGAAGACCTGCGACTGAAATGGTAAAAGATAGGCGTGAGCACAAAAGTACTCAGTAGGTGAGCCCCACAACAAATCCCAATGCACCGCCAGTAAATAAAGAATCTACATAATCCAGGTTTGAACTATAATGTATAAAAGTAAGTTTTCACAATGCTTTACTTGAAAATCAAACACGAGACATTTCCCTTATTCCTTTTCGAAAGTTAGTTCCATTTCATTAGTTTTAAGCTCAATCTGATAAGCAAAGTGTTACATTTTCAAATCTAACCCAAAGAGAATAAAGCATTTTCATTTGAAAACCATTTTTTCCCAAAGTCTAATAGTATAGGCTGTGAAATATGACTGAAGGCAAACAAGCAGGGAAAACAAGTGAAAGTAAAGGTAAGCAGGCAAGGAAAACCAAGTGCAAGCAAAAGTAAACCAGAAGTTATCAGCAATAACCATGGGCGATCCTGAACATCCCTAGAAAACCCCTGGACGTACTCGGGTTCAGACTACCTGCCGGCATGGTACTCCACAGTCAATAACCAACTGGCCGCCCTAATAGCCAACCAGTGGCACATCCCACCTGGCCTGTCCACAACTCCAGAGGGTACCAACCCGTCTAATCAGGGTTAGCAAGCAACCGTCACTCGATAATCTACAAGACGCCCAGGAACCCATAGTAGTTTTTGTAACACTGTGTAAGTGGGAGACCCGCGCACGCGTGACTCATTTCACCGCACTTGCCAACCCCTTACACGGACATCGCTACACGACAACCCTCGAAGGGAAGTCCCCCTGTAGAAATGCCCTCACAAGTACGTATATATATATTTAATCACTTCACATTTAATAAAGTGCCAACCGGGCCGTCATGTCACTTACATTTTGATCATTTAAGACTAAAGCATTTTTAAAGAGGGATGACACACGCCATTTCATTGAAAACCAAAAACACACTTAGAAATTTATTTAAGAAACTCAAATCAGCATCTTAAACCTGGAACACATTTGTTTCACAAGTAGAGTCACTTTCCAATCACCAAACGCACCCCACTTTTATCAAGAGCCAAACGGGCCTTTAATCATTTTTTGAAGGAACACCATTTCCCAAATGAAATCAAAACTTTTGTTCGCGTAACAAAGGAAAACACCTTTCATCAACCAAGAGCCACACATAAAGTTTCCAAAACAAGTTCAAAGGTCACACAACATTTTCTCTAATCAAGGTTCTAAGAAAACACCATTTTCCATAAACAATACATCTACAAATTTACATACGCCAAAAACATTTCAAAACACAATTTAACATGACTTTCATTATTCAGGAAGAACCATTTAGCAATACTACCATGGAAGCACAAAACTAAATCCAAGAAGAACACTTTCAATGAAACGCTAGAATTAAAAAAGGCTTTTATCATCAGCAGATCACCACACTATAAAAACTGCTAAATTTTCCTTTAAATTTACTGAAATTCAATAAAAGGAAAGGAATAAATAAATTCTTAATTTAAAGGCAAGTGCAATGGGAGACCTACCTCAAGATCCAAGTGTGGCGGTAAAACGACCTTGGAACCAAGGCGCGATGACACGACGTGTGTCCGAAGCCACGTGATAAAGTCCAACACTCACGAAACTGAGACGCGGAGACGGAAGAACCTCGGAAACAAGGCGCAGCGATGGCGCTTTCTCGGAAACGCCCTGCGCGGGACCTAAAACAGTAGACCGTGAAACGGTCTCAACGATATTAATAACAGAATAATTTTAATAATAATAACAATGTGAAAATAATCGCGGTGATAACAATACTCACAATAATAATTATAACACAACATAATAATAATAATGATGTTATAATAATAACAATAATAATATAATTAGAATAATTATAATATATTAATAATAACAATAATAATAATATCATAATATTAACACAATAATAATAATTTAATAATAATAACAAGAATATCATAACATAATAATAATAATAAAAATAATATGATAAAAATTAAAATAATAATAATTATATTAGTAATAATAATAATAGTAATAATAATATTAATAATATGTTAGTAATCATCATAATAATAATAATGATAATATGAAATGTTAATATCAATAATAATAATCATAAAAATAATAATAATAATAATATAATAATAATAATAATAAAGTAATATTAACATAATAATAATAATAATAACAAAATAATATTAACATAATAATAATGATAAAGCAATAATAATAATAATATAAATATTAACATAATCATAATATAATTATTTACATAATAATAATAATAATAATATAATAATTATAATAATAATCATGACATAATAATGTAGTTATATTACTATTAACATAATAAAAATGATAAACATTATATAAGATTAACCAAAAAAAGAAAAAAGAAATAAAAATAAAAATAAAAGCAACTTACAGCAGGAGGGGGAGGGAGTGCGCGCGGGAGGTGGCGGAGCAGGGAGGCCGAGACGGCGGCGAGAGGGGCGCGGCGGTCAGGGTCGGCGCAAGGCGGGGAAGGTTGCAGGATGTCGGAGTGGCCGGCGGGGTCGGGTGGGGGGTGTCGGGACAGGGAGGTCGGCGGGCGGCGAAGGGGACGGCGAGGCCGGGATAGGGAGAGGAGGCGGGATGAGCGCTGAGGCGCTGGGGGGAGCGGGAGCCGGCGCCAGAGAAGGTGTGGCGCGGGTCGGTCGAACCAGGAGGAGGCCGGAACCGCGGAGGGACGCCGGCGGCAGGGTTCAGCAGGGGGGTGAGGCCGGCGGTGCGGCTTCGGACGCAGGAGGCAGGGCGGAGCAGCGGGGGTCCGGGGCGGTGCGGCGAGGCGAACAATGCCGAAGGGAGGCCGCTGGACGAGAGGTTGGCAGGACGGTGCGTGCGGTGGAAGAAGAAAGGGGAGAAAGAAATATAGAAAGGGGGGTGGAGGCTGCGGGAGAATAGGGGTAGGGTTAGGTTAGTGTCAAAATGTATATATATACACATAATTGATAATCATAATAATAAAAGACTAAATAAAATAATGAAAACAAATCTTAATAATAATAAAACTTCATAAAAATAATCATAATAATAGTAATAATTAAAAAATTTATAATAATAATTATTTTTAATCAAAAATTTAAAGTATTAAAACCATTTGAAAATAAATGTGCGCGGCGCGCGCGCGCGCACGTACGCACATATATATATATATAGACATATATACATATATTGAAACATATACAAATAGATATATACACATATACCCACATAAACACATATATACATATATACCTATATATAAATATAAACACATAGATACAATATATATATATATATATATATATATGAACATAACTTATTAAAGTATATACATATGTATACATATACACATATATAGACATATATATATATATACACTTATACACGGAAAATAACCACAACAATAGTAACGCAACTCAAATAATAATAATAATAATAAAAAGCCAACGTAAAAGCTTTAATATTTAAAACGCCGGGTGGACACATCGTCACCCGGACCGAATGCACGATCACCGCTAGCGGTGCGATGACCGCGCACCGACGTGAAACCACCAACCACAATTAATCTTCGAAAAATTTAAATCGGGACCAAGAAAGAAGGAAAATTACGAACGTCCGCGGTCGGGGTGTGACACATATGCTATATATTATTTGTCACATTCCATGAAAATTTACTATTTATTGAAAACATAGTTTGTGATGGTTATATTTTGATCCTCTAACACTCAGTTAATCTCACGTTGCTGGTTGTTCTTTATTTAGTCAAACTCTTTTTTCATATCCTCCATCGTTGATTTTGCCATATATATTTAATTAAACATTTATTTTTCATCATTTAATTGTGGATTATTATTTTTATAGTCACCCAAATCCATGTTTCTATTGGTAATTCATTTTTTCTAGTTATATTAGATTTACAAAAATTATCTCTTATATATCTCATGTATGTTATTATTTGTATTTATTTGATAGCATAAATATATTCTTACCTATCCTATTAATCCTCCTCATGTTTTTTTATCCTAAAATATTGGTTTCAAAAACTACCTATGCTTTAAAAAAAATTAAACAAATGAAAAAATTATTTATTTCCATATTTCCCATAAATTATGTTCTTTGTGTTTCCCTATAACATCACAATTATCATATTTATAAATAATTTATAATCCTCGGTATTGGTTGACAAGATTTAAAATGTTATATTCCTCCACTATATATCCAAAAAAATTCAAATTTTTTCATTATTAAGGATATAAGAAATACATTCAAACATTATAATATGTTAATGTATTGGATTACATGCATTACATTTACTGGAAAATATTATTTTATCTATAAGATATTAATAATATGTATTTTTAATAAATATATATATATATACAACCATTTCAGTCTAATAATTCATTAAATTTATTCCTTTGATATATTATGTATTTTTTATGTAATAATGTATATATTTCCTTCATTCATGAAGAAAATTTTCTTTTCCTGATCTAATAGATGATCTTTATTCATGATATCCGGATTCTTAAAATAATTTACTTATCCAATAATGACATACTCCATGAAAAATTTATAATTTAATACTATTGATAGATCTACCTATATACATTTATTTTACTATCTAGAATCATTTAGTATAATTCATATACTATTTTTCTATATTCAGTAAGATAATAAATTCCATTTTACTATAATAACCATGATACATAATGAAGTACCACCTTTCATGTTCCCATAAATGTGTAACATGATTCCACACAACATCATGAATTATGAGATTCATGTTTGAATTTCCATTATAAATTTTACTGTTGGGATTTCTCATTATATTTTTTCTAACATATTTCTATCAATATTTCATCTATTATTGGTGTAAAATTACAATATTCATTACTACATTTTTATTTATCAGTTCCCGCTTCTTTGTTGATGTATTCGTAAATGTAGTTGAATCCATAAAATACATTATCTATCAATGATAATGAGATATATTTTCCCTTTATACACTACATGGTATTTGATTCCATTAATTACCTCACCTTCAGGTGGGAAATATTGATCATTTATGTAATTTTGATAATCATTAATATTTAATGTGACTTTATAACTTTATCTATAATGGTCTATGATTTCCAAATTTATTAATGTGATCGACACATACCACCATGTTCACTAGAAAATACATTATTTTAACTATATGTGATGAAATAAAATATCAGGTGTCCACAGGATTTTGTTCCTTATTTATTTCATGAATTAGTAGATAATATTGACTTCTCCGTTATTATTTCTTCCCTCTAAAAAATACCATTCTATGTTCAGATGTATATCTAGTTATCATCAATATCTTTTTCATATATTTTAGTATTATAATATATTTTATAATATGGAAAACATAGTCCATAAATAAATTAATATAATTTTTCCACATTAAAAATTAATTGGTCATATATTACAAAATAATTCAACTACAATTTATCTCTAATTTAATGACTGTCAAAAATAATATAGAACCAATGAAAAAAATAATACATCATGCATTTCACTTAAATTTCCACTTCATTATAGTATCTCATAATATCTTTTAGATGAAAATAAAAGTTTCATTTAATCAAGAGAATTGTTTATCATATTCATTCAAACGGTATTTGTACACCATTAAAATACATTCTATATATTAGTTACACACTTAGGAGATGATATTTATTTATCCTTTTTAATTAGTTCGTTGTTTTATTTTCATCCCTAGTCATGGATGATTATAATTCATCTACATGTACAAAATTACACATATAATTGTTTCGTTTATTATTTTACACTTTCATAAAAATCAAATATTCTCGTTCACTCATTTCAATAAATTCAACTTTGTGGAATAATTTGTTGAATATTTATTTGTTGAATATTTTTTTAATATATGTTTTATGTTTCCTTATCATTGTCATTTATTTATCCACCTATAAAAAAATATATTTCTCTCAATTTATGATAAAATATTTATGCACATTAATGTCCCTTCATTATTATTTATCACTAATTTTTTTTTTCATTTGGTCTCCATGAGTGTATTGAACAGGTTATTAATAATCCATAACCTTATAATCCAACTGACATGACCTTTTAATTACAATACATAATATATAAAATATATTATAAAATATTTACATGATTTTTTTGGGTTATGATATTTTGAGATTTATGGGAAAACTATTATCAAAAAATATTCATATATGTTGGATCCAATGGAATAGTTTAAAACATATAAGAAAAATTGATTAATCCATAAATATTCTTTCTTATATCACACAAGATTTATACAAAATAAACAAATCATGATATGACATACTTTTATTATGATCATAACCAATCGACATAATAAAATCGGTGTTCATAGATTACCTATATGAATATATATTATCTAATAAAATGGATTATCATTAGTGATAATAAGAAGCTAATATGGTTATAATAAAGATACAAAAGATACTTATACAAAAAATCCCAAATGATAAATCATGGAATAATTATTTTGATAGATTGATCAAAATATTTGTACAATTTGAGCATAACATAATAAATAAATTTAGTGAACACAACGTAATATCAATAAATTATGGAACAAACATTAGGGTAGGGGTAATTACATTTATATATTACATCGTCATTTCTTATAATTAGGAGGAACCAAAATGTACACATGATTACTTATATCTGGATATGTAAATATTTAAATAATGAATTAAGAGAAATATATGACCCCTCTCATAATTAATCCATCCTAATGATTTAAACATTAAAAACAACATATTACCAGATGAAAAAAATCTATTTAAATTAATATGGGTTCATAAAACATTAGAATAAAAAACTCTTTTTATATCATAATGAAACCATAATAATAATAATTGGTTTCTTCCGTTCATTATATTTAATTCATGGAATGGAAATGTGTTGAATTTATTACTTAAAAAAACACATGGATAAAAATGGGTTTCATATTCCATTAAATGGATTTAGATGAAGAAATAATTAACATGATAAACCATGGATGATAAATGGGTATCCAATGATATTCAGTAACTTTCTATGTAAATACTCATTTGTGAAATTATTGAATATGTTAATTATACCATATTGATAATGGGTATATAATTATGTCTAGTATTTTCCAAATATATACATTTATTGAATCTTAGTGAATACCCTTAAATTGATATAATGAAATATATAGTTTTAAAAAAGAAAAGCCAGTATAACAATTATAGTGGTTATTCATAGTGGACGGTTAATAATAAAAATATTGTGGTGGATCTTATATTTAGTATAGAATAAAATTCAATAAGACCTAGATAGAAATAATGTTTATGGATGAAATGTAAAATATCCCTAGTTTAATAAAATAAATATACGATAAAATTTATGAAGATGAAAACAATCAATCTGAAAGAACTATTCGAATGGTGTCACCCATAAAGAGACCGATAATCAAACTTTTTTTATAAAGAATGTTAATTAAAAAAAATATAAAAAAATTACAAATTAGATATAGAATTTGGGGAAATAAATCTCATGATTTGAAATAATTGTGAATATGAAATGGAAAATTTAGGTGAGAACATATATGATATTTTAGAATTAAATTTCATCATTGATGCGAAATCAAAACAAAGGTGTCAAATTTAATGAAACATTTTAAAAGGTGAAGGGGAATATTTTTTATCAATTACAGTGGCTAGAATATAGCATGTGGTAAAATAATATTTTGGAAAAAATTAATCAATATTCAAGATGAAATATTATCACTCAATGATTGCAAATTGAGTTTCATGGTACCCTTTCAACTATAATGAAATATTGTATAAATTAAACTTGATGAGAATTAAGTAATTTGAAATATTTTTACCATGAATAATATAAATATAAGGTAATTATATTTTTAGGTGATATAATTAGATAATAAATTAATAAAAATTATATATATAATAAAATTATCTCAAGGAATTATTTTTTGAGACAAGTAATCTAGTACCTCAATTCCAATATAGAAAAAAATATCTCTACACAAATTTATAAGAAAACTAACTATCATAATTTGTCATTTAATATAAATTTTAATATATAAAACTTTTATAAATATCACCATTAATTAATCTATAAAATTACACAAGTTATATATTATCTATTTTTTATTTTGATTATGAGTAATCCTAATCATTTTTAACTTATTCCATAATAATAATGTTGTTATTCATTATTATCCAAAATTTAATCATCTTAATGTCATAATTGGTACTAAAATTGTTTTCATATAATTATTTTTAATTTTAAATATTCAATAAATTGGTTTTTGGTTTATGTTAAATAAATATTACTTTGGAAATTATTATGTTTTTAGAATTATTAGTGATCGAATTTTGTTTTATTAAATAAATACTTAATTTTTATTTCACCATTCCAAAACATAAAGACACTAATTATATAATTATTTTTATTATATATTACAATAAATATATTCCTAAAATTCATTCATAATTTTAATGTATATTTTTTCATGTAGGTGGTTAAAAAACCTACACAAGAATACACCATAATTATTAGATGATTATGATGTGACTCCATTGTAATAAATTATAATTTAAGATTAATGATATTATATAATTTTCAATAATTTGATATATAATAATTTATATTAATAATTATAATATTATGATCGATAAAAATTTATTTTAGTTTAGGAATATGTAATTATTTTATTTAGATTTTTCATATGAATGGTTGAATTTAAAATGACTGGTTATTGATCCTATTCTTAGTATGTTGTCCAATTTACATATCGAGGTCCAATTTTTTCTGAAAATAATGTTTATCAATAAAACACATTATGATGACCATCCATGTATTGTAGTGATGAAAATATAAAAGAGAAATTAATCCTTCCATGGAGACAGTTGGCCATACATATGAATGTATGCTGATTTCATTTTCTACAGAATAATAAAATGGGGTAATATATTATATCATTTCATAATGTAAAATATTTCATTAATTTAACACTTATATAAATTATATTTCCTATCATGATATTTCTTTTATAGTGGTGAAGGAATATGATATATCTCTCATTATGGTCGTGATAATATACACATTGTTTGAATGATTATTTGGTTTTTATTAATATCAAATGGAATGAAAATTAGTGATTATAAAATAATTATAATAAAAAATAATTATAATAATGATTCTAAAGTATTATATTAAATATGGTCTATGTTAATTTGAGAAATAATATGTTCAATAAAATAAATATAAATTTTAAAGGGGATTTATGAAATTTATTTCTCAAATCAGGAATTAAATCCTTTACAAAGTGGATTAAGAATTTGAGGTTAAGAATTTTGAGAATAAATTAATCTCTTAATGGTGGATATGAATTTGGAGAATTGTTTTTTATTTTTTTGTATCAAATAATGGGGTTTGGGTTTATGTTGAAGTGTGGAGAGTATTTTTACTTTTATATGTGAAGAGCATTAATATTTTAGTAAAGGTTTAAAATTTTCAATAATTAGAACAGTCTCTCAAAGAATGTAACATAAAAATTAGTAAATAATGGAGATAAAATTTTTTATGGTTGATCAAGGATTCATAAAAAAAATTACTTACATGTTTAATAAAATTATTATGCAATTTACTCCTATGACTATAATATTTCTATTTTTCTTCTACCAATGTAACAAGAATTTACCTAAGTAACTTATCCTTCATGCCAAAAAATAAAATTCTCCTGATTATATAATTTGTAACTAATAATTATAATCCATAAATCATTTATTTTTTTCCAATTTATAAATAAATGAAAACATAATTTTTTGATAGTATGTATATAAGGTATTGAGAGCAATTTCAAATGAATCATAACACTTATGACATAAAAAATATAATATATGTTTTTAAAAATGAATAATTTTATTCATTTATATTATATCATATAAAATGTATAATGTTTCTAGAAAGGGTTTTATATATTTTTAAAACATTTTTATAGTAATATAATTTCATAAAAGTTATGTTATTTGCAAAAAATATTATATTAAACTATTAACATAAAATTTAAATGACTCAAAAAAAATAAATATTTCACCCAATGATAATATTGACATTATAAATCCAAATAAAATCTTCATTTTATCTAATTAAATTTATATTATTTATCTATTTATATTTAAAAATAAATTAATAATATAATGTGAAACTATTGTTATTAAAAATATATAAATATTCAAACATTTTTGTATTCCAAATACTATTTCATATTTATTTATAATTCAAAAAAGTTTATAAATTAGTTCTTATATATTTTAAATTTTTTGATTTACTGTATTTTAATATAATATACTGCACTACAAAAATAGTTTATTGAATGATATATATTACTTTTGTTTTTTTCAATTACTCGATCAGTTCGATCAGGTACTTTCTAACTTCTATTTTTGAATGGTTCAATCCTTTTACAACATGAAAAACAATAATCCATTATTAAACTACATTGTATAGAGAGGGAAGGGGAAAGGTGGTAGTGTACCCTCTCCAGTTAATAGTAATATTAGATGCCTCACAAATGACCCAATCTTAAATAATTATATATCTTTTATTATGAAAAAAATTATCATTCAACTAATCCATGTGTGTTAACATATTTACATATACCCGTATATTTATTATTAATATAAATATTATTATCTAATATGATGTGAATCATTTTAGTTTAGTGTTTCATATATAATCTGTCATCAATCATAATGTTTATATTTTTTAAAACTTATAATGTAAAATATGGTTCGTTACCAAAACCATTACTATGTATATAATATCATATTTTAGAATATCCTAATGAGATAATAAATATTTTATAAGTGCCTCAAAATATCAATACATTATCCATTATGAACCCATCATCTTAAGATAACCTTAATGTCAGACATTATAATCAAAAAATCTATCTAGTTTTCTCTCCTCCTCAAATTTTATTTTAAAAGTACGAATCATCAACAACATTACATAAAAATTATATATATAATCTATATTAATAATTTATTAAAAACTATATTCATCACCACCTTCCTTTATCACAAAGACATTCAATTGAAATATTATTCCTTATGTATTTCCAGATAACATATTTCTATTATATGAAAATGTTAGTATGATATTTATATTAGTAATCAAACTCTACCTTTTAAATTTAGTTCCTATGTCCATATCATAACATAACATTAATAAATTATCCACGTTTAAAAAAATCAAATATTCTTATACATTCAATCAACAAATCTATCAATTGAAATATATATCTATATGTGATAGTAATTCATCAATTACATCGTCATCATTATTTCTATTAACATAAATCTTGTGATTATGATTGGATTAAAATTATAATTTCATTTATGAATGTTGAAAATTCTAAATTAAATCTAATTTAATATATTACAAAAATAATATATAAATCTAGATGATATAGTTTCAAAAGGATTCTTTATTCTAGATCTAACACCACTTGATTATAAAATTTATAAATTTTGTTATTTTATTATTCTCATTTTTCACATACATAAACTTCTCCTTTAGAACAATGAATGTTACAACCACCATAATGATCATGTAGAAGAAAGATTCATTATTATCATAAGGATTTATGTTATTATAATCAATTTTTTATACCACCACTGACAATAATTATTTTAAATTTTATCGTCCATTTTAAAAATATAAAAATAACCCATTTTCTTGTTTAAAAATATTTATTTTCATTAAAATAAAATATTAAAATGTTCCAAATTATAAATTTTTATACTTTCGATGGGTTTTGTGAAAATCATTCTCTTCCTCATCCATAGATAATTCTATGAATTATTCATGTTTAATATATGAATAAACCTAGAGTATACATAAAATATATGATACTATAAATGTTATAATATTTAGTTCTTGTAAATATGAATATTATATCAAACATATAAGAAAAATAATTTCACATTAACTGTTTTCTATATGTCAATGAAAATCATTTTTATGATTACATTTGATTATACCTATGGATATAACACCAATTTTTACATGAAAAGAAACCCAAGAATAACCTATGAGGATGATGAATTCAGATATGAATTACATTTTCCATAAAAATTTTAATAGTATTTTCAAATAATTTAAAGCATATGTGAACATCGTTCAATCACCCAAAAAATCAAAACATCCCATTAAGAGATTTTAGGTGAAATGACATTGTTTTTCTTACATGTGTCAATAATATGGGATACATCTATAGATCATATATCATTGATATGGAAATTATTAAAATGAACAAATCGTTAATGTTTTTATTAGACATTTTAATAATGTTTCACTAGATGTACATGGTTCTCTCTTTATATATATATATCTCCACTCATTTCCTTTAGAAAATGTACAATGAAAGAATTACAAAAGGTCCATTCAAAATAGTATAATATGAAATGAAAAAAAGAAACCCAAAATGGGGTCATTATTTTGCATATAATTCCTATAAAATTAAATATAAATTGTTTTGTTCAATTTAAATTATTCATTTCACATTTTAATAGATTTTTTATTCTAGAATTAAACATTATTTTTCCATTATTGATATATTTCTCATTAATGTTTTTCTTAATTCCTATTTTAATATTAATTTTCCAACCTATTTGATAATTACACTACAAACACCAAGTAAATTACAAGTAACTATATTTTTATAAACTCTTTTCAATTTATATATCATTAAAAATATTATTTTTGTTTAAACATATTATTTTTATACAAGTAGTTCCGAAAAAAACCCTAAACACAAATAATGATAATTGTGAAATATGCTTTGAATTATTGTTAAGATTATGAATTATATGGTATGGTATTGTAATGTTATAATAAAAACGCATAGTAATCTACAAATCAGACTTAATTTATATGAATTTATAAATATACAAATAATATTTAAATAAATATCTATAGGAAAGAATACAAATATTACAACACAATAAAAGTTCACTACCAAAATGTTATATAAACAACCCATTTTCTATTATCCTGAGCCATCCAGTTATAAAATATTTCCTTAACTAAATACCCTTAATGTTGAATATTTTCTACAATTTCTATTCCCTTATTTCATTCCAATCTCTACACTGACAAAATTAATAATTTTTGAATGATATATTGATTTCGGTATTTATAAACCATTATAAATTTATTTATGATTTTATTAATTTTAGTTTAAAAATTTTCATACGATAAAAATAAATAAATCAATATTTATCATAACCACTAATTTAACTATGATTTAAAATCCAAATTTCTCATTTAAATGACATGTTATTTTTCAATTTCTATCTTCATGTAACGATCATTATAAACGATGACATAAAAAGGGAACTCGAAATTGTCACACTAAATTACACAATGATTTTCTCCTCAACGGAATTGAAACTACTATTTAAATTCCACATACAAGATAAAATTTAAACTCATTTATATACATCCTCATTTAGAATGCTATGGGAATGGTTGCACCATGATATTTTATTCAATCAAAAAATCACAAACAATTCTTTATCAATCATCACAATACTCCACCAATACTTCATATAAATTAATATAAATCAACTTATGTTCTTGGGTTAATATTAATCACAACACATATTCCATGTAATTCTATGATATCCTATATATGATTCATTTTCTTATATTTTCTCAATTATTCTTAATGGTAGATAGCATTGTTTCCAATAAGATCATCTTGATCACCGAGATGGACTTCTTAAATTTTTGTCGGATACTAATACAATGTGGAATACCAATAAACTTTTTAATAACATTATCACATATATATATATATATATATATATTATTAATAGTTACTTATAAATTATCATGTAAACAGTGATATACCTTACCTAGTTTAGAGATAGTCTTTGATGAGCACGTTTCTCTTTTTGTAGTTCTAGAGTTGACTAACATGATTATTTTAATGATTTATCAACTACTCAGAGTAATTATTTTAAATGATTTAAAATCTATTGGATGTTGGTCATAAATGGTCATGTTAATCATGCGACACTTTATATGGGAGTTTTATTTACAGTATTCACACACATTTTTGGGCATGGGTGGTCCAATGCTAATGATGTTTAAATTGAGTCTATTTGGGGAAATCATGATTATTTTGAGAAACACCTTGAGTTGTGTAAGCCAGATTTATTATATATTATTCTAGTCCCTATGAGACATTCAAGGGATTTGTTTTCTGACAATACATGAATTTAAGGTTAAATTTCGAAAATTCTCATAGTCCCTTTTCAATAATTTCATCTAAGTGTCTTTTTTGGTTGATCATGATGTAGATTTTATTTATCTTCATAAAGGACACTGGTCTGTAGGGAAATATATTTCCTTATTTATTGATTGGTTATGGTATGATATTATCTTATAAGATATAAAGTATACAAGGGTCAACAGTTTTTAGGATTACATGAGATATTTTTTTAGATCACTGGTTAATATCTTCTAGTAGATATGTGTTTAATAATATTTGAATCATGACCATATTATCGAGAGAAACTAAATAGAGGTGTGATGATCCATGTATTTTACTAATTTTCCATGGGTTGGAATGTTTAATAAATTAGTTTTACGTGGTAGTTTGATTAGTCTATTCCATGTGTAGAATATCATGGTAGTTATGGAATTGGTTCATCGCATCCTTTTAAAGGGAATGACTTATAGGATATCTTTCATTGGGGAAAATCTTTCCATATTTTACATGACTATGAATGAAAGATAATTTAGTGAATATACTATGAGGATTTTTGTAATTAGTAGCAGTACTATAGAGGAGTACAATTTTAAGACAATGATAATATATTTTAAAATACTACATGATTTTAACTAGGTCTAGAATAACAACAACTATATATATAATAGGAATTATCAAACATGTTATAACAAGGAGAATCTTATGGTTATCATGTGATGGAGAAAATACTAATATGAAAATTCTCGTCATGGTAATCTAGCATCTTGATCTCAATGAAAGGTTTCAGTGAATTACAATAACATGCCATTATATTAAAAAACATAAATGTGTGTTTCAAATCATGTATTTATAATTTTTTACATTACATTGAAAATAGAGGATTAGTTTTATTGATAATTATTAAAAAAATAACATAATAATGACGAAACATCCATATAATGTAAAATGTTTACCAAAAAATATCATTTATTCTTACACACTGACATCATTAGTATGAATTTATGATCGTTAGATGTGTCCATAGAATAATGTTTTACATCATAATAATTTCTAGTCATCTATAGTGTAAAATCCCAGATGAATGAAGAATATGAAAATTTCAAAGTTATTTAATGTTGTGAATTAAATATTAATTTTACTTTAAAGGTATTGTTGTGTTCGATAGAGTACCTGATACACAACAATGAGTTTATTTGTAATCATACATTGTACAATAATAATATAGTATAATTATTTTAAATGGTAGTTAAATCCTTTCCATTTTATTGAGAGAGAATAAACAAAACTAACTACAATATCATTATACATTTTTGTTAAATGTATTTACATTTATCTAATTAAAGTTATAGGCTTAAAATGTGAATGAATCCAATTTTAAGCATAATTTACATTAAAAGGTAAATTTACCACCTTTTAATGGAGAAACAACATTAAATATAGTTTTGGTCACTTTAACACATTTTAATTGTGCAAATTAAATCCTTATTTTTAATTGGGACATCAAATTTTACTGTGGGTAATTTTTTTGATATTTTTCTGATAAAGTTCATTTTTAATGAAAAGTGAAAATATTGTATTTTAATTAAAAAGTCCCTTTTAATCTAATTTATTTATATGTATAGATTATCTTTTTAATCGGTTTTAAACTGTAATTAGAATATATATTTTTACCATTTAATCCAATGTTGGTCATTGTGACTTATTTCACTTCGAAATTTAAAATAAACATGTATAAATCTTTTGATAGTTATTGTTTCTTAAAAACACTCTATTTGTTTTGATAACAAGAATTAATTATAAAATTAATTAATGAAACTTTTATATTTATAATTTGGAAAAATAGAAATCATTTTTGAATTCAGAATATCAAATATATCTTAGTATAAATATTTGGTATTTTTATGAAAAACTCCAATTATTGATTAATAGTGAAACCACTTAGTAGTAGTTAAAAAACAAGCTTTTTCATTTAAATGAAATGTTACCGCATCTATGAATTGAATTTCTAAAATCCTACAAACATGGTTGTTATCAAGAAGTAAAATTTGGTTCAATAAGATGAAAATATTTTTTTAAAAAATAACATTTGACTTTTATTTACCGCGATTAAAAGAAAATAGGGTAACTGAAAGTTAAAAAAATATTATAATAATTCACAATTTCTTTAACACTTGTACTAACATTATTTGATGAGTAATGGAATACCATGGGAATCTTTTGGACTATTTTGGGACCACATAGAGACAATTATGAATGATAATAAAACTTTAGATTAATTAATTTAATTTTAAGTAAAAATTGACAAACAAAATTCTTTTAGTAAATAAATTTTTATATAGTTTTATAAAAATTTTATTTTTAACTATAATTATTCAATGGAAGTATAAAATTATTTCATACATAATATTATTTTTTTATAATTTTTAGACATCACATAAGTTAAATTATTTATGACAAAATAATGATGTAGTATTTACCTCATTAATAGAATATTTAAATAAATAAGATTATAAATATTAAAATAACATAAAAAACCTGTCAAATTCCTATTTTATGATATTATTTCGACTATTACGAATCATATCTTTTATGTTAATTATTGTTGGGCCTTTAGAAACCGAAAATCATTATATAATAAAATATTATTATCACACTTTTATAAAGAGCCCCTCCTCCCCCTTATAAAAAGAGACCACTTCTAACCCATTTCTCGCACCTATCAAGCCTTAAGGCTCATCCAAACTCTGCCCAATTAAGCTCCCTACATCCCTGTCCTCCTCTTAGAAGTCGTACTTTAGTCATAAGGCACATTAAGAAGTCCTTTGGTTCAACCCCTAAAATCATTTCATTCCATTATTTTGTAACAACATCAGTATCATAAATATACTAGGATGTTGTTATTATATTTATTCTTACTACACATACACCCACCTCCATATAATTGGTGAAGAACATAATGTTTCTATGGATGGAAAACTAACGCCTCAGGAAACGATGATTGTTCAAATACCACCAACCACCTCTCATGGAGGCCATTATGATGGAACTGTATTTATATATGATAATTATCATGTTTATTTTTTCATTATACTTCTGTATTTTTTTCATTTATAAAAATACTTTATGGTATCCATAGTGGGTAAATACGATAATATCATTAGAGGAAGTGTGGACTACTGCCCCCTCAAAGTGATATGACTCGTTAATGCCTTATGCGGGACGTATAAAGAATGGAGTTAATAATAATTTATATTATATTATACTAGAATTATAATATAACTATTTATAATTATTTTTTCATTCCATTAAAATAAGAAATATAAATGGAAGTAGCGTTCATGTGTACGTACGGCTTACCGTCTCCAGGAACGGTGCATTTCATTTCTTACCTCTAAATGTCATGTACTATTATAAATACATGTATATACTGGATATAATATATATATATATATATATATATATATATATATGATATATAAATCATTAATATCATTATGAATATAATGGATATCTTACCACATGAACAAATAGTAATTATAAGTTGTTCATATTTTTACTCAAGTACTAAATATTGACAAAACGACCATTATTAACTTATATGATAACATAATGATTATAAAATAGAAATAAGCAATATTAAAGGAATAATAAACTTTAAAAATGGTTCTTCAGCAAGTATAAATTTACATTAGTTTATTATTTAGTAAATTAAAGTACGAACGGGTCATGTCGGACAACGAGGTAAGGGATTTTCTTATCTCACTTTTAATTCTGTGATATTTCCATTGTTCGACACTTATTCATTACATGTGGTGTATTTTGTAATGTAATTTGATATATATTATCATGATTCTAATTATATTCATGGTAATCTGTGATTCATTTTGTGGTTATTAACTTTTATTCATACGACTCAATTGATTATAATGTGGTTAAGGGTTTCATCTCACTTTTTATTCCCTTGAGATTTATTCTATATTTTCTATTATTTCCTTTTGTGTGGTGTATGTAATGCCCAAGATTTTACTCTCTGTGTAACATACATTCATTTATAAATATTTACATCTTCATTGTATGATCCTTATTTCATGTCGTGTATGTCTTGTATGTTACCAAATCTGTAAGGGAATCGTTCACCCTCCTCATTTTAAAATACTAATTTTTTGTTATGTATTTTAATTTACATATTATTATGTTGTGATATGTTCTTATATATCCTTATTGATGTAAAAATTATGTAAAAGTGATTAGATACCCTTTTTATCTCATCAACTCATTTTCAGAATTTTAATGTGACGTCGTTAGGCTGTCGGTTTTTTCAAGGGAACTTCTTAACCAAGTTTCAATTATTTGGGTTTAACTTGTACTTCATTAATATGTCATCCTATGAATATGTGTGAATGATCTCTTATTTTTTTCACTTAATATCCACATATATTGGATGTATTTATATTTTTCACACATAATTATGTGATTGATTTATCTTTAATTTAATGATACCACCTTTATAAAGGATTTCATCTCAATTTACATTTCCACTGATACTTAATTGTTCTTATGAACCAATTCACACTTATATGGTGTATATACTCTCCTTTGGAAAATTATATCATGAATCTATTTATTCAACTGATATTATAATGTTCTGATTAAATGTTATTCCTCGTTTACTTTTATTCCAACATCACTCTTTTTCTTAAAAAACTCTTTTACCAAAATATCATTTTAAATGTTTTATAGATTTATTATTCTAAATAATTGTCATTAATTTCCATGTTTTCAAAATTTGTTTTATTATTTATTTATATGGACATTAATGTTTTTAAATTATAATTAATTTAAAAGCTTCAAAGTGGTATGGGACACTTTGATTCAAAATTATCTTTTTAAATTGTTTTGAAAATAATTTGATAAAGCGTTGTTTATTTTAATATCTTGATTTGATATATTTTAATGTGGAATTGTTATCTTTCTTTTATACTTGTGTTATGTGTTATGATTATGTTATGGTTATTTGGAATTTTTTATGTATACGGTTGGTTCCATGATAAACCTAGGGAAGGTGATCCCAAGATATCTCTCTAATGCATTGGGTAACATGATAGGGTAAACGTGACGTTTCTCCTAAGAGATTTTGGGAATATACTGATATGGGTATTCCAAGTGTAACTCCCTATGTAGATGTGATAGCAACAATGTGTGTTTTATGTGGATTCCATAAGTTACCTTTACGATTTTGGATTTCTGTGTGTTATTCATAAATATTATGATTTCATAAGGTATGTTATAATTGAAAATTATGGTTTCATTGATTTTTATTTATTTATGGGATAATTATTTTCATCCTTATTTTATAACCCTGACTGTTCTTTTTATGCTCATACCATGTTTTTGAAATTTTTTTCACAGGACTTAAAGATGAATAGGGTCAAGGATGTGATCATGGAAAAGTCATGCTATCTAAAACATGGAACTAGACATGTTTATTTTAAAGAGTTTTTATTTTATGAAAAAAATGGATACTGAGTAGTAGTTTCTACATGTAATATTCAATTTATAATGTAATTGTTATGCCTAATTCTCTAATACCCAAAACCTAAAAAGATCCTCAATGTTAATTATTCATTTAATTCCAGACTGTGTCATGTTTAATGACGGGTCCTTATAGCTGGTATCAGAGGTCGGTTTAGACAACTTTAGGTAATAAGTGTTTTCGTTAGACTCATGGTTAGTCCCTATGTCAATTATTTTCGTTAAATCCTTGTTTTATAGCTTTTTTAGTTCATGGAACGTCAGTTACAAATGGAAGGAGGAGGATCTCAAACTACATTCTTATCTATTCCTGATTACATGCTTGCAATAATTATTACAAAGTCATGTTCGGATGATTTTGAATATATTTCTAGCATACAACTCACTTGCAAGCAGTTGTTTGAGATATCAAACAACTCCACTATACATCATTATCATCGTGGATCATGGGTTTTATTTACACAAATCCCATTTTCACAGTATTCTCATATTTTCAAGAATGGTAATTATTATCAAGGCGTTTGCAAATATTTTACCTTATCACAAGATTTTGAATGATATTATGCTTTTAAAATAGGTTATGAAGAAGGAGACCTTTGCACCACCAATTTATATTTTCTTTTATAATATAGTCTCTCAGCACATACCTATGGTATTTTTGAAGGACCATTAATGGAAGGATTCAACTCAAATTCGGTCCGACAATTTTATAGAAATCATGTTTTATCATATGTTTTGAAATTATATGTCAGACATGATTATTTTCTAAAACTATTTTTCTATGAACACCAATATGACCCAAGTTGTATAAGGATTATTTGGATGGAGGAAGCAAATGATTTTTAAGGATCTTTAAATCATTGTTACAATTCATGGACCTTATACATATGTGAATAAAATGAAAATGAAACCAAATGGACACCATGATCATGGTATGATGTTCTTCATTTTGGGGATCATTTTATTTTTATCATATGTTGGTGACATAAGACTTCAAGTATTAAGATGTTTATATCATAATGAATTAGGATGAAAATGAGAGGTATAAGGAAACCATTGAGGTTAAAACATGTTAGGGTTATTTTTTCAGTTTTATAAAATGGAAAACCCATAGGATGGGTGACAACAGGTCGCATCTGGTAAGTCCGTAAGAATCGAACCCACAACCAAAGGGCGACAAGGGCGCATCACCTACCCCTAGCCTACATGAAGTCCCTGGTTTGTATGACTAATTCTTTTTAGTTATATGATTTTATGAATCAAGAATAAGTCAATTTTGGGTTATCTATGTAAATGATTAACCAATCATGGATGATGTGTGATTAGGTTTATTACTTTTCGATATGAGACTTTAAGAGTAAATGATGTTATTTGTATATGAATGTTGAAATTTATCTTGGAAGACTATGTGATTATATCCTTTTGATATTTGGGATTAAATCATGTTTTGGATTACTTTTGGAGAATATTAGGGAAAATTGTTTATTGAATGGTCATTTTTGATATTGTTATTTTTTTGACAAATTTTGGAGATTAAGAGTAGTTTTTCTTCTTGTAAAAGACTGTACTTTTGGGTATTATCTGATCTCTCACTAACCATTTTGGTTTTCATTGATGTATAAAGTCAAAGGAAATATTTATTTCATCATTTTTGAATTATGTGATCCTATAGAAGTTGATTATAGAGCTTTTAATGTAAACAAGTCATCCTGCATACTCACTATTTGGAGAAAATATGAATTAGTGTACTAAATATAGTAAATGATGAATGTTTACATTAAAATTAAGTATGCATCCATACATTTTTAGTTAATCCCGAAAATAAATTTCATTTATGAAATGTAACATAAAACAAAAACATTGTTTGTTAGATTTTCCTACAATGGAATCAAAGAATGTTTAACCCATCACAAGTTTGTGATTTTCTGGTGGTTAAATTTCTCCTAAACAAGTTTTCAATCACACTCCATCAGAACATGATGGTTTATTTTCTCTTCCATATCCAAGTTTTCATGGAATCATAGTATCTATTTTTTTAGGTAACCTTTGTACTTATCTTCCTTTATTTTAATGTGATATTATTATTGAATCTTTTTTTCGATGTGGGGCTTTCAATGAAGTTCCTGAGCCCAATTTTAAAATTGCGAGGATGCAATTCCCAAAAGGGGGAAGGATGTAACATTCTAGATAAATTAATAATATGAAAATTTCATATTTGTTAATATTTTTGAATTAATTATTAATTTTACTTTAAAGGGGTTGCTATTTTCGATATCATACACTATATGCAACAATGAGTTTCATTGAAATATTACGTTGCACACTAATAATATTATATTCTTATTTTAAATGATAGTTAACTCCTAGCCATTGTATTGGCGATAATGAACAAAAAAAACTACAATATAATTATACATGTTACTAAAATTTATTCACATTTATCCAATAAAATTTAGAGTCTTAAAATGTGAATGAATCTAATTTTAAGCATAATTTACATTTAAAGGTGGATTTACCGCCTTTTAATAGAGAACCCTCATTAAATATAGTTTTGGTCACTTTAATAAAATATAATTGACAAAATAAAATCCTTATTTATAATGGGGACATCAAATTTTACTTTGGGTAAATTTTTGGTATTTTTCTGATAACGATAATTTTTTAACGAATAGTGAAAAAAAATTTATTTTAATTTAAAATTCAATTTTAATATTATTTATGTATATGGATAGATTATGTTTTTAATTGATTTGAAAGTGTAATTATAATATATTTTTACCATTTAATCCAATATAGGTCATTGGAATTGATTTTACTTTGATATTTGACATAAACAAGTATCAATCATTTGATAGTTATTGTTTCTTAAAAACACCCTATTTGTTTTGATAACGGAATTAATTTTAAAATTAATTAATTAAACTTTTATCATTAGAATTTGGTAAAATAGACATCATTTTTGAATTTTGAATATCTAATATAGTTTAGTTTGAAATTTAGGTATTTTTCTAAAAAACATCAATTTATGATGAATAGTGAAACCACTTAATAGTAGTTAAAAAAACTGTTATATTCATTTAAATGAAATTTTAATGCATATGTGAATTTAATTTAGAAACATAAACATACATATTTTATATGAAGAAGTAAAATGTGGTTCAATAAGATTAAAATAATGTTTTCCAATAGTAACTTTCGACTTTTATTTACCTCGGTTAAAGGTAAATAGGGTAATTCAACATTAAAAGAATATTATAACAATTTGAAATTACCTTAACACTTGTCTTAACCATATTTTATGAGTAATGGACGACCATGGGGATATTTGGGTCTCTTTTGATACCACATGGAGCCACTTATGAATGATAATGACACTTTAGATTAATTAATTTACTGTAAAGGCAAAAATGACATAAACAAACTTCTTTTATTAAATTAATTTTTATATGGTGTTATAAAACTTATATTTTAGACTATAAATATTCATTGGAAATATAAAATGATTTCCTAAATCATGGAACTTTTTTATAATTTTTATACATCACATAAATTAAATAATTTATGACACAATAATGATGTAGTATTTACCTCATTAATAATATATTTAAATAAATTAGATTATATATATTAATATGACATCGAAACCCTATCCAATTTATATTGGATGATGTTATTTATACTATGAGTCATCTTATCTTATAATTTAATGATTTTTGGATCTTTAGAAACTGAATATCATTATATAATAAAATAATATTATCACACATTCCTAAAGAAATCATCCCCCATTATAAATGGAGACCACTTCTATCCAATTCTTCAAACATATCAAAGATTTAGTCTCGTCAAAAATCTGACCAATTAGTCTCCCTACATCCCTCTACTCATCCTAGAATCATTACCTTAGGCGAAAGGTAGTTCAAAAAGTCATCTGGTTCAAACCAAAGGGAGTTACCCAAATTAAAGGTAACCGTTTCTCTTAAATTGTTTATTTTATTTTACTTCTCCAACCCATAAACTTTTTTATTCCTTCCTTTTGTGACAACATAAGTATCCTAAATATACTATTATGTTGTTATTATATGTATTTGAACTAAACTTACACACACCTCTATCCAATGGGTGAAGAACATAATGTTTTAGTGGATGGAAAACTAATGCCTCATGAAACGATGATTGTTCAAATATCTCCAACCACCCCTCATGTGGAAATTATTATGGAACTATATTTATATATTATAAGTATTATGTTTGTGTTTTATTTATGCTTATGTATTTTTCTATTTATATAAATACATTATGGTTTCCATATGGGGTAAATTCGATAATCTCATTAGAGGAAGTGCGGACTACCGCCCCCTCAAAGTGATATGACTCATTAATGCCTTAAGTGGGACATATAAATTATGGATTTAATAATATTGTATATGATATTATAATTGAATTATAATATAACTATGTATCATTATGTTTTTAATTCCATTAAAATAATAATTAGAAATGAAAGTAGTTTTCATGCGTATGTACGGCTTACCGTCTCCATGAACAGTGCATTTCATTTCATACATCTAAATGTGTTGTACTTTTATAAATAAATGTATATACTAGATATATATGATATATATTATATCTAAATCATTAATATAATTCTTATGATAATTTATATCTTACCACATGAACAACTTGTAATTATAAGGTGTTCATTTTTTTTACTCAAGTACCAAATATCGATAAAACGACTATTATTAACATAATTGATTACATAATGTTTATAACATGGTAAAAATTAATATAAAAGGAACAATAAACATTTAAAAATGTTCTTAAGAAAGTATAAATTATCTTTAATTTATTATTAAGGAGATTAATGTACGAACGGGTCAAGTCGGACAACGAGGTACGAGATTTTCTTATCTCACTTTTAATTCCGTGAGATTTCCATTGTTCACCACTTATTCATTACATGTGGTGTATTTTTTACTTCCATTTGATATATATTATCATTATTATCATTATATGCATGGTTTTCTGTTATTCATTTTTTGGTTATTAACTTTTGGTCATACAACATAGTTGATTACAACATGGTAAAGGGTTTCATCTCACTTTTTTATTTTCATGAGATTCATGCTATATTTTCCACTATTTCCTTCTGTGTGCTGGATTGACTGACCATGATTATAATATTTTTGTAACATAATTTAATTTAGGAGTATTTATATCTTCATTGAATGATTCATCATTCATGTTGCGTATGTTTATTAAGGTACCAAATCGGTAAGGGAACCTTTCACCCTCCTCTTTTTAAAAGACTTATTTTTGTTATGTCTTTTAATTTACATATTATTATGTTGGGATATGTTCGTCTATATCCTTATTGATGTCAAATTTATGTCCAAGTGATGAGATACCATTTTTATCTCATCAACTCATTTTTGTAATTTTAAATTGACGTTGTTAGGTTATTGAATTTTTACAAGGGATCTTCTTACCCCAATTTCAATTCATTGGGTTCAACTTGTACATCATGAATATGTCGTCCTACGAATATGTGTGAATGAACTTTTATTGTTTTACACTTAATATCGACTTATATTGGGTGTATTTATATTTTTCACTTATAACTATTTGATTGATTTATCTATAATTTAAGGAGACCATCATTATAAGGGATTTTATCTCAATTGACCTTTCCACTGATACTTCATCGTGGTTATACACCAATTCACTTTTATATGGTGTATATACTATCCTTTGGAATATTATATCATGAATACATTAATTCACATGATATTATAATGTTCTAATTAAATGTTATTTCTAATTTAGTTTTATTCAAGTATCTCTCTTTTTTAAAAAAAACTCTTGAACCAAATTATCGTTTTAAATGTTTTAATGATTTATTCTTCTAAATAATTATCATTAATGTCAATGTTTTCAAAATGGATTATAGGAATTATTTATATGGACATTAATGTTTTTAAATGATAATTCATTTAAAATCTTGAACGTGGTATGGGACACTTTGATTCAAAAATCTATTTTTAAATGGTTTTGAAAATTATCTGATAAAGAATTGTTTATTTTAATATCATTATTTGATATATTCGAATGTAGAAATGTTATCTTTCCATTATAATTATGTTATGTGTTATGATTATTTTATGGATATTTGTCATTTTTTACGTATACGGGTGATTCTGTGATAAACATAGGGTGGGTGAGCCCGAGATAGATCTCTAATGCATTGAGTAACATGATGTAGGTAAACGTGATATTTCTCCTAAGAGATTTAGGGAATATACTATGATGGGTATTCCATGTGTAAATCCCTACGTAGATGTGATGGATACAATTTGATTTTGATATGGATTCCATAAGTATCCTTTATTATTTAATATCTATGTGGGTTATTCATAAATAACATGATTTCGTAAATTATGTTATGATTGAAAACTATGGATTCATTGATTTTTCTTTTTTTATGGGATAATGTTTTCCTTCCTTATTTTATAACCCTTACTCACCTTTTCATTCTCATCCCATGTTTTCGAAATGTTTTCCACGGGACTTAAACATGAATAGGGTCAAGGATGGGATCAAGGAAAAGTAATTCTATCTAAGACATGGAAATAGACAGGTTTCTTTTTAGAGTTTTTATTTTATGAAAAAATGGATACTGAGTAGTAGTGTCTACATGTTATATTCATGTTGTAATGTAATTGTTATGCCTAATTCTCTAAAACTATAAACCTAAAAAGATACTCAATGTGAATTATTCATTTAATTCATGATTATGTAATGTTTATGGTCGGGTCCTTATATATTGATCCGTCGAAAAACAATAAAAAGCATAGGATAGTCTCCAAAATAATAATAAAGTAAACAGACTAATTAAATACCTTCTCTCTAATTAAATCAAGAAATCCCATGAACATGTTTACATTTTAAAAATATATCATAATAACATAAATAAATGATATACATATATTAAAAATATTATTAAAAAAACCTCATATTATTAATAAAAATCTATAAATTCAATCATGATGAGCATTATAAATCCTAAAAAAATCCACAAAAAATCAACGCCTTCTTCCTTAATTGTTAAAAAATATTTATTCTTCATAAAATCAATATATTTCTATAAAAACCATTAGTAATAATAAAGTAATAATCATGTGTAATCATATGCATAAAATGTGTTTACCCATGTTTGACACAATTCATAAAAACAAGAGTATTTAATTATATAAGATTAACCACACTGTTTATATCTCTCATATTCTTCCTCAATGAATAAATCAACTCACAATATATGAGATATCTATATTATTATAACCCATCTTCATGACTTATATTAAGTTAACTAATCATCATCTATAGGGTTAAAAGTACCATATCGTTAAAAAAAATTTAGTCATGGACATTTAAATATAAATTCCTGGAAAATATCTTTTCAATCCATATTTAAAATACATTTCCATTTTCTCATAACATATCCCAGAAATAACTCTTTCTTATAAAAACTTATAAAAATATTAAATTTTATTGAGAATTTGTATAATAACTTCTTTGAAAAACAATGTATACATTTAGATGATTCCGGAGGACAAGTATTTCTTATTTTGGGGTTGGGATATGGTCATGTTTTATATGATACAAAAAAAACTTGTTATACATATTTAAAAAGTTAAAAAATAAGTCATATATATAGTGTGCAAATATATTATTCTTATATATCTATAATTTACGTAATATATGGTTCAATATACCCTTTATAAATAATTTTTTTATAAATAACATTCTAGATTCATTTAAAAAATATATATTTATAGGAAATAGATTAGAAATTGTTATATTAAAATAATGTTTTAATTATAAATATCATAACTTAAGATGCGTCTAGATTGATAAAAATTATATTTCATAAATAATAAAATTATATTATACATTTACTTTATTATGAAAAGTTTTTATGTTAATGACATTATAATTATTCCTCTTGTTTGATTTCATAGAATATTTTAGTTAATTACTAAATCCTAAATGGTTATATAAGATGTTTTTATGTCATTTGATCTATAATTTTTTAACATGCATTATTGGTTTACCATGGATTGTCGTTCATGGTTTTAAAATGTAATAATTTAAATAATTATTATAATAATACATTAACTAAAATTCACAAATCAGATATGTAATTTCATCATGAAAAACGATGAGTGATATTTCATGGAAATGGTAGTTTGTATGTTTGCATTACAGAAATTTCAGTTTTTAGATGGGACTTAAATTATATAAAATTTATAAATTTATGTACTTTATATTTAATTTCCATGTTATATGTATCATAAAATTACTTTAAATATACTCATATGACCTTCCTTGTTAATAATAAATGAAAACCGAATCACATAGCTTCATTGAGGTGGTATTCCTCATATATACTGTTGAGACAACATCAATCTACAATGGATGGAGGGTTAAGAAGTTTGATATAATAATTTCATTCCAGAAAATAATATGTATCATATATTTTATCTATATTTATTAAACACATCACAAAATCTATCCATAGGTGGAGTTGATGAAAAATTTATCATATCACATTGTAGAGGTTGTTGTCTACATGTATACAAGATGTATTATTTCATTCCACATATGATAGAAATAAGGATGATATTTTTTATATTGATCATAAAATTAAGTTGTATTGGTGATATTATTTTTATAATATCTACATGTCTAAGAGATATTTTAAAGTTACATATGACGAAATAAACATAGATAAACTATTTTGAGAGATATAATAGTTATTTTGGAAAACCTCTATTAGCATAAATATTATTCCATCAAGGATTGAATATTACAGATAACAAAAAACCTATGATATGGGGAAGATAAGTGGTATGAAATTTTAGTGGTTATATTCCAACCTATAGTGGCCAATGTTTTTTAATAACAGAGATTATATTCCCATTAATATTTGACAAGAGTGACACTCTTGTAAATATTCATAACATTAAAATATTATAAAGTAATTAATCATTTCCATACAAAAATTAAACAGTATATTTTTTAACAAGGATATTATTTTTATATATTCTATTATTTCCTATAATTTATAAAGAGATAGTTTTACCTTATAAGATCATTTTAACCATAATTAACTAGTTTTACCATCAACTAAGGTGATAAATATATCGAACGGATTCTATTCATTATAAATAAAATAAAATCATCATCATTGGTAATAAAATACCACCTAATACATAATATTAAATCCATTTTCCAAGATTCAGTTAGTTAAAGTGGTGAAAATTATATGTAATCAAAGAACACAAAAAGACCTTCTTTAAACGTTTTTTCAAATAGAAAAAAGAATTTATACTAAAATATTGAATGATAATTATTCATGTTTAATTAATTTAATAAATTAATAAATGGACTATAATTATTCATTAAAACGGATCCAAAATTAGATAAATAAATTTACAAAATTGAAATGAAATTAACATTTTTATAAAAATATGAATGTTCACTATTAATCGAAGAATTATTATTTTCTTAAAAATCATAAAAAATCATAGTAAGAAATGTTTAATATGATGATATGATAAATTAATTAAATTTAACCAAATTAAATATATAAATTTCTAAAATATATATTTTCAATAAGAATATATGACAAAATATATCACATTACATATAATAAACATGTTTAAATTATTTGTTTGAAAAATATTATAAAATTATTTATAAATCAATAATTAATATCAATCTATAAAATTATTAGTTTTATATCATATGATTTTATCATTACTAACAGTACATTGTTTTTCACAACAATAAAACCATCAAGATGAATCATCATTTTTTTGGTAAGGATCCATTATTAATTCAACATACAATTATTGTGAATTTTACCCAATCCCTAGTTATATTCTCAATGTTTGTATCACACTCAACTATATAGGATTATTATTCTTGTGTTGTAACGTTATAATTGAAATTTAGGTTTCTATTGATTTCAATTTTTATGCCCAATGACATGTGTTAGATGGTATATTTATAATCCCATAATGTTATAAATTAATCAGTGGATATAAAATTATATATAATTTCATCATGTATGAAATGAGTAATTTCAATGTGATCCATAAAAGGGATATAATGAAATTGTATTATTATATAATTGAATTTTATCATGAATTGGTTAGTTTAAAGTCTATAGTGGATGATTTAAAAACTATGATATTGTGTAGGAACTACATGGAGGATTTTTGGGTCATGAACATTAGAATATATGCGTGGTTTAATCCTAGAATTTAATATTTATTCTAGGGTATTAGGAAACCCTCAAACTGATTTTCCCTCGTACTATCTATTAGTACCAATAGTTCCTTTAATAAGGATATCATATATTGTCCTTTATATATATTTATTGAGTTTATTTTTTATAATATAATAATAATAAAAACCCTATACACTCTATTATATAAGTAATCCTATGATCTTTGAGATTTGAAAGTCCTCCTAGAGGATCTGGAGGCAATGAGACTAATAATGTCTCCTTAGGGTGCTTCTATGACACTAATCATGAATATGAATAGATCGTTTTGGTTGTTTTTTTTGTTAATGGGTATTATCATAGGTTTTTTAGTATCCTTTTCTTATTAAATCTCATGATATTATAGGTTTTCATAGTAATATATCCTTTAATTTTTAAGGATATGGTTTCTTTATGGATTCCCAGAGCATTTTTTAGAATTTTAAATTATAGGATGTAAAATGTTACTACTAGTTGTTCATCCATGTATTTTTATGATTAATTTTTTTAATTTTGTCCCTAAAATCTTATTGGTGGATATTTAGTTTCCATACACCTATGAGAGTTCCTTTATCTGGTGAAAGCAGGGTTTATATTCACACTAATCTAGATATTTTATGTGGAAAATGATGATTGTAAATAATATTTTGATATGTCATTATTCATGATTAGATATGTTCTAGAATATAATGGGAATTTATTCACCTATGGGCATTAGGTAAAGAGATCATATAATCACATCTTCTGAAATTAGGATTTGGGGTTAGCAGCTATAGTGCATGCACAGTGATGCTAGTATCACTACCTATGGGATGTGAGGTTACTATTGTATACCATGAATAAAAATATGAATTATATATATTCTTAGTATCAGATATTTCTTTTTTATATGATTGGTGATTATATTTATGGCATCGATTTGTTGATGGAATATACCCATGGGAATGGTAATGTCCTGGCCATGTCAGTAGTTTACATGACTAAGGAAATTATTATTTAGGTGGATATTAGTGTGTGTTAATTTAAAATTATATTCAAACATAATCAACTTAATATTTATCTATAATAAGGAAGAAAAACCCTAAAATAATGGATTACTAAATCTTCACTTCTGGATAAGGTAAATGAGTGTTGATTATCTGAATCAAATTTTATAGTGATGATGAAAAATATTGATGGGTATTTGTAGATCAAACAACCCTTGTTCAAATCATTGAAATATTATAAAATCTTCATGATTATAGAAAATGTTTTATATAAAAAAGAAAATATATGAACAAAATGGATAATATTTACCTATCACAATAGTATACTTTATTTTTTATCAATCATAGTGGTTTAATAAACAGCCTTGCGTATAAGACAATTGGTTCATCTGTATATTTTTTTTATCAATATGCCCATATGTATCACCAAAATATTTAGGTAGGATAATACATTATTCAATGACATTATATTATTTTGACCAGTAAAGGAAGGTAGAGGAAGAGACGAATAGTGAGAATTAATAGGGTTACTATATAAAGATAACATTAATAAACCCATAAATCAATGTATTTTACATCCATTTATAGGCATATGGGATACTCCATAAGACTTCGTAGCCTTTACTCTAACATTATATTATATATGAGTAATTTCATTATGTTTTCATGAATTTAACATACAAATGAGTAATATATTATATAATGTATTTCATCATAGGAAATAAGGAATTAAATAACTCCCTATGTATAAGATTATTCTATGGTTACACATTAATTATTGAATTTCATTTCCAATCCTAAAACCCATATAAATCAGGTATTATATTCATCAATATTACATGATGTCAAACACCTTACAATATTTTGTGTGATGGTAGTAGTAGTGAATTAATACAATTTTTTTTGTGATATTACCACAACAAAAATTATTTTATATTGTGTATCAATATGTTATATCATACAACATATAAATACTATATCATATTATATATACAGAATCATCTTGTGACTTTCAATAACATTAAGATAACTCTTTTAATTACCCATTGTGACTAATGATTGATAAACATTGTTACATTTAACCGTGTAACATATCATATAATATAACATAAAAAACATATCAAAAAAACTATTTTAGAAATATAGAAAAATATCAATGTGTATAACACCATATAAAATATCTACTGAATATTCATCCTTAACATCTTTTAAAAAATATTTAAAATATTTATAAATATTTCATTATTATTTTTAAAATTAAATCCCTCTTTAAATTTTCCACAATGTAATACTCAATGAGCCTTTACAGAGGTAACAACAAGTTGGATGTCCTAATTCCCAAATGTTTGTAAATCATGGACACTAGAAAATATTTAGTGATAATCAAAACAAAAAAGGTTCTTTCAAGATCTCAATCAAACACATGAATCTCTATACAAATTCCAATATGTGGTATCATATTTGTAATTTTATTTTTATATGATCTAATTTACCAATCCATGATTAACCACCCGATGTGAGGAATATTGGTCCTATATAAGTAATCATAAATTCTATATTCTCTGTGTATTAATTAATAGTGTTTATAAATACATAAAATTCCATTCACACTCCAGGATGAGTAAATAACATTCCCCTAGTCTAATAGATATGTACATCACATGTTTTTTCTATTCATGACATTACAATCCTTTTTCAATATTAGTTAATATAAAAGATAAAATACTATTATAGGAAGAAATGATATTTAATCGTTTACTAAAAGTGTTATAAAAACATATCCACCCACTCATTCATTTTCCAATGCTCTAGGATTGAATAAAATTTGTATCAATGTTTTATGATTCTTACAGTAGGTATCATAAAAAATTACTTATGTGGAAATCATATTATGGAATCCACAGACCTAGTATATGAAAATCATAGTTTGGAATAAATAGTGTGTCATACTGTATACAGAACTAGTTTTGTGCAATATAAAAATATTTAATATATATATATATATATAATTTTAGAAATTATAATGATAATATTTCATAAAAACCAATTACAATCCATTATTAATATTATTTAGGGATAACTTATAGAAATATATTTACTAGTTAGTTATATTTTTGCATCAAATAATATATATATCCAACTTTAATTAATAATATAGTCATGAAATCCTTTTTAAATGAATTTTACATTTTATATTAAATTAAATAATAATAGATATTAAAAATAATATATAATACCATTATAAATCATAAAATATATGATATATTATTTTCAAATCCTTATGTTTTTTTAATTTTTTTGGTTTTATTGAAGTCTTTACATGTTTACTTAATCTATTCAAAATCTCTATTAATAAATTTGTGAAAACCAACACAATAAAATTATTTAGAGATAAATATCGTTGATGTAATATATATTGTTTTATATTGATCAATAGGTTTCATATACATGATGTTCAACCCTATGAATAGTGTATTGAATATAACTTATTTTAACACCACATAACATTACGATGTTAAGAAATTATATTTTCTACGTAGAGATATTTCAATATGAATCATCTTCAGCCTTCAAGGAATATTATTCTTTAATAATTTTCATAAAAATCATTCTGGTTATTATCTTCCTCTAACAGTTATCTAAATCGACATTATGATATAATTTTATATTGAATTTGTTGCACTTATGTTGTGTATATTATTTGATTTTTCATTACTGATTTATAGTAAATTCTTTTTGGATAAAGTGACATTCTTGTTGAATTTTTAGTGGAATTTTTTTTGTTTCAAATTGATATTTTTTATTTCCAAATAAAGTACAACTAATATTTTTGAATGTATATTTTCTTATTAAGAATATTCAATGATACACAAACTCCACAGTGGTTTTGAAATAACAAATATTTTTAGAAATTTTAATATTTTAAAAATAAAAAATTATTTTAATATAAAATAATGTATTAAATGTGTGTAGATGTGTTCCTCTAAAGGAATATGATACTCATTAATATTAATCACTAATGGGTGGTGGGATCATATCAATCTTATTTTTACAAGCATTTTAACATTATCATTTATGTGGTATAAAGATATTTTATTTTCGTCTTTCTTATAATGTTTTTATAGAATCTAATAAATCAGAAACCATGTGTACCAAACATATCTTCTCATATTATTTATAACAAAACTATGTCAGTGATAAAAAAATTTAATAATATATATAACTTTAAATCCTACATTATTTATTTCCATTAATCACATATATATATATATACAATTTAATTGAAATTAAAGATTCATCAAACTATTTATTTATATTGGTAATTCATCTATATAATATATATATATATATATTCATTTCATAAAATTCAACTCCATAAAATTTTAAAAACATTATTGATATACATTTATTTTTATATAGTTATAATTAATGAATTATTTTTATAATAATTTTACTATAATTTAAAATTATATGGATTCTCTGATGTTAATTTAGGTAATATAGACTATAAAATCACACTACATTAGACCATGGACGGGTGTTAGACTAGTGGATTGTTTCATTTCAGTAGGAGAGACTCATTACACACAAGATAATTCCAATAATATGCAAGGGTATATAAGTATTTATGGGCTGACTATAACCTCAAGCCATTGTATAATAGAAACATAAATATCAGAAAATTTATCCCATGGAAAATAACAATCATTGATAAAATAGAAGGTGCCAATAAAATTTCCATACACCATAATGTTATAAGAGATGAGGTATTTCATAAATGTTTTAACAGATCCCAATGGATAGATCATGAACAATGATAAATAATAATAATATAATTTGAAATTTAAATGTAATAACCTTCCAAAATGGGACTACAAAAAGAATATATTTTACTAATTGAACATTAGTGACACATAATATATTTTCTAGTAAAAATGATAATTACAATAACCATTATTTTTTAGTGTGATTTTTATATACTGACAAGTGTTTGTAATGTCATGTATATCTATTTCTGTTAACTATTAAATAATAATAAAACATTTAAAACCCATTAAAGAATTTCTATATTCATATTAATAACTACATATATCTACTAACACAAGAAGCTGTTATTAAAACATTTCATTGTCATCAAATAATTTACCATTAGAAATATTTGATCATATAAATTGTTTTATAGAAATAATTTTTATCTAATAACTGAATATATATATATATATATATCATCAAACCATTTGTTACAAATATAAATATTTATACATCAAATTCATGTAATTTTTAAGTTAAATATAATTTTAAATAAAATATGTATATATATGCATACATAAATACATATATACATACATAGATACATGAATACATATATATATATATATAACATTCTTGTTAAGTGTGCCAATTTTCATGTATCATTAATTATTTCAAAATCACAACAAAATAAAAATCATATCACTAATGGTGGAATAAAATGAAGGGTATTAGTTTCATTGAAGTTGACCCATTATAATTATATCTTTATTAATGTCATAAATATTAAGAAAAATAAATATGTATATCTATTCAAATACATTCCAAAAAAAATTTATAATTATTTAGGAAATAATATTTCAAAAAAAAAGACATAGAATTAAATGTATTTATCTTTTGAACTAATTTGAAATAAATTTTCATTATTTATAGAAATATGTTAATTATTAAAATAGGGGACTCTCCTTATTTATTCAACTAAATAATCTCCCCACACCCCCCTTTACACCTTCCTACCTTCTATCATTCCACCTCTTAACATCATCAACACTATCATCATCTATTCACCCCTATTGTCATTTCTTAACGATCATATAACCAAGATGGTAACTATCGTCCCTTATGATACACTCATTCCATGTTCTTTGGATTATATTATCAATCCCTTAATAATACTATAAGTTCATTTCAATATTTCATAGTGTAAATATATTGTCTGGTATGTGGTTCAAATCTTCAACCCACACAATGTTTTTTATTTTATGAAATTGTATTATTTTGGGAATCATATAATATTTTTATATTGACAATATAATATATTAATTACACTATTATACTTTTGTTTCAATACATCCTTCATATTTTGTTACATAAAATGAATGATTAGGGCGAGGGGAGCACTCATCAATAATTATTTCAGTATATTGGAGCAAAATTCAGGTAAGGAAAATATATATGTATCACATATATTTATATTTAATAGATTCTATAATGGCATGGTTTAAATTTTATATATATAAAAAATAGTATGTGAGGAAATAAAATATTATTCTCAATATTATTCACATAGAGGGTTGGACTACCAAATGAATTTTTTTTAAATCATTCCAATCCCAGTAAAAATTAGTTTTACTATATTTATTCATGGTTTTAGTGTTTTGATTCAATATTATGTTTCATATACATCCATCCAATATAGGGGTTTCTAAAACAATATGATGGAGTATTTTTTTCAAGCCCCTAATTATTGTGATTTATAAGTTTTTTATTTCTTCAAAATTTTATAAGTTAGAATTCATGATATTTCCCGAAAATATTAATTCCATACAAAAAAATACATGGGGAAATAATTTTACTTCATCACTGTAGAATCTAGTTCTCTTTATTTTATATCCTCATCAATTTTATCATTAAAATGTCATGAGATGATAAAAAAATTAATTGGTGATCCTTAAACTAATTTTTCTATATTGTATAGAGATATTAAATGTATTCTTTATTTCCATGATAAGCACATTATAAGGACACATATTAAATTAATAATAGATAATTTATGTGAATTGGTATTAAAATTGTGTTGTGATTATGAATTATTGCACGTAAAAACAGTTTATGTATTCCATTCATTATTGTGTGGTTCAGTTTCGCAGCATGATGCATAATAATTTATTACAAGTTTATGTTTTATTTGGGTAATTAGTTGGTTTAATTGATCTATATGGATTTTCATATTTCTTACACGGTGTTTTGAATTATTATATTTTTATTACACACTATAAAAATTTCTTTAATGGTGTTCGTTGTGTTCCTATGAATATTATTGGGTTGTTCCTATTCACATACAATTTAATAACATGTATGCACAAAATTCCATAAATTTTAAATATCATAAGAATTTTATTTGTATGTTTTTAGAATGATACTTTTATATTTAAAAAACAATTATTTATTCCATGCCCAAAAAAATTCATTATGTGTAGTGACTAATAAAACTCTAGGGATATGAATTTAGTGATGTTTTTTTATATTAATATTTATGTGATATCATGTATAAATCTTATTTCCTAGTTGCAATGACATCCTTTCATCTAACTATTACAACTAGTGTTCCTATTCCATATCTCAGGACATAGTTTTTTTTAATGTTTTTTTTCTAGTAATTATTTTTAATTATATATAAAACATCTAAAAATATTTGTTAAATATATTTCCCGATGTTGCACATACCTCGCACGATTCATCGAGTGCATCTATATATTTCAGTTTTAATACCATTTCACTTTTTTTCTTCCAACATTATAGATTATAATATTTGTTTTAGGATGACATAACATATTACATGCTCTTATATTATTTTATACATATTTGTTTCTTATAAATTTTCTTATATTTCCCACATTAATATACTTAAATAAATTGTATGCCACACATTTATGAAAGGATGAAATATAGAAATATTTTTTATGAAATTATTTTTAAGGGTTTTTGTTTTTTTTTTTAATTTTAGAATTATTTACACAATTAATGTGAGGTAGAATATATAATTTTGAGAAATATTTGACAATGATTTTAATAATGGTAATTATATTTTTAGATTGACATAACATGATTTATGATGAGTGAAAATTATTTTCAAATTATAAAATTAATTTATTTTATAAATTTTATTTTTAGAACATATAAATTTAATGAAAATCCTAATTAATATTTTTTTAGTTAAAAATAATTTATTCAAATAGTATATATTTCTAAATCAATTATTTATATTTTCAAACAGATTATCATTCCCAAGTATTCATTTTCTAATCAAATTATAATAGACTACTTTTTTCACACACAACATAATCCAAAGTAACTAATAACATTTCTGTTATTATGTTATGAATATTTTTTTACACATTTGGTTGACATTTGAATTTTTAATTTTTATTCCCACAATAAGGCAAATATTATGATTTTTTACAATTATATCATAAAAACTATTTAGTGTATCTTTCTTTATTCAACTATGTATTGACCCTATTCAATAAATTTATTTCTAGATCTATCATAATAAATTAACTTTTGTAAAAAAGTGAAATTGTCAAATAAAATTTGAAATTCATAGAATACTAAAACCTATATTTGGATCACATATAATGTGCACCAAAATTAAATACGCATGATTATAATGATACATTGATGTGGGAGATACAGTGAAGATATGTCATGTATGTACGAATGAGGATTTTCCCTGCCAAATGTTTGTTGGCCTTTTTATATTTTAAATATATATTATTTCTACCAAGTGGTATTTTTTATCCTATATTCTAATATTTTCATTATTCTATATGATTTAAAAGTGACATAGGTGTAATTTATCCTATTACTCAATTTCAAAATTCAATTTGATAGAGTAATGTCAAAAAAATTAATAATATGAATTGAAATGTTACTAAGTAGTAACTTATTATACATATGAATATTTTTATTATTGTAAATACTTTTCATATATTTATAGTAGTGACTTCAAAAAGAAATCTAATATTGATAACCATTTCAAATAGTATTTTGTTTTCCATAATTATTTTCACATTCAATTATACATAATTTGAGTATATTATCCTTAGTTAAACGCATTTCATATATTCTTTCATACTTATTGTACTTTTTTATCTCATTCTATTCTTGGAGTTGGAGACATTTGGATGTGGAGTGAACTATATATCATCCTATATATTAGTATCTTAATTAATTATTGACTTATTATTTTAAAAAAAATGAAAATTGATCCCCATAGGGTGAAATGTTTTACTATATTTAACTGTTTCTAATCAAAATTCTTAATTTGAACCAACCAAAAAAATCAAAATAAATAAATTAAGTCATTACTAATGGAGAAAGAACACATTTTACAACACCAATATTTCTCAATTTGAGGTTTTCATGATGTATTACCATAACTATGATCTTATTTTTACATTATTCTACTCATTATGAATTAAATCTTTAGTACCATTAAATATATATTGATTGATTTCATGAAGGTTTGTTCATATATGCTTTATCATTTGTACTTTTATCTACAATTTCAACCATACTATTGTTCATTATAGATACCCATATTCATCTCTTCCATTTTTTTGTTATATAGAAGTCATATTACAATTCATATTAACATCAACATTCAAACTAATATTAATGGTAGTTTCTCAAAAGTAATATTATCTCTTTTATAGGTCCACTTCTCAACTACATCAATACATGAACTCATGTAATTCAAAGTGGATACACTATCATCTCTATACCACAACCATAATAACCAACATCATATTCTTGATAATATTTATTTTTAGGTTATAAAAAACTAGTAATTCCATTCCATGTAATTTAGAAGATACTTTCTAGTATCCACATAGTAATAGTGAAATTGTTTTAAATCTGAAACAACACGATAAAGGAAAAAATGGGTAAAAAGTAATATTTTACTTAGAAATCCATGATTTTGTTCCCATATTAGATTCCAAATGATCACTGGCTCAATTGGAATGTATTATTTTAAAATATTTCTCTACATAATTTTTTTTTCTTTTAACAGTAGTCTAATGAGACAGACTCAATATTTTCAAAATTAATAGAATTAAAAATCAGTAAATCCATTATTTATTATAACCAAATTAGGTTCATTTTTTTATCTATATGAAATTATTCTCAATGTTAATTCATTTTTAAAATTCCCCAATCATCTTCTCTCACCGATATTGTAATTTCTTATTCCAAATTCAGGAACTCCCAAAGATAGTCAAGAATATTTTGTGGGTTTAGAATCATTTTTATTATATTTGGAGGGGAAAAATGTCTTTGTCCAAAATTAAACAATTAAAAACATTTTAATCAAAAATTCAAAGACAAATATATTTTAGACCATTAAATTCATAACATCTTTCTCTCTAATAGCATGAATGTAATGTCCTAGTTTTTTTATGCTGGTAGAAAACATCATCCAGTTTTAATTTTTTGGAGTTTGGTTAATAGTTAAAATATATTGTTTCTCATCAGAACTCAATTCATGGTGTTCAGTTTTACTAAGGATTTTTCATAGATGAGTTTATATATTTTTCAAGTGCCTAGAGGTTTTGGTTTTTTTTTTGCATCAGATGTCAAAAGGCTATATTGTTAGGGTGGGCATACTATGGTACATAGTATGGACACATTGTACGACTCCCAGGGGCAAAATTTCATCCCCATTTCTTTACTATAAATGGAATAAAAAATTAATAGTAATGGGTCACATGATCGTGTGGTAAACTCTAATGTTTTTAATAAAGACTCATCTATGTTTTTTATTGTCTTTCTGGTGTGCTAATTATGAGACCTTTAAAAAAGGGGAAATAAAAATTTTAACATGTGTTAATTAATAAAAGTATCCCTCTTCTCTTCCTCTAATTTAGGATTCTCCTCCAAGTATAAATGGGAGCTCCCTCCACCTCCTTCTATTATTGGGCCTCATTTATCCATCTGATCTATGAATCAATAACCATTAGGTGAATTAGATCCATGTCAAGAAGGGATACAATCCTCATACTCATTTTCTTCTTTTCTCTCTAATTATGGTTCTCTTAATCATGGCACGCTAATTTACCATAATTTTTGAGTTTTCATAAGAAATTTTAATTTCTACCAAATCATCTCAAGTTATATGATGATATTATACAAGTGACCATTTTCAAAAATAAAGTAGGGGGTTCCTAGATTTTTTTTTATTTCTCTCATGTTTTTTGGGTTCAATTTTAATAATTCCATTTGGTTTTTGAGAGATATAATATAAATTAAATTCCAATATTTTATTTATCATATTGAACCCATGTGATGCCTATGGACATGACCATGCAATTAAAAAAATTGTATGCTCCTATATAGGGGATTTATAACATGGGAAAATTTGTCCAATGTGATTTATTTATTTAATTTGAATTATTCTAATATTATTATCATTTCCATGGGAATTAAAGGGTAATGGCTTAGGGATTGAGATGTTGTTAACCATTTGTCTTTAGGTGAGGGTGTTAATTATGTTGGGTGAGGCCTAGATTCTATAAGTGATATTTATCACAGGTTGGGTGACATGGTTTTCAAATTAAGGTGATGACTTCATTTGGTTATGTGGATGGCTTGATATATATTGGATGGTGTTTTACATTGGATTAAGTTACATAGTCACAATAGTATGTCATATTAGGACTATTTGTCTTTGGAACTATGATGGTGATTGCAGCTTAGCGTGTTTAGTCAAATCACCATTGGAGACTCGTGAACATGGATAAGACTCAAATGGTGATGGGGTGTTAGAGACTCGTGTGGTGTATCTCTCCAATTAATATAGCATAGGATGGTGTTTAGAATTAGTATGGTTATGGTTCATACCATATAAAGACATGAAGATGGTGAAGATTCATCAGTTGATGGATACATTATTATTTGATCGGGGTTGAGGTTCATTGTATTTGAAGTTTTTGGGCCATAAATATGTGGGAGGATAGAAATTTCCCTTCATTTAGATGCCGACTGTTGAGCTAACGATTTTTATTATTGGAGGAAACACATAATCGTGCCATGGATGTTGGGTTTCAAGCCAATGGGAAATCTTCTGAGATGTGGTACATGACACAATTCACTTGATTGGGAGTTCCTTTGGGATGATATCTTTTTTATGAACTGAAATTTTAGTTGGGATGGGGTGTCGAGGATACTTCTATTGGATGTGAATGAGGGCTCTCTAGGTTTTTATACATTAGGGTATTACTTGGGGTTTAAGATTAGGATCATATCCACTATAATTATACTAGTGATGGACATAGTTGGAGATTTATTCCTTGTGGATGTTGAGAACAGATAAGTATATTATGAATGTGGTGTAATTTTATTATTTTTTTCTATTTTAGATAGACCTGATTTATCACTAATATATGTAGGCACGTGTTTGTGGTGGAAACAATGATTATTCTCAGACCCTACATGAGACATTATAGATTAGTTTAGACTTAATTTCTTTACAATCACGTAAGGGTTTAATATTCAACGGTAGAACATAGATATCATGTTGGGATGTTTTGCATCAAATGGATGGATAGAAACTAGGGTTCTTAAATCTACTGGATTTAATTTTTTTGTCTTTCATAATGTATTATCATTGTTATATGTACATACTTATATCGTCATTTATAGGAGATTCATTATTCTTATTGATTTCTATGACCTAACCTATATGAATGCCTAGGTAGAAATGGTATGTTTGGGTAACTTATCTTTCATATGATCTTTATTTATTACTTCCACTATTATTTTTCTTATTTTTCCATGATGAATTACTAGTTCTGTTGTATATGGTATTTTTATTCCACCACATAGTATATACATAGATTATTATTATCCTTACAAATAGAGGGTATAATATCCCTACTATGACCTCTTTAATTATAAATACTAGTTATCCACCATTTTTTTATGGGGAGACTTGCCTAAGGCCCACTGGAATACTAGCTCAGAGAACTATTTGGGTGTAAAATTTATTTAGGGAATAACAAATGGTATTTGGGAAGCTCAACACTATAAATTAATTAAATATTCTAGCTAGCTACTAATGGTATGAATTTTTTTTCAGTTGGTATTACAATTTTGGATATGGAATATCATATATTATGATGTTCTTAGCAATGGTTTAAATCTCGATTTTGGGTGCCGGAAGCCACATGCACAGTGGGCATACCTTGTTTTTATGGGTGGAAAATTTCTATTATTGTTATCACATTTTATAGTTGAAATGATTTCCACCATTAGGGATTAATTTTTATGTGATTATTGTACATTATGATATGTGACCCTTCTTCGGGCATGGAAATTGATTATTTCGACCCTTGGAATGGCGTGAAAAAGATTGATTGTTTATGCTTCTTTATAGGCACATTGGTTTTGATATAAATATATATTTATATATATCTTTGTGTGTGTGACTATTATTTATATTTATTGGGATTGTCATATGGGACATGGATTGCGTTAAGATGGGTAGGGTTGTCTAATATGTCAACATATAATGTTAAACAGTGTTTCCCAAATTAGCCTATCTTCGGTGGAATTCAAGTCACCTAGCCCAAGCATGTGGTTCCAATTAAATCGTTATATCCTTATATATATGTGTGTGTGTGTGTGGACCTAGATTTTATAGTTTCATGCATGGATTTGTTTGTAGAGGTTGATCATTTTAAAATTTCAACAAAGAAGCTAAACAGTGTTTTTCTGATTATTCTCTTTGGTGGAATCTTACTCAGCTACCTCATATTTTTTGTGAAGTTTGACACAGATTTTGATAGGATATGTGGAATATAAAAATATTTATATGTGATTCCATGAATTGTTACTGGTGGGTAGGGTTCCGTGAGGCCAGATTCCATATTGAATGATTTCTATGTAGGGGTGTAAGGGAATGGGTTTCTACCTAGGCGGGATCTGATGAATCATATGGCAGGCAATGATTTAGTGTTTTAGTAGTGTGCACAGCTTTAGGCCAATTAGTTTTGGGATTAGGATCCAAAGGGTTGGGTATATCATGGTACATAGAACTGGAATAGGTTCAAGATTATGTCTTGGTGGGATAACAACTACATTTGACATCTTTATGGTTGTTCTTTGATGAGTTTCTCTGGGTAACCTTGCATCGGTTCATCTAGGGTATTGACAAAAGATCATAGGGATTGAATAATTATATGGAATATTTCACTATAGAATTCAAATCGCATCTCATGCAAATATTTTTGGGTGAGGGTAGACCACATGTTGCTGAGAACTGGATCAATTCAGTGTAATCCATCTTAGAGTAACTTGAGACACCGCCAGGGTGGATGGGTTGTATTTGAGACATATATTCATAGAGGATTGGTTAAAAACAATTGGATGTATAGGTTCAAGTAAGAAGACATGAGGTCCAATCTTAAATGGATTTTTGAAACATTTTTTTGAAGAACATATTCCATGAGACGTTGAGGGAGGAGAGAGACTAGGAGTTTGTGATCCTTTAATAAGTTGATTTGTACTTCATGTACTATACACCTACATTCTTAGACTTGTCTCATTTTCTACATGGTGTGGTTCAGGATGAACCCGTGACTGTGAGGTGTTTTTGGTATTTATTATGGAATTACATATTATTATTTGTAATCACCATCATGTCATCCTCGTTTTCATTGGTCCCCAATTAGTTTTTGACCAATGAGGGTAACATGACAGACCAGTCATCTTCAAGCAGGGTGAATGAATTAGGATATTATATAGGTTATGTTTTATATATCTTGAAATGAGGACAAGAGAAGCCTTAGTGGGGAGTTTATTCCAGAGAATCAAGTAGACCACTGAGGAGTGTGTCTTTGATGGTGTGATTCTAGTGTGGGAAGCCTGTACAGGTGTGAACATAGTGTAATTGGGAATCGAATGCGTTTCGAGCCCGTAGCTTGGTTGTACATCTCATGATTTTATACAAGAAACCTTCTCAAACATCTATTAGCCACAAAATTGGTTACACTTAGGGATATATAGTCAGATAAAGAGCTATAACAAGTGTTATATGTCGGTATTCAGCTACATGTGATGTTCATGGTAGAGAGAGTGGGACCCAAAAGTGGGTTCAGTGGCTGGTGACTGGTGTAATGATATATAGAGTTAATCCCTCAGGAAATCAAGATTCAGGTTAGTTGAATTTTGTTTAACCTATTGGGTTATTGTAGACTGGTGAGTTGATGTTGGTCAGAGGTACACAATGGGTATGACGAGGTTCTTCATATTGTGGCATGGCCCTTATTGGTGAAATGTAAATCTTTTCATCCATGTGGTGAATGAGATTTATTTATGGACTAAACTGATGTTGGATGTTAGAGTTTCTTTAGATTAGATTCATTATATATATATATATATGAGGTGTCTTGTACCAGGATTAACTATGGGAATTAAGGTGATATGGGATTACTTAATGCAAGTTGGCATCTGGGTATCAACACATTTCAGGTTTCGTTGAGATGAATAGAAATATAGGAATCCATGAGATGTTGGATCTATGATTGGTTTGAAGAACCAGGACTTGTTATCGGTATATCATGAGATACGAGACCTCAAAAGTTCAATATGTGACATGGTAAATAGGTGGGAATCTGAAGGGATGTGGAACTTGATGGGTGTCTGATGTGACATAGGCTTTGTGTAAGCACCTAACGAGTCTTAGTTGTGATGATGCACTATGGAAAGACCTTTGAGTCGATGAACTGTTGGAGGAACATCAGAAATATGACTTTAGGGTCAGGTAGAGAATGGGGTTGTGATAGATATAATATTTTCATAATTTATCATATGTATTTCAATGATTTAACCCCTTCCAATTAATCAATTTGATCTGATTTGCATCATTTTAGTATTTTTGGTGAATTATGGGCTTAATTGTGGAAATTGGTTAATTCTGGAAATTTAGCAGTTTTGTGGAGCTTCTGTATTTCGGGAATATATTTTATATTTTTGATCCAAATTGTATGATTCCTTTTTTGTAGGGTTTATATCATCTTGGGCTGCATTTTATACTTCTGTACCCAAAGCTCAATCCATCATTTGGAAGCTCAAATTCATCTCACAAACCAGGCCTCGAAAACTGTGTACAGATTTGGAATGTTTTAATGATGAGCTTGTATCTCGAAGCTTACCGATCCAATGGAGCTGATATTCGACAAGAAGCTGGAAGAGGAATTAATGAACATCTTTCATTAAGGAGGCCACGTCTGAATCGGCTGTTTTCAAGGGAGTAATGTCATGGGAAGTTGGAGTTGTGGAAGACGAAGAGTCACCTGGACAGAATTAAATATCCGGAGTAATGTGACCATATCTCTTTCATACGTATACCAATCAGGATAATATTTTGTGGGTCGACGGAAGACATGGAGGGGAACAACTTTCAAGAAGGACCAATTCCCAAATGCCGTCATTTATTATTCCAACCGGACTCAAACTTTCGGGGGAGTAATTTTGGAGGGAAATTTTCTACTCCCCAATCCTATAAATAAGAGTATTCACTTCCATTCAAAGGGGTTGAAGAAGGTGAAAGAAGGGCTGTGCTGGAGGATTGATTTCTTGATTTTCTTTGTATTTTATATTTTCTTTTTTACTTAGTTTGATTATGATCTCTTCTTCCCCTTTCAACTCTAATACCCTTCACATGGAGGGGTAAAACCTTTGAGTGATTGGGGAAGGGGGAGTTTCTCTTTTGTAATGTCGGAGTTTTGTGCTTAAATGTAAAACCTTATCTTTCTTCTGAATGACATCTATTATCAGTGTTTCCCAATTCTCTTAATGTGATCGTGTTTTGAGTTTGGTGTATTCATTTTTAATAGCTTTGGGTAAAGACTTTTTATCTCCCTCCGCCAAGTGCAATTTGTCTCGATCGAGCAGATTGTGTTAGGTGGTGAGTGTCTAACGATCGTTGGCACGTGTGTGGAACTAGTAGACTTTTTCTAGAGTTCTAGGGAGAAACAATTCCCGATCGGGACTTGCCTTAGTTATTTAGGAATTGTTTATGAACTTCCATGCACATAGGAGTGAGTTCTATTTTCTTCTTTAATCAAGGGTGATAGATGACTCGATCGAGGAGTCTTTCATTTGTCATTCAAAAGGAAGAGAGGTGAGATGATCTTTGTGACTATGATGACATTACAAAAGGTAATCCTACCCTGACCCCATCACTCTCTTCATCCATTAGTGTTCAACCTTTCATTTCAATTGCCTGTTTTATTTTTCAACTCAAACAACATTCAAAAAAAACCTCTTCTTCTTTCTTTAATTTAAGTGACAAACATAATTGTTGTGCACTCCTCTCTGGAGACAACTTAGGTTACCAACTTTACTGCATTTTAACTTAGTTTTAACTTGTTTTTGTCACACCCCACGACAGGCACGTGTCAAAACTTGGCGCCGTTGCCGGGGAGGCTGTGCCAACAATCTAATTCTAACATTTTTTAAATATTTTCATTTATTTTATTTAAAAAAAATACAAAAAAAAAATCCATGATGTATGCCAACTTCAATTATTCTTCTTGGATTGATTACTCACAGTTTCAGGGGAAAATGGTTCATAATTACGAGGAAGCCCTCTTTCAAAAGCTTGATGAGCTCACTATTTTGGCCAAGAAAATGATGAATGACCATGTCACAGGTATCTCACTTCAAGAACTGATGGACATGGTGAATCAAGTCAACATTGATTATCAAAGATTGAAGTCCTTAGAGAAGGTTACATTGGATCAAGAACCTCATACTGAACCTCATCCTGAGCCATTAGTGGAAGTGTATTCCCCTCTTATACTTGATGTTGAAGAACCTATTGGGACCATGATGGAATTAAACGAAGATCAATTTGGCTATTCTCAACCATTGCTGAAGAAGATTGATGAAGGGGACGTGCCTTATAAAGTAAGTTCAAGAGATCAACAAGATCTGGATGAGTTCTGGAAGGAGTGTGAGGAACACTTGATCCCCCAGTTCCTCATAATGTAGAAGATACATCATCATTGAAGGAATACACCACCAACGTGGTTGAATTTGAAGAGAATGTTGACAAGCCTGACTACCCTCCTCCATCTGCTACCACTCTACTTCAAGAAGAACTTCCCACTGAAGAAGCAAATGAAGTCGAGAAACCTCAGGGAGATGATCTTTTCTTGAACTCATTATATTCTAATTTTATTGAATCTGAATTGAGTATCACCTCCCCTTGCTTGAAATTTTTAGATTCGGACAACTCATGTATTGTCTTGGCAGACAAGGAAGAAAAGCAAGATGCGCTTAAAGATGATAAGTTGGAGCTCCCCAAACATGTTGGTAATTTATTGGAGGGAGTTCAAGAGGGAATCCAAGTGGATTTGGAAAAGGAAAAAGTGATGCAAGATGATTACTTTGAAAGGGAAGAATTCGATATTGATTCTTCATGCTTTAACTTTGTTCAAATAGAATTAAACTCTAACATTTGCTTTGATTTTTTCAATGATGCAGCATACCTTCAGAAATCACTGGAGAATGAAGAGATGGTTGTGAAATTGGAAACCAAGAAATATGGGGACTCATTCTTTATCCTACACCCACCAAGAAAATTGTATCTTATTGTACTAGGGGTGGATTTGGTGTACTATACTCATGGTGTCCTCAACAAAAAGGATGAAACACATGATGTGAAGAAGAAGTTTTGTTGGTTCATCATAAAGAAACTCAACCCACCTTCAGATTGGGGATAACCAACTGAAACTGCCCATCTGGAGGCAGTCAAAACCCAGGGCCCACTTGGGGGATTAAACCAAGATCTATCCTTCTTTTCTCATACTATTTCTATTTTCATTTTTTTAATAAATTTCTTATGTTTTCTTTTGTTCTTTTTCTTATAGGTTTTTAGTGTGCAACACTTAGGAGTTTAACTCAATGTTGCATTACCAATAAGTCAGGTTGTACCTCTCCTTTACACTTTATTGCTGCTGTGATTCATTCTAAAATCTACTAACATGTTAAATCCAGTTAAATTCATTGAGGACACTGCATCATTTAAGTGTGGGGGAGAGAACCTTTTTAGTTTTGGATTTTCATTTGTTGTTTGTTTTCAAAAAAAAAATTGTGATTTTTCAAATTTTGTGTGTGTTTATTTTTCAGTTTTTTTTTGTGTGTTTTTCAAACTTTTGAGCTGAAATGATTATCATTGCTATTTTTGAAACCCATGTCATTGAGTGAACCAATTTATTCCATGAAACTGATCTTAAATGAATGCTGAAAATGATTTTGTTTCAAGTTCAATTCTTTGTGAATTTCATGAAAAGTACTCAGGTTTTTGAATCCCATGCCACATCTCACTGTCATTATCTTTGAAATCATTTTCCTGTGAGGCTTCTGAACCATTATTTGTGTATTCTTTTCATTCACCTCACTTCTTGAGAGAACCATACCATGCTTGTTTTGACCAGAATTTGATTCATTCCTTTCAAAACTTGAGGGTTTGGGGTGCATGTGTTTTAAATGATTTAGGCGTTTCTTTGGTTTGAAAGCCCCCTTTTCAAGATAATCCCTTTCATTCTGGCCTACCATGTAAATTAATCCGTGTAGCCCATAGAAGCCATGAACAGCCTGTTAGGTTAGCCACATTACAAGCCAATTTTCCCTTTCCAACCTGCTCTTGAAGTGAAATTGCATGATCTAGTTGAACTTAAATGTTGGGGAAGCTGTCTTGTGTTGTGCTACCTCATTTGGTGAAACTTTGGGTAGAAAATCAAATGCTGAAGAGATGTGTGTGATGATGAAAAATCAATATGTTGAAATTTGTGCCTTTTCTGGAGCTTTAATGATAAAAGAAGTTGTGCCTTTTCTGGATCTTTTATGATAAAAGAAGATGTGCGTTTTTGGAGATTCTAATGGAGGAAGAAAGTTGTGCCTTTTCTGGAGCTTTCAAGAAAATCATTCTTAAGAAGATTGAAATTTTTTCTGAAGAAATGCTGATTTGTTTGAACATTTCTTGATATTTAATGATGATGGAGCTGGATTTCTACTAAGTGGAGTGAGGAGGATACCATACTTGAGTGAAAATTAGAATTGTGCAATTTTTCTTCAAAAAGAGCCAAGCCATCCTCATTCAGCCTCAGAATTTTTCACATAAAAATCCTACCAACCAAAAGCCACAGAACAACCTTGAAAAGTCCTCATGATAAACAAATGTCCTTGACTCACATCGGGTGGAGAAGTAGAAGTTTTTCAAACCTATGGTGACCCTTGCATTGGTTTGGATGAGAAAAACTTTGTTGAAAATTGATATTTGTGAGATGAGAGAAAATTAATGTGAGGTAGGTGTCTTGTGTGCATGGGAGGAGAAATGAAGAGGAAAAATATTGAATGATCTGATTTGAGAACTTGGAATAATGTTTATGGATGAGGCATGATAACTTTTATTTCTTGGTGTGGAATTGGTGGATCTCAATGGCATGTGTTTCGAATTTGGTTTGATTTGATTTTGATTTTGACTTGTCCGGGGGTCCAAGTGCTAAGTGTGGGGGAATTGATAGATATAATATTTTCATAATTTCTCATATGTATTTAAATGATTTAACCCCTTCCAATTAATCAATTTGATCTGATTTGCATCATTTTAGTATTTTTGGTGAATTATGGGCTTAATTGTGGAAATTGGTTAATTCTGGAAATTTAGCAGTTTTGTGGAGCTTCTGTATTTCGGGAATATATTTTATATTTTTGATCCAAATTGTATGATTCCTTTTTTGTAGGGTTTATATCATCTTGGGCTTCATTTTATACTTCTGTACCCAAAGCTCAATCCATCATTTGGAAGCTCAAATTCATCTCACAAACCAGGCCTCGAAAACTGTGTACAGATTTGGAATGTTTTAATGATGAGATTGTATCTCGAAGCTTACCGATCCAATGGAGCTGATATTCGACAAGAAGCTGGAAGAGGAATTAATGAACATCTTTCATTAAGGAGGCCACGTCTGAATCGGCTGTTTTCAAGGGATTAATGTCATGGGAAGTTGGAGTTGTGGAAGACGAAGAGTCACCTGGACAGAATTAAATATCCGGAGTAATGTGACCATATCTCTTTCATACGTATACCAATCAGGATAATATTTTGTGGGTCGACGGAAGACATGGAGGGGAACATCTTTCAAGAAGGACCAATTCCCAAATGCCGTCATTTATTATTCCAACCGGACTCAAACTTTCGGGGGAGTAATTTTGGAGGGAAATTTTCTACTCCCCAATCCTATAAATAAGAGTATTCACTTCCATTCAAAGGGGTTGAAGAAGGTGAAAGAAGGGCTGTGCTGGAGGATTGATTTCTTGATTTTCTTTGTATTTTATATTTTCTTTTTTACTTAGTTTGATTATAATCTCTTCTTCCCCTTTCAACTCTAATACCCTTCACATGGAGGGGTAAAACCTTTGAGTGATTGGGGAAGGGGGAGTTTCTCTTTTGTAATGTCGGAGTTTTGTGCTTAAATGTAAAACCATATCTTTTTTCTGAATGACATCTATTATCAGTGTTTCCCAATTCTCTTAATGTGATCGTGTTTTGAGTTTGGTGTATTCATTTTTAATAGCTTTGGTTAAAGACTTTTTATCTCCCTCCGCCAAGTGCAATTTGTCTCGATCGAGCAGATTGTGTTAGGTGGTGAGTGTCTAACGATCGTTGGCACGTGTGTGGAACTAGTAGACTTTTTCTAGAGTTCTAGGGAGAAACAATTCCCGATCGGGACTTGCCTTAGTTATTTAGGAATTGTTTATGAACTTCCATGCACATAGGAGTGAGTTCTATTTTTCTTCTTTAATCAAGGGTGATAGATGACTCGATCGAGGAGTCTTTCATTTGTCATTCAAAAGGAAGAGAGGTGAGATGATCTTTGTGACTATGATGACATTACAAAAGGTAATCCTACCCTGACCCCATCACTCTCTTCATCCATTAGTGTTCAACCTTTCATTTCAATTGCCTGTTTTATTTTTCAACTCAAACAACATTCAAAAAAAACCTCTTCTTCTTTCTTTAATTTAAGTGACAAACATAATTGTTGTGCACTCCTCTCTGGAGACAACTTAGGTTACCAACTTTACTGCATTTTAACTTAGGTTTAACTGGTTTTTGTCACACCCCACGACAGGCACGTGTCAAAACTTGGCGCCGTTGCCGGGGAGGCTGTGCCAACAATCTAATTCTAACATTTTTTAAATATTTTCATTTATTTTATTTAAAAAAAATACAAAAAAAAATCCATGATGTATGCCAACTTCAATTATTCTTCTTGGATTGATTACTCACAGTTTCAGGGGAAAATGGTTCATAATTACGAGGAAGCCCTCTTTCAAAAGCTTGATGAGCTCACTATTTTGGCCAAGAAAATGATGAATGACCATGTCACAGGTATCTCACTTCAAGAACTGATGGACATGGTGAATCAAGTCAACATTGATTATCAAAGATTGAAGTCCTTAGAGAAGGTTACATTGGATCAAGAACCTCATACTGAACCTCATCCTGAGCCATTAGTGGAAGTTTATTCCCCTCTTATACTTGATGTTGAAGAACCTATTGGGACCATGATGGAATTAAACGAAGATCAATTTGGCTATTCTCAACCATTGCTGAAGAAGATTGATGAAGGGGACGTGCCTTATAAAGTAAGTTCAAGAGATCAACAAGATCTGGATGAGTTCTGGAAGGAGTGTGAGGAACACTTGATCCCCCAGTTCCTCATAATGTAGAAGATACATCATCATTGAAGGAATACACCACCAACGTGGTTGAATTTGAAGAGAATGTTGACAAGCCTGACTACCCTCCTCCGTCTGCTACCACTCTACTTCAAGAAGAACTTCCCACTGAAGAAGCAAATGAAGTCGAGAAACCTTAGGGAGATGATCTTTTCTTGAACTCATTATATTCTAATTTTATTGAATCTGAATTGAGTATCACCTCCCCTTGCTTGAAATTTTTAGATTCGGACAACTCATGTATTGTCTTGGCAGACAAGGAAGAAAAGCAAGATGCGCTTAAAGATGATAAGTTGGAGCTCCCCAAACATGTTGGTAATTTATTGGAGGGAGTTCAAGAGGGAATCCAAGTGGATTTGGAAAAGGAAAAAGTGATGCAAGATGATTACTTTGAAAGGGAAGAATTCGATATTGATTCTTCATGCTTTAACTTTGTTCAAATAGAATTAAACTCTAACATTTGCTTTGATTTTTTCAATGATGCAGCATACCTTCAGAAATCACTGGAGAATGAAGAGATGGTTGTGAAATTGGAAACCAAGAAATATGGGGACTCATTCTTTATCCTACACCCACCAAGAAAATTGTATCTTATTGTACTAGGGGTGGATTTGGTGTACTATACTCATGGTGTCCTCAACAAAAAGGATGAAACACATGATGTGAAGAAGAAGTTTTGTTGGTTCATCATAAAGAAACTCAACCCACCTTCAGATTGGGGATAACCAACTGAAACTGCCCATCTGGAGGCAGTCAAAACCCAGGGCCCACTTGGGGGATTAAACCAAGATCTATCCTTCTTTTCTCATACTATTTCTATTTTCATTTTTTTAATAAATTTCTTATGTTTTCTTTTGTTCTTTTTCTTATAGGTTTTTAGTGTGCAACACTTAGGAGTTTAACTCAATGTTGCATTACCAATAAGTCAGGTTGTACCTCTCCTTTACACTTTCTTGCTGCTATGATTCATTCTAAAATCTACTAACATGTTAAATCCAGTTAAATTCATTGAGGACACTGCATCATTTAAGTGTGGGGGAGGGAACCTTTTTAGTTTTGGATTTTCATTTGTTGTTTGTTTTCAAAAAAAAAATTGTGATTTTTCAAATTTTGTGTGTGTTTATTTTTCAGTTTTTTTTTGTGTGTTTTTCAAACTTTTGAGCTGAAATGATTATCATTGCTATTTTTGAAACCCATGTCATTGAGTGAACCAATTTATTCCATGAAACTGATCTTAAATGAATGCTGAAAATGATTTTGTTTCAAGTTCAATTCTTTGTGAATTTCATGAAAAGTACTCAGGTTTTTGAATCCCATGCCACATCTCACTGTCATTATCTTTGAAATCATTTTCCTGTGAGGCTTCTGAACCATTATTTGTGTATTCTTTTCATTCACCTCACTTCTTGAGAGAACCATACCATGCTTGTTTTGACCAGAATTTGATTCATTCCTTTCAAAACTTGAGGGTTTGGGGTGCATGTGTTTTAAATGATTTAGGCGTTTCTTTGGTTTGAAAGCCCCCTTTTCAAGATAATCCCTTTCATTCTGGCCTACCATGTAAATTAATCCGTGTAGCCCATAGAAGCCATGAACAGCCTGTTAGGTTAGCCACATTACAAGCCAATTTTCCCTTTCCAACCTGCTCTTGAAGTGAAATTGCATGATCTAGTTGAACTTAAATGTTGGGGAAGCTGTCTTGTGTTGTGCTACCTCATTTGGTGAAACTTTGGGTAGAAAATCAAATGCTGAAGAGATGTGTGTGATGATGAAAAATCAATATGTTGAAATTTGTGCCTTTTCTGGAGCTTTAATGATAAAAGAAGTTGTGCCTTTTCTGGATCTTTTATGATAAAAGAAGATGTGCGTTTTTGGAGATTCTAATGGAGGAAGAAAGTTGTGCCTTTTCTAGAGCTTTCAAGAAAATCATGCTTAAGAAGATTGAAATTTTTTCTGAAGAAATGCTGATTTGTTTGAACATTTCTTGATATTTCATGATGATGGAGCTGGATTTCTACTAAGTGGAGTGAGGAGGATACCATACTTGAGTGAAAATTAGAATTGTGCAATTTTTCTTCAAAAAGAGCCAAGCCATCCTCATTCAGCCTCAGAATTTTTCACATAAAAATCCTACCAACCAAAAGCCACAGAACAACCTTGAAAAGTCCTCATGATAAACAAATGTCCTTGACTCACATCGGGTGGAGAAGTAGAAGTTTTTCAAACCTATGGTGACCCTTGCATTGGTTTGGATGAGAAAAACTTTGTTGAAAATTGATATTTGTGAGATGAGAGAAAATTAATGTGAGGTAGGTGTCTTGTGTGCATGGGAGGAGAAATGAAGAGGAAAAATATTGAATGATCTGATTTGAGAACTTGGAATAATGTTTATGGATGAGGCATGATAACTTTTATTTCTTGGTGTGGAATTGGTGGATCTCAATGGCATGTGTTTCGAATTTGGTTTGATTTGATTTTGATTTTGACTTGTCCGGGGGTCCAAGTGCTAAGTGTGGGGGAATTGATAGATATAATATTTTCATAACTTCTCATATGTATTTCAATGATTTAACCCCTTCCAATTAATCAATTTGATCTGATTTGCATCATTTTAGTATTTTTGGTGAATTATGGGCTTAATTGTGGAAATTGGTTAATTCTGGAAATTTAACAGTTTTGTGGAGCTTCTGTATTTTGGGAATATATTTTATATTTTTGATCCAAATTGTATGATTCGTTTTTTGTAGGGTTTATATCATCTTGGGCTTCATTTTATACTTCTGTACCCAAAGCTCAATCCATCATTTGGAAGCTCAAATTCATCTCACAAACCAGGCCTCGAAAACTGTGTACAGATTTGGAATGTTTTAATGATGAGCTTGTATCTCGAATCTTACCGATCCAATGGAGCTGATATTCGACAAGAAGCTGGAAGAGGAATTAATGAACATCTTTCATTAAGGAGGACACGTCTGAATCGGCTGTTTTCAAGGGATTAATGTCATGGGAAGTTGGAGTTGTGGAAGACGAAGAGTCACCTGGACAGAATTAAATATCCGGAGTAATGTGACCATATCTCTTTCATACGTATACCAATCAGGATAATATTTTGTGGGTCGACGGAAGACATGGAGGGGAACAACTTTCAAGAAGTACCAATTCCCAAATGCCATCATGTATTATTCCAACCGGACTCAAACTTTCGGGGGAGTAATTTTGGAGGGAAATTTTCTACTCCCCAATCCTATAAATAAGAGTATTCACTTCCATTCAAAGGGGTTGAAGAAGGTGAAAGAAGGGCTGTGCTGGAGGATTGATTTCTTGATTTTCTTTGTATTTTATATTTTCTTTTTTACTTAGTTTGATTATGATCTCTTCTTCCCCTTTCAACTCTAATACCCTTCACATGGAGGGGTAAAACCTTTGAGTGATTGGGGAAGGGGGAGTTTCTCTTTTGTAATGTCGGAGTTTTGTGCTTAAATGTAAAACCTTATCTTTCTTCTGAATGACATCTATTATCAGTGTTTCCCAATTCTCTTAATGTGATCGTGTTTTGAGTTTGGTGTATTCATTTTTAATAGCTTTGGTTAAAGACTTTTTATCTCCCTCCGCCAAGTGCAATTTGTCTCGATCGAGCAGATTGTGTTAGGTGGTGAGTGTCTAACGATCGTTGGCACGTGTGTGGAACTAGTAGACTTTTTCTAGAGTTCTAGGGAGAAACAATTCCCGATCCGGACTTGCCTTAGTTATTTAGGAATTGTTTATGAACTTCCATGCACATAGGAGTGAGTTCTATTTTTCTTCTTTAATCAAGGGTGATAGATGACTCGATCGAGGAGTCTTTCATTTGTCATTCAAAAGGAAGAGAGGTGAGATGAACTTTGTGACTATGATGACATTACAAAAGGTAATCCTACCCTGACCCCATCACTCTCTTCATCCATTAGTGTTCAACCTTTCATTTCAATTGCCTGTTTTATTTTTCAACTCAAACAACATTCAAAAAAAACCTCTTCTTCTTTCTTTAATTTAAGTGACAAACATAATTGTTGTGCACTCCTCTCTGGAGACAACTTAGGTTACCAACTTTACTGCATTTTAACTTAGGTTTAACTGGTTTTTGTCACACCCCACGACAGGCACGTGTCAAAACTTGGCGCCGTTGCCGGGGAGGCTGTGCCAACAATCTAATTCTAACATTTTTTAAATATTTTCATTTATTTTATTTAAAAAAAATACAAAAAAAAATCCATGATGTATGCCAACTTCAATTATTCTTCTTGGATTGATTACTCACAGTTTCAGGGGAAAATGGTTCATAATTACGAGGAAGCCCTCTTTCAAAAGCTTGATGAGCTCACTATTTTGGCCAAGAAAATGATGAATGACCATGTCACAGGTATCTCACTTCAAGAACTGATGGACATGGTGAATCAAGTCAACATTGATTATCAAAGATTGAAGTCCTTAGAGAAGGTTACATTGGATCAAGAACCTCATACTGAACCTCATCCTGAGCCATTAGTGGAAGTGTATTCCCCTCTTATACTTGATGTTGAAGAACCTATTGGGACCATGATGGAATTAAACGAAGATCAATTTGGCTATTCTCAACCATTGCTGAAGAAGATTGATGAAGGGGACGTGCCTTATAAAGTAAGTTCAAGAGATCAACAAGATCTGGATGAGTTCTGGAAGGAGTGTGAGGAACACTTGATCCCCCAGTTCCTCATAATGTAGAAGATACATCATCATTGAAGGAATACACCACCAATGTGGTTGAATTTGAAGAGAATGTTGAGAAGCCTGACTACCCTCCTCCGTCTGCTACCACTCTACTTCAAGAAGAACTTCCCACTGAAGAAGCAAATGAAGTCGAGAAACCTCAGGGAGATGATCTTTTCTTGAACTCATTATATTCTAATTTTATTGAATCTGAATTGAGTATCACCTCCCCTTGCTTGAAATTTTTAGATTCGGACAACTCATGTATTGTCTTGGCAGACAAGGAAGAAAAGCAAGATGCGCTTAAAGATGATAAGTTGGAGCTCCCCAAACATGTTGGTAATTTATTGGAGGGAGTTCAAGAGGGAATCCAAGTGGATTTGGAAAAGGAAAAAGTGATGCAAGATGATTACTTTGAAAGGGAAGAATTCGATATTGATTCTTCATGCTTTAACTTTGTTCAAATAGAATTAAACTCTAACATTTGCTTTGATTTTTTCAATGATGCAGCATACCTTCAGAAATCACTGGAGAATGAAGAGATGGTTGTGAAATTGGAAACCAAGAAATATGGGGACTCATTCTTTATCCTACACCCACCAAGAAAATTGTATCTTATTGTACTAGGGGTGGATTTGGTGTACTATACTCATGGTGTCCTCAACAAAAAGGATGAAACACATGATGTGAAGAAGAAGTTTTGTTGGTTCATCATAAAGAAACTCAACCCACCTTCAGATTGGGGATAACCAACTGAAACTGCCCATCTGGAGGCAGTCAAAACCCAGGGCCCACTTGGGGGATTAAACCAAGATCTATCCTTCTTTTCTCATACTATTTCTATTTTCATTTTTTTAATAAATTTCTTATGTTTTCTTTTGTTCTTTTTCTTATAGGTTTTTAGTGTGCAACACTTAGGAGTTTAACTCAATGTTGCATTACCAATAAGTCAGGTTGTACCTCTCCTTTACACTTTCTTGCTGCTGTGATTCATTCTAAAATCTACTAACATGTTAAATCCAGTTAAATTCATTGAGGACACTGCATCATTTAAGTGTGGGGGAGGGAACCTTTTTAGTTTTGGATTTTCATTTGTTGTTTGTTTTCAAAAAAAAAATTGTGATTTTTCAAATTTTGTGTGTGTTTATTTTTCAGTTTTTTTTTTGTGTGTTTTTCAAACTTTTGAGCTGAAATGATTATCATTGCTATTTTTGAAACCCATGTCATTGAGTGAACCAATTTATTCCATGAAACTGATCTTAAATGAATGCTGAAAATGATTTTGTTTCAAGTTCAATTCTTTGTGAATTTCATGAAAAGTACTCAGGTTTTTGAATCCCATGCCACATCTCACAGTCATTATCTTTGAAATCATTTTCCTGTGAGGCTTCTGAACCATTATTTGTGTATTCTTTTCATTCACCTCACTTCTTGAGAGAACCATACCATGCTTGTTTTGACCAGAATTTGATTCATTCCTTTCAAAACTTGAGGGTTTGGGGTGCATGTGTTTTAAATGATTTAGGCGTTTCTTTGGTTTGAAAGCCCCCTTTTCAAGATAATCCCTTTCATTCTGGCCTACCATGTAAATTAATCCGTATAGCCCATAGAAGCCATGAACAGCCTGTTAGGTTAGCCACATTACAAGCCAATTTTCCCTTTCCAACCTGCTCTTGAAGTGAAATTGCATGATCTAGTTGAACTTAAATGTTGGGGAAGCTGTCTTGTGTTGTGCTACCTCATTTGGTGAAACTTTGGGTGGAAAATCAAATGCTGAAGAGATGTGTGTGATGATGAAAAATCAATATGTTGAAATTTGTGCCTTTTCTGGAGCTTTAATGATAAAGGAAGTTGTGCCTTTTCTGGATCTTTTATGATAAAAGAAGATGTGCGTTTTTGGAGATTCTAATGGAGGAAGAAAGTTGTGCCTTTTCTGGAGCTTTCAAGAAAATCATGCTTAAGAAGATTGAAATTTTTTCTGAAGAAATGCTGATTTGTTTGAACATTTCTTGATATTTCATGATGATGGAGCTGGATTTCTACTAAGTGGAGTGAGGGGGATACCATACTTGAGTGAAAATTAGAATTGTGCAATTTTTCTTCAAAAAGAGCCAAGCCATCCTCATTCAGCCTCAGAATTTTTCACATAAAAATCCTACCAACCAAAAGCCACAGAACAACCTTGAAAAGTCCTCATGATAAACAAATGTCCTTGACTCACATCGGGTGGAGAATTAGAAGTTTTTCAAACCTATGGTGACCCTTGCATTGGTTTGGATGAGAAAAACTTTGTTGAAAATTGATATTTGTGAGATGAGAGAAAATTAATGTGAGGTAGGTGTCTTGTGTGCATGGGAGGAGAAATGAAGAGGAAAAATATTGAATGATCTGATTTGAGAACTTGGAATAATGTTTATGGATGAGGCATGATAACTTTTATTTCTTGGTGTGGAATTGGTGGATCTCAATGGCATGTGTTTCGAATTTGGTTTGATTTGATTTTGATTTTGACTTGTCTGGGGGTCCAAGTGCTAAGTGTGGGGGAATTGATAGATATAATATTTTCATAATTTCTCATATGTATTTCAATGATTTAACCCCTTCCAATTAATCAATTTGATCTGATTTGCATCATTTTAGTATTTTTGGTGAATTATGGGCTTAATTGTGGAAATTGGTTAATTCTGGAAATTTAGCAGTTTTGTGGAGCTTCTGTATTTCGGGAATATATTTTATATTTTTGATCCAAATTGTATGATTCCTTTTTTTTAGGGTTTATAGCATCTTGGGCTTCATTTTATACTTCTGTACCCAAAGCTCAATCCATCATTTGGAAGCTCAAATTCATCTCACAAACCAGGCCTCGAAAACTGTGTACAGATTTGGAATGTTTTAATGATGAGCTTGTATCTCGAAGCTTACCGATCCACTGGAGCTGATATTCGACAAGAAGATGGAAGATGAATTAATGAACATCTTTCATTAAGGAGGCCACGTCTGAATTGGCTGTTTTCAAGGGATTAATGTCATGGGAAGTTGGAGTTGTGGAAGACGAAGAGTCACCTGGACAGAATTAAATATCCGGAGTAATGTGACCATATCTCTTTCATACTTATACCAATCAGGATAATATTTTGTGGGTCGACGGAAGACATGGAGGGGAACAACTTTCAAGAAGGACCAATTCCCAAATGCCGTCATTTATTATTCCAACCGGACTCAAACTTTCGGGGGAGTAATTTTGGAGGGAAATTTTCTACTCCCCAATCCTATAAATAAGAGTATTCACTTCCATTCAAAGGGGTTGAAGAAGGTGAAAGAAGGGCTGTGCTGGAGGATTGATTTCTTGATTTTCTTTGTATTTTATATTTTCTTTTTTACTTAGTTTGATTATGATCTCTTCTTCCCCTTTCAACTCTAATACCCTTCACATGGAGGGGTAAAACCTTTGAGTGATTGGGGAAGGGGGAGTTTCTCTTTTGTAATGTCGGAGTTTTGTGCTTAAATGTAAAACCTTATCTTTCTTCTGAATGACATCTATTATCAGTGTTTCCCAATTCTCTTAATGTGATCGTGTTTTGAGTTTGGTGTATTCATTTTTAATAGCTTTGGTTAAAGACTTTTTATCTCCCTCCGCCAAGTGCAATTTGTCTCGATCGAGCAGATTGTGTTAGGTGGTGAGTGTCTAACGATCGTTGGCACGTGTGTGGAACTAGTAGACTTTTTCTAGAGTTCTAGGGAGAAACAATTCCCGATCGGGACTTGCCTTAGTTATTTAGGAATTGTTTATGAACTTCCATGCACATAGGAGTGAGTTCTATTTTCTTCTTTAATCAAGGGTGATAGATGACTCGATCGAGGAGTCTTTCATTTGTCATTCAAAAGGAAGAGAGGTGAGATGATCTTTGTGACTATGATGACATTACAAAAGGTAATCCTACCCTGACCCCATCACTCTCTTCATCCATTAGTGTTCAACCTTTCATTTCAATTGCCTGTTTTATTTTTCAACTCAAACAACATTCAAAAAAAACCTCTTCTTCTTTCTTTAATTTAAGTGACAAACATAATTGTTGTGCACTCCTCTCTGGAGACAACTTAGGTTACCAACTTTACTGCATTTTAACTTAGGTTTAACTTGTTTTTGTCACACCCCACGACAGGCACGTGTCAAAACTTGGCGCCGTTGCCGGGGAGGCTGTGCCAACAATCTAATTCTAACATTTTTTAAATATTTTCATTTATTTTATTTAAAAAAATACAAAAAAAAATCCATGATGTATGCCAACTTCAATTATTCTTCTTGGATTGATTACTCACAGTTTCAGGGGAAAATGGTTCATAATTACGAGGAAGCCCTCTTTCAAAAGCTTGATGAGCTCACTATTTTGGCCAAGAAAATGATGAATGACCATGTCATAGGTATCTCACTTCAAGAACTGATGGACATGGTGAATCAAGTCAACATTGATTATCAAAGATTGAAGTCCTTAGAGAAGGTTACATTGGATCAAGAACCTCATACTGAACCTCATCCTGAGCCATTAGTGGAAGTGTATTCCCCTCTTATACTTGATGTTGAAGAACCTATTGGGACCATGATGGAATTAAACGAAGATCAATTTGGCTATTCTCAACCATTGCTGAAGAAGATTGATGAAGGGGACGTGCCTTATAAAGTAAGTTCAAGAGATCAACAAGATCTGGATGAGTTCTGGAAGGAGTGTGAGGAACACTTGATCCCCCAGTTCCTCATAATGTAGAAGATACATCATCATTGAAGGAATACACCACCAACGTGGTTGAATTTGAAGAGAATGTTGAGAAGCCTGACTACCCTCCTCCATCTGCTACCACTCTACTTCAAGAAGAACTTCCCACTGAAGAAGCAAATGAAGTCGAGAAACCTCAGGGAGATGATCTTTTCTTGAACTCATTATATTCTAATTTTATTGAATCTGAATTGAGTATCACCTCCCCTTGCTTGAAATTTTTAGATTCGGACAACTCATGTATTGTCTTGGAAGACAAGGAAGAAAAGCAAGATGCGCTTAAAGATGATAAGTTGGAGCTCCCCAAACATGTTGGTAATTTATTGGAGGGAGTTCAAGAGGGAATCCAAGTGGATTTGGAAAAGGAAAAAGTGATAAAGATGATTACTTTGAAAGGGAAGAATTCGATATTGATTCTTCATGCTTTAACTTTGTTCAAATAGAATTAAACTCTAACATTTGCTTTGATTTTTTCAATGATGCAGCATACCTTCAGAAATCACTGGAGAATGAAGAGATGGTTGTGAAATTGGAAACCAAGAAATATGGGGACTCATTCTTTATCCTACACCCACCAAGAAAATTGTATCTTATTGTACTAGGGGTGGATTTGGTGTACTATACTCATGGTGTCCTCAACAAAAAGGATGAAACACATGATGTGAAGAAGAAGTTTTGTTGGTTCATCATAAAGAAACTCAACCCACCTTCAGATTGGGGATAACCAACTGAAACTGCCCATCTGGAGGCAGTCAAAACCCAGGGCCCACTTGGGGGATTAAACCAAGATCTATCCTTCTTTTCTCATACTATTTCTATTTTCATTTTTTTAATAAATTTCTTATGTTTTCTTTTGTTCTTTTTCTTATAGGTTTTTAGTGTGCAACACTTAGGAGTTTAACTCAATGTTGCATTACCAATAAGTCAGGTTGTACCTCTCCTTTACACTTTCTTGCTGCTGTGATTCATTCTAAAATCTACTAACATGTTAAATCCAGTTAAATTCATTGAGGACACTGCATCATTTAAGTGTGGGGGAGGGAACCTTTTTAGTTTTGGATTTTCATTTGTTGTTTGTTTTCAAAAAAAAAATTGTGATTTTTCAAATTTTGTGTGTGTTTATTTTTCAGTTTTTTTTTGTGTGTTTTTCAAACTTTTGAGCTGAAATGATTATCATTGCTATTTTTGAAACCCATGTCATTGAGTGAACCAATTTATTCCATGAAACTGATCTTAAATGAATGCTGAAAATGATTTTGTTTCAAGTTCAATTCTTTGTGAATTTCATGAAAAGTACTCAGGTTTTTGAATCCCATGCCACATCTCACTGTCATTATCTTTGAAATCATTTTCCTGTGAGGCTTCTGAACCATTATTTGTGTATTCTTTTCATTCACCTCACTTCTTGAGAGAACCATACCATGCTTTTTTTGACCAGAATTTGATTCATTCCTTTCAAAACTTGAGGGTTTGGGGTGCATGTGTTTTAAATGATTTAGGCGTTTCTTTGGTTTGAAAGCCCCCTTTTCAAGATAATCCCTTTCATTCTGGCCTACCATGTAAATTAATCCGTGTAGCCCATAGAAGCCATGAACAGCCTGTTAGGTTAGCCACATTACAAGCCAATTTTCCCTTTCCAACCTGCTCTTGAAGTGAAATTGCATGATCTAGTTGAACTTAAATGTTGGGGAAGCTGTCTTGTGTTGTGCTACCTCATTTGGTGAAACTTTGGGTAGAAAATCAAATGCTGAAGAGATGTGTGTGATGATGAAAAATCAATATGTTGAAATTTGTGCCTTTTCTGGAGCTTTAATGATAAAAGAAGTTGTGCCTTTTCTGGATCTTTTATGATAAAAGAAGATGTGCGTTTTTGGAGATTCTAATGGAGGAAGAAAGTTGTGCCTTTTCTGGAGCTTTCAAGAAAATCATGCTTAAGAAGATTGAAATTTTTTCTGAAGAAATGCTGATTTGTTTGAACATTTCTTGATATTTCATGATGATGGAGCTGAATTTCTACTAAGTGGAGTGAGGAGGATACCATACTTGAGTGAAAATTAGAATTGTGCAATTTTTCTTCAAAAAGAGCCAAGCCATCCTCATTCAGCCTCAGAATTTTTCACATAAAAATCCTACCAACCAAAAGCCACAGAACAACCTTGAAAAGTCCTCATGATAAACAAATGTCCTTGACTCACATCGGGTGGAGAAGTAGAAGTTTTTCAAACCTATGGTGACCCTTGCATTGGTTTGGATGAGAAAAACTTTGTTGAAAATTGATATTTGTGAGATGAGAGAAAATTAATGTGAGGTAGGTGTCTTGTGTGCATGGGAGGAGAAATGAAGAGGAAAAATATTGAATGATCTGATTTGAGAACTTGGAATAATGTTTATGGATGAGGCATGATAACTTTTATTTCTTGGTGTGGAATTGGTGGATCTCAATGGCATGTGTTTCGAATTTGGTTTGATTTGATTTTGATTTTGACTTGTCCGGGGGTCCAAGTGCTAAGTGTGGGGGAATTGATAGATATAATATTTTCATAATTTCTCATATGTATTTCAATGATTTAACCCCTTCCAATTAATCAATTTGATCTGATTTGCATCATTTTAGTATTTTTGGTGAATTATGGGCTTAATTGTGGAAATTGGTTAATTCTGGAAATTTAGCAGTTTTGTGGAGCTTCTGTATTTCGGGAATATATTTTATATTTTTGATCCAAATTGTATGATTCCTTTTTTTTAGGGTTTATATCATCTTGGGCTTCATTTTATACTTCTGTACCCAAAGCTCAATCCATCATTTGGAAGCTCAAATTCATCTCACAAACCAGGCCTCGAAAACTGTGTACAGATTTGGAATGTTTTAATGATGAGCTTGTATCTCGAAGCTTACCGATCCAATGGAGCTGATATTCGACAAGAAGATGGAAGAGGAATTAATGAACATCTTTCATTAAGGAGGCCACGTCTGAATCGGCTGTTTTCAAGGGATTAATGTCATGGGAAGTTGGAGTTGTGGAAGACGAAGAGTCACCTGGACAGAATTAAATATCCGGAGTAATGTGACCATATCTCTTTCATACGTATACCAATCAGGATAATATTTTGTGGGTCGACGGAAGACATGGAGGGGAACAACTTTCAAGAAGGACCAATTCCCAAATGCCGTCATTTATTATTCCAACCGGACTCAAACTTTCGGGGGAGTAATTTTGGAGGGAAATTTTCTACTCCCCAATCCTATAAATAAGAGTATTCACTTCCATTCAAAGGGGTTGAAGAAGGTGAAAGAAGGGCTGTGCTGGAGGATTGATTTCTTGATTTTCTTTGTATTTTATATTTTCTTTTTTACTTAGTTTGATTATGATCTCTTCTTCCCCTTTCAACTCTAATACCCTTCACATGGAGGGGTAAAACCTTTGAGTGATTGGGGAAGGGGGAGTTTCTCTTTTGTAATGTCGGAGTTTTGTGCTTAAATGTAAAACCTTATCTTTCTTCTGAATGACATCTATTATCAGTGTTTCCCAATTCTCTTAATGTGATCGTGTTTTGAGTTTGGTGTATTCATTTTTAATAGCTTTGGTTAAAGACTTTTTATCTCCCTCCGCCAAGTGCAATTTGTCTCGATCGAGCAGATTGTGTTAGGTGGTGAGTGTCTAACGATCGTTGGCACGTGTGTGGAACTAGTAGACTTTTTCTAGAGTTCTAGGGAGAAACAATTCCCGATCGGGACTTGCCTTAGTTATTTAGGAATTGTTTATGAACTTCCATGCACATAGGAGTGAGTTCTATTTTTCTTCTTTAATCAAGGGTGATAGATGACTCGATCGAGGAGTCTTTCATTTGTCATTCAAAAGGAAGAGAGGTGAGATGATCTTTGTGACTATGATGACATTACAAAAGGTAATCCTACCCTGACCCCATCACTCTCTTCATCCATTAGTGTTCAACCTTTCATTTCAATTGCCTGTTTTATTTTTCAACTCAAACAACATTCAAAAAAAACCTCTTCTTCTTTCTTTAATTTAAGTGACAAACATAATTGTTGTGCACTCCTCTCTGGAGACAACTTAGGTTACCAACTTTACTGCATTTTAACTTAGGTTTAACTGGTTTTTGTCACACCCCACGACAGGCACGTGTCAAAACTTGGCGCCGTTGCCGGGGAGGCTGTGCCAACAATCTAATTCTAACATTTTTTAAATATTTTCATTTATTTTATTTAAAAAAAATACAAAAAAAATCCATGATGTATGCCAACTTCAATTATTCTTCTTGGATTGATTACTCACAGTTTCAGGGGAAAATGGTTCATAATTACGAGGAAGCCCTCTTTCAAAAGCTTGATGAGCTCACTATTTTGGCCAAGAAAATGATGAATGACCATGTCACAGGTATCTCACTTCAAGAACTGATGGACATGGTGAATCAAGTCAACATTGATTATCAAAGATTGAAGTCCTTAGAGAAGGTTACATTGGATCAAGAACCTCATACTGAACCTCATCCTGAGCCATTAGTGGAAGTGTATTCCCCTCTTATACTTGATGTTGAAGAACCTATTGGGACCATGATGGAATTAAACGAAGATCAATTTGGCTATTCTCAACCATTGCTGAAGAAGATTGATGAAGGGGACGTGCCTTATAAAGTAAGTTCAAGAGATCAACAAGATCTGGATGAGTTCTGGAAGGAGTGTGAGGAACACTTGATCCCCCAGTTCCTCATAATGTAGAAGATACATCATCATTGAAGGAATACACCACCAACGTGGTTGAATTTGAAGAGAATGTTGAGAAGCCTGACTACCCTCCTCCGTCTGCTACCACTCTACTTCAAGAAGAACTTCCCACTGAAGAAGCAAATGAAGTCGAGAAACCTCAGGGAGATGATATTTTCTTGAACTCATTATATTTTAATTTTATTGAATCTGAATTGAGTATCACCTCCCCTTGCTTGAAATTTTTAGATTCGGACAACTCATGTATTGTCTTGGCAGACAAGGAAGAAAAGCAAGATGCGCTTAAAGATGATAAGTTGGAGCTCCCCAAACATGTTGGTAATTTATTGGAGGGAGTTCAAGAGGGAATCCAAGTGGATTTGGAAAAGGAAAAAGTGATGCAAGATGATTACTTTGAAAGGGAAGAATTCGATATTGATTCTTCATGCTTTAACTTTGTTCAAATAGAATTAAACTCTAACATTTGCTTTGATTTTTTCAATGATGCAGCATACCTTCAGAAATCACTGGAGAATGAAGAGATGGTTGTGAAATTGGAAACCATGAAATATGGGGACTCATTCTTTATCCTACACCCACCAAGAAAATTGTATCTTATTGTACTAGGGGTGGATTTGGTGTACTATACTCATGGTGTCCTCAACAAAAAGGATGAAACACATGATGTGAAGAAGAAGTTTTGTTGGTTCATCATAAAGAAACTCAACCCACCTTCAGATTGGGGATAACCAATTGAAACTGCCCATCTGGAGGCAGTCAAAACCCAGGGCCCACTTGGGGGATTAAACCAAGATCTATCCTTCTTTTCTCATACTATTTCTATTTTCATTTTTTTAATAAATTTCTTATGTTTTCTTTTGTTCTTTTTCTTATAGGTTTTTAGTGTGCAACACTTAGGAGCTTAACTCAATGTTGCATTACCAATAAGTCAGGTTGTACCTCTCCTTTACACTTTCTTGCTGCTGTGATTCATTCTAAAATCTACTAACATGTTAAATCCAGTTAAATTCATTGAGGACACTGCATCATTTAAGTGTGGGGGAGGGAACCTTTTTAGTTTTGGATTTTCATTTGTTGTTTGTTTTAAAAAAAAAATTGTGATTTTTCAAATTTTGTGTGTGTTTATTTTTCAGTTTTTTTTTTGTGTGTTTTTCAAACTTTTGAGCTGAAATGATTATCATTGCTATTTTTGAAACCCATGTCATTGAGTGAACCAATTTATTCCATGAAACTGATCTTAAATGAATGCTGAAAATGATTTTGTTTCAAGTTCAATTCTTTGTGAATTTCATGAAAAGTACTCAGGTTTTTGAATCCCATGCCACATCTCACTGTCATTATCTTTGAAATCATTTTCCTGTGAGGATTCTGAACCATTATTTGTGTATTCTTTTCATTCACCTCACTTCTTGAGAGAACCATACCATGCTTGTTTTGACCAGAATTTGATTCATTCCTTTCAAAACTTGAGGGTTTGGGGTGCATGTGTTTTAAATGATTTAGGCGTTTCTTTGGTTTGAAAGCCCCCTTTTCAAGATAATCCCTTTCATTTTGTCCTACCATGTAAATTAATCCGTGTAGCCCATAGAAGCCATGAACAGCCTGTTAGGTTAGCCACATTACAAGCCAATTTTCCCTTTCCAACCTGCTCTTGAAGTGAAATTGCATGATCTAGTTGAACTTAAATGTTGGGGAAGCTGTCTTGTGTTGTGCTACCTCATTTGGTGAAACTTTGGGTGGAAAATCAAATGCTGAAGAGATGTGTGTGATGATGAAAAATCAATATGTTGAAATTTGTGCCTTTTCTGGAGCTTTAATGATAAAAGAAGCTGTGCCTTTTCTGGATCTTTTATGATAAAAGAAGATGTGCGTTTTTGGAGATTCTAATGGAGGAAGAAAGTTGTGCCTTTTCTGGAGCTTTCAAGAAAATCATGCTTAAGAAGATTGAAATTTTTTCTGAAGAAATGCTGATTTGTTTGAACATTTCTTGATATTTCATGATGATGGAGCTGAATTTCTACTAAGTGGAGTGAGGAGGATACCATACTTGAGTGAAAATTAGAATTGTGCAATTTTTCTTCAAAAAGAGCCAAGCCATCCTCATTCAGCCTCAGAATTCTTCACATAAAAATCCTACCAACCAAAAGCCACAGAACAACCTTGAAAAGTCCTCATGATAAACAAATGTCCTTGACTCACATCGGGTGGAGAAGTAGAAGTTTTTCAAACCTATGGTGACCCTTGCATTGGTTTGGATGAGAAAAACTTTGTTAAAAATTGATATTTGTGAGATGAGAGAAAATTAATGTGAGGTAGGTGTCTTGTGTGCATGGGAGGAGAAATGAGGAGGAAAAATATTGAATGATCTGATTTTAGAACTTGGAATAATGTTTATGGATGAGGCATGATAACTTTTATTTCTTGGTGTGGAATTGGTGGATCTCAATGGCATGTGTTTCGAATTTGGTTTGATTTGATTTTGATTTTGACTTGTCCGGGGGTCCAAGTGCTAAGTGTGGGGGAATTGATAGATATAATATTTTCATAACTTCTCATATGTATTTCAATGATTTAACCCCTTCCAATTAATCAATTTGATCTGATTTGCATCATTTTAGTATTTTTGGTGAATTATGGGCTTAATTGTGGAAATTGGTTAATTCTGGAAATTTAACAGTTTTGTGGAGCTTCTGTATTTTGGGAATATATTTTATATTTTTGATCCAAATTGTATGATTCGTTTTTTGTAGGGTTTATATCATCTTGGGATTCATTTTATACTTCTGGACCCAAAGCTCAATCCATCATTTGGAAGCTCAAATTCATCTCACAAACCAGGCCTCGAAAACTGTGTACAGATTTGGAATGTTTTAATGATGAGCTTGTATCTCGAAGCTGACCGATCCAATGGAGATGATATTCGACAAGAAGCTGAAAGAGGAATTAATGAACATCTTTAATTAAGGAGGCCACGTCTGAATCGGCTGTGTTCAAGGGATTAATGTCATGGTAAGTTGGAGTTGTGGAAGACGAAGAGTCACCTGGACAGAATTAAATATCCGGCGTAATGTGACCATATCTCATACATACATATACCAATCAGGATAATATTTTGTGGGTCGACGGAAGACATGGAGGGGAACAACTTTCAAGAAGGACCAATTCCCAAATTCTGTCATTTATTTTTCCAACCGGACTCAATCTTTCGGGGGAGTAATTTTGGAGGGAAATTTTCTACTCCCCAATCCTATAAATAAGAGTATTCACTTCCATTCAAAGGGGTTGAAGAAGGTGAAAGAAGGGCTGTGCTGGAGGATTGAGTTCTTGATTTTCTTTGTATTTTATATTTTCTTTTTTACTTAGTTTGATTATGATCTCTTCTTCCCCTTTCAACTCTAATACCCTTCACATGGAGGGGTAAAACCTTTGAGTGATTGGGGAAGGGGGAGTTTCTCTTTTGTAATGTCGGAGTTTTGTGCTTAAATGTAAAACCTTATCTTTCTTCTGAATGACATCTATTATCAGTGTTTCCCAATTCTCTTAATGCGATCGTGTTTTGAGTTTGGTGTATTCATTTTTAATAGCTTTGGTTAAAGACTTTTTATCTCCCTCCGCCAAGTGCAATTTGTCTCGATCGAGCAGATTGTGTTAGGTGGTGAGTGTCTAACGATCGTTGGCACGTGTGTGGAACTAGTAGACTTTTTCTAGAGTTCTAGGGAGAAAAAATTCCCGATCGGGACTTGACTTAGTTATTTAGGAATTGTTTATGAACTTCCATGCACATAGGAGTGAGTTCTATTTTCTTCTTTAATCAAGGGTGATAGATGACTCGATCGAGGAGTCTTTCATTTGTCATTCAAAAGGAAGAGAGGTGAGATGATCTTTGTGACTATGATGACATTACAAAAGGTAATCCTACCCTGACCCCATCACTCTCTTCATCCATTAGTGTTCAACCTTTCATTTCAATTGCCTGTTTTATTTTTCAACTCAAACAACATTCAAAAAAAACCTCTTCTTCTTTCTTTAATTTAAGTGACAAACATAATTGTTGTGCACTCCTCTCTGGAGACAACTTAGGTTACCCACTTTACAGCATTTTAACTTAGGTTTTATTTGTTTTTGTCACACCCCATGACAGGCACGTGTCAGGTTGGTAACTCATATGGTGGGGAGCATCTTGAGAGATTTGTTTTGTGGACTAAAGAATAGGTAAGACATGGTTTTTTATGACATGGTTATATTAAATTCTATATTTGGGTAATGATGAATATCTCATGGATGATATTTGTTATGGAGGGGAGATTTTAACATCGTAGTTATTTGGATCGGGTCCTAATCCTCAAGTCGATGGATTTTTTTGGAGTTTTCTAAGATGGAAAAATCTCTTCATGATCATTGGTCATTAATTTCAAGAGTTCCTCTGACCTGAGGCCTTTTTTCATGATATTTTTAGATTCATGGAAAGTTACTTAGGGACTCTGTTGATTTGTTAGTGTGTTAGATTTAAATGTCTTGGCATTTTATGGTGTGCTGATTGTAGCACATGGTTTTAAATAATTGTGTGGCTCCTAGGTTAAATAGTTTGGTCCCCATTTTACCCTTGAAATGGGTTGAAAACTCATGTAGGATGGGGAACATTACCTTGTGGTGAATATTTAAGTTTTCAATAGAGTCTCATGAATGGTTGGAATACGGTTTTACAAATCATGTGGTAACCATGTGGTCTTTTAAGAAGTGTAATATTTACATTTCCCCTATTTTAATTAAGAGGGATCACCCTCATCAATTATTCTAAAGAAATACTATCCTATAAGAATCTATTACAGAACACACATATAGCAACCCGAAATTTCCATAAATTACTATTACATGATTTAAAAGATAAAAAATATACTATTATTACACATATAGGATCCAACGGTTTAGTGTTTTGGCAAAACTAGGACCATCCATAACAATTACAACATCAAGCATAAACTTTAATTTAATTTCTTCTTCTCTAGCTTCTTATTGGATCTTGTCCTCTCCTTCGTACATGTACCCACCTAAGGATATACATAAAAAGGGATGATCTAGAAGCCCAATAAGGGGATAGGTATGAACGATATAGCATGGGGTGAACATAATCATAACATTGGAAAAAGAACATGAACATGAGAGGAGCATAAATAAAAGTCTTGAAATGTGGCAATGCATAAAAATGAAACATCTTGTCTTTGTGGATAACTACGACACAAACATGTGAACCAAACTAGAATCTTGTTCACATATATTTTCACATTTATTGATGAGATTCATCACTTTAACCAATGAATTGGAGCACTGTATAATTCTGGGAGCACCAGTCACTTTGAAACATTCATATTGCTTTATATAATTCTGGGCGAACCCGTCACATCATAACATTATCATTATCATGATTGCCACATAAACCACATATAAATAATGTACATAAATAAAAAATGGAATGGAATGGGTTTCATCTCATATGAACACATTTATAAACATTGGGTTCCAAAAAGAAAGAGGGAATTACATACATGTTACAAGAACCGTCCACTTTGAGTGAGAAGTAAAATGGGTGTTCTTAAAAGAGGAGTTCTTTTGGAAATAGGTAAGTTTGAAATAAAAAATATTTAAAAACATGAATATACCAGAAAAGTAAAGACAGTGATGAAAAAATTATCTATAAGGAGTAACTATATAAAAAATGGACTGAAAGAGGGAGAACCCGAAGTAAGAAAATTGGGTTCGAGATTTCCCCTTACCTTGTACCCGAATGCTTCTTTCTCTTTAATGTCCTGTATAATGAAATTATATTCATTAATTAGAAATCCATAACCTTGTTTACATTAATATGGTTCATTATGGTTTCATAAATTGAATTTATGTTCCGTTTTATGAGTCATAGCATTTAAAAACATTGTTTGGGAATGTTTGTTTTTATGGTTTTCTTGAGTGGTTCACTTGTGTTCTCAAATTGAAGTTTGGGTGGAACATGGGTAAACATGTAGAAATGATATTAAATGTCATTAATGATATTACAGATGTATTAATGATATTATAAGGAATCATATTATATCCATGTGGATGAAACATTAGATAATAAATAAATGATGATTATTTGGGTTAATTTGGGTGGTTTTTCGTTCATAACGAACTTGTTTTAACATATCACATGGTAATATGGTCATTAGATAGTTCCAAAACATTACATAGGTGGTAACAAATATAAATGTTTCTGGTTGAACCATAAAAATGGTTTCATGACCAAATATGAAGGTATAAATGGAAGAAGAATGCATGTTGTTCTTGAAGGTGAAAAAATTAACAGCTCACGAATAATGTTCTCTTTAATAAAATAGAAGGAAGAGGAAGAAGGGGTTAGATGATATAATATCCCATTATAATCATTAAATTATAGTATATGTATAATAATAGAGTTGAAATACAATTCAGATGATGATAGGTGGGGGGAGATCAAGAAGTGAACTTGTACTTGAAAGGAAATTAAAGGAGAACAGGGAGAGAATTTACATCTTGAATCCTTCTATTGAGAACCTCCCAAACGGCCAAAGCATGGTATTATGATTATACCAGTAGCTCTAGGACGTGGGGGAGAGGCTAGGGAATGTGTTTGTGATGATTTTAGAGAATTATTGGATCTTGAGAGGTGTGAGGAAATGAGAGTGTGAAGGGTGGCTTTTATAGTGGAGGGGAGAAGGGTTTCCTTACTATAAAATTCATTAGTTTATTTATTTCCCCTAAGACTAGTAATATTGAGTCTTTAATTAACAAGAATAGTAATTTTATCATATGATCCCAAACCAAGTGTTCTTACATCACTATAGAAACATCGATGACTCAATTAATCCATTATTTATCATTTATTGTAAATTATCGGATTATAGTATTCATAAAAAATTCAAGTATCTCAGAAAAATCCGAAAAATATACCCCAACCATTTTTCAATGTGTATAATCAAAAAATGAATTCCATTTTTCAAAAATAATTTTCTATATATTATTAATTTAATATTTAATTAAAATCATAATTTACCTAAAAAACAATTTTTAAGATTAAAACTGATTTTATAGTGCTTTACACAATTACGTAGGGTCATATAAAAATATATAAAAACTATAAGACATTGTTTTGATAAATAATTAATTCAATATAAGAAAATAAGTTTTCCTTTAAATTAATTAATTAGTTCTAATTAATTATTTATTTCTTAAAAAATTCCAAAACGTTTACTAAGGTCAAATTGTCACTTTCTAAGATGTATAAATTTTATTTAATTATTCATGGGTAAGGTTACTCTTATGTTGGATGATTTAATATTCATAAGGGTCATATTACTATTCATACTGGTATGTTACTATTCCTAAGGGTACATTAATATTCCCCGAAACTAATTTTTGTTTCATTAGACTCAAAAAATCATCTTGAGCACAACCATGTATGTCAGCTTTTTAAAATTCCAAACACAAAAGTGAAAAACCTATGTTTAAATGTCACTTATCACATAGTAGTTCATTATGTTGTTTTTTCAAGTTATTTTATGATAGAATTATAAGAATGGAATTTCCAATGAAATACATTGGGTCGTTATATTCTTCCCCCATTAAGAAATTTTGCCCCCGAAATTTCACTTTACACAAACATGTAAGGGTGTTTCTCTTTAATTGCCTATTATGGTTCCCATGTTTCTTCCTCAAACTTATTGTTCCTTCACAACAATTTTACAAGATGGGTTGTCTTGTTGCGTACAACCTTATCTCTCTGATCATGAATCTTTACTGGCTGCTCCTCATAGGAGATATCATCTTCCAGCTACACCACTTCTATGTTTAGTACATGTGAGGGGTCTGGTAGGTACTTCCTCAGTAGTGATACATTAAACACATCATGAACTTGAGCCATATTCATTGTATGTGCAATATGATAGGCCATAACTCCTATGCAGTCAGGGATCTCAAAGGGGCCAATATACCTTGGGATTAACTTCCCTTTCTTTCTGAATCGCATGACTCTCTTCCATAGAGATATTCGAAGGAAGACATTATCTCCAATGTCGTACTCCAAGTACCTTCAATGGTATTCAGCATAGCTATTTTTCCATCTTTGAGCAGTTTTGATGTGTTTCTGGATGACATGAACCTTCTCTGTCATCTCATGAACAAGATCAAGTCCATGTATCATTCTTTGTCCAAATTTATCCCAATAGGTTGGAGTTCTACATCGCTTTCCATACAGAGCTTCATATAGAGACATCTGAATACTCGATTGGAAGATATTGTTGTATGAGAACTCAACCAATGGAAGATGATGATCGCAAACACCTTTGATTTCAAGAGAGCAGGATCTTATTATATCATCAAGCGTCTGAATAGTCATTTTAGACTTTCCATCAGTTTGGGGGTGATAGGCCATGCTGAAATTTAATTCAGTACTCATAGCATGTTGAAGGATCCTCCAGAACATAGATGTGAACCTTGGATCATGATCAGAGAGAATTGATAGTGGAACATCGTGCTCTCTCACCACATCCTTTACATATATCTTTTCCATTTGTTCAGGTGAGAGGTCTTCCTGAATAGTGATAAAATGGGCAGTCTTAGTGAGCCGGTCAACCACAACTCATATCGCATTATTTCCATTTGAAATCTTCGAGAGACCTATTACAAAGTCCATAGTAACATTTTCCCATGTCTACATGGGTACATGCAATGGATGCATCATACCCTTGGAATTTTGTCACTTATCATTAACTTGCTGACATACCAAGAACCTTGATATATATTCTGCAATCTCCTTCTTCATGTTATCCCAGCAGAAGTGTTCTCGGAGATCACGATACATCTTGGTACTCCCCGGATGTATAGAGAATGTTGAGATATTTTCATCATCCAATAGCTCCTTGTTTATCCCAGGTGATTAAGGCACAAAAAGTCACGTTCCAAACTAAATCACACCATCATTGTCGATATGGAACTCTAGAATTTTCCCTTCCCTGACTGCATTCACCCTCTTTTGTATCTCCACATCATCCCATTTTGCTTCCTTAATCTTCTTTTGGATGGATGGTTGCACAATAATTTGGTCAAGGTAGGATGTATATTGTACCCTTTTGATTTCCAAATCCATCCTTTTCATATCTAAGAAGATAGTGTATTTCTCAATCTACAACATGGATGGAGTCTCATGTTCTTTTCTGCATAGAGCATCATCTACCTTTTTCGCCTTTCCAGGGTGATAGTGAATAGAGAAATCGTAATCCTTTATTAGCTCTAACCATCTCTTTTGACACATGTTGAGCTCCTTTTGTGTGAATATATATTTTTGGCTCTTGTGGTCAGTGTATATGTCACACTTTTCACCATAATGGTAGTTCCACCATATTTTCAAGGCACAAATCACGGTTGTCGGCTCTAGATCATGCGCCAGGTAGTTCTACTCAATGATATTCCACTGTCCAGAGGCATAAGCTATCACATTGTCATTTTTCATGAGTACACAACCCAAGCCTTACTTTGAAGCATCAATGTATATCACAAAAATTTCTCTGTTTTTCGGTATTGTGAGTACATGTGCAGTGATCATCCTTCTCTTTAGCTCCTTGAATCTTCCCTCACATTCTTCCGTCCAGACATACTTTACCCGTTTCCTTGTTAACATAGTTAGTGGGCTTGACCATTGTGATAAGTTTCTCACAGAACATCAGTAGTACCCAGCTAATCCCAGAAAACTACGAATTTATGTTACACTAGAGGGTCTGGGCCATTCCTCAATCACCTTTGTCTTTGAAGGATCCACATAAATTCTGTCACTTGTTATCACATGCCCCAAGAATGTGACATGCTTAATCCGAAAGTCACACTTGATGAACATGGCGTACAACTTCTCATATCTCAATTTCTCCAACAAAAGACTCATATTTTCTTCATGTTCCTCCTTGATATTTGAGTAGATGAGAATATCATCAATACAAACTTCCTAAAATTTGTCGAGGTAATGTCTAATGACTCTATTCATAAAATCCATGAAGATTGTAGGGGCATTAGTAAGTCTGAAGGGCATCACCAAAAACTCATAGTGCTCATAACTTGTATGGAAGGAAGTCTTCTAAATATCTTCCTTCTTCACCTTTACATCATGATATCCAGAACGAAGATCCACCATTGGGAAGTATTTATCTCCCCTTAACTGATCAATCAATTCATCAATCCTTAGAATAGGGTACTTTTTCTTTATGGTGATCAAGTTGAGTTCCCGATAATCGATACAAAGCCGCATTGTTCCATCCTTCTTCTTCACAAAGAGAACTGGCGCACCCCAAGGTGATGCACTAGGGAGTATGAACCCTTTGTCCAAATGCTCTTGAAGCTGCTTCATTAACTCATCTTGTTCGATAGGATCCATCCTATAGGGACACTTTGATATAGGAGTAGCTCCGAGTATGAGTTCAATTGATAACTCTACCTCCCGATCCTAGGGAATTCCAGGTAACTCTTCGGGAAATACATCACTGTATTCCCTCAAAATGGGCATTTCTTCAAGGTTGTCACTTTCCTTCGACTCAACCATTTGGGCGAGGTATGCTTCTTCATAGGGAATCAACACCCACACCATTGAAGGATTTTCCAAAGGAGATTCACGATCTTCCTTGCATTTTTAGAGGAGAATCAGATGGTTCAGAATAGGAAAAAATATTTCCTTTTCCTGGTAGTTGATATGTGCTCTATATAACGAGAGCCAATCCATTCCAATTAGAGCATAGAATTCCACCCAAAGAAGTATTATGATATTTTTCGGAAGAATCTTCCCACATATGCCAATGAGAGAAGAGTCAAACACTTGGGTTATAATGATTGCACCCCTTGGTGTTTTTACAGATATCTCTACTTCAGGATTTCAGGGCTTCGATTCTATAGTTCTAGAAATCTTGCAAGATATAAAAGAATGTGTAGAACCAGAATCAAATAAGAATTTTTCCATTCTTTAATGAATAGAAAGTGTACCTTGTACAACTTGGTTTTCAGGCTCCTCCTCCGAAGTAGTGATGGCATAAGCCTACCCGTGTTCCTTTGGCTTTGGTGGCTGCTGACGCTGATTACCCTCAAGAGCTCGAGGTTACGTGCATCAGTTTGTAATGTTCCCTTGATCTTTATAGTTGTAGAATTGAACCCTAAGTGGTTTTCTCCTTCCATCGGCTACATTCTCCTTCCTTTTCTTGTCTTTTAGGCACTCTTGATCATGATTTCATTCTTTCCCACACTTGAAGCTTTTCTCCGTCCCTTTGAGGCAGTTCCCATGGTGAAACATCCCAAATTTTTGGCATGTGGGTCATTGATTTTTCTTCTCGACTTTGTCATTAGATCCACCAGCTTGAAACTAAATCTTTCTTTTCTTATCACTATAGCCATGGAACCATTCTCCAAACTCAATCTCCACAATGAGAGCACACCGAACAACTTCTTTATAACTCCCAAAGTATCGAATTCCATGATCCTTTCAAAGGTGTGATTTTAATCCACAAAAGAATCTATCAATTTTTCTATCATTTTTGATAACAAAACCCTAATTCTACCTTGCAATCATTGAGAAATTCACTTCATAGGTTGTGACATATTGTCCTTATTTTTGCTTGAACTCTATTAATTCTCTCTCCATATTTGTGTGAAGAGTTTGTTGGATGTACTTATTAAGAAACATTATCTTAAAGTCATTTCATTCCATTTCTTCAATTTCCTCCCTTGTCTTGGTGTTCTTAATCAAATCCCACCATTGATCGGCTTCTACATCTAGACGTTAAACAGCTATGGTCACCTTCTCTATATCAGAACAGTGATGATCAGAAAAGATCTTCTCCCTGGAGTTGACCAACTATTCTGCAACTAGTGGATCAGAAGATCCACTAAACGTTGGTGTTCGTTGCCACATAAAACATTCGATTGACAGTTGCTCCCTCTTTGGGGAATGAGAACTTCCACATTATTATGGTTATTATTCATAACCTGAGATAATTGCGTAAGAATATCCATGAAGTTTTGAACTCCACCTAAAAAATTATGGGGATGTCGTTCGGGGAATCATTGCATTCACCCTCACAAGAGTTGTTGGCCTGATTTCTCCTGGTTCCGACCATTTTCTAAAATAGAAAATGATGGAACAAAACATAAGTGAGAAATTCATGAATAACGTATTAATTTAAACAATTTGTAACAAAAACATAACATATGGGATCCCTATGTAAATATTCTTGTGTACATATTATACTTAGTCCCATGCTATAGGTTTTTTCTAGGTTTCACTAATCCTAATTCCCAAATTAACTAAACCATGCATCTGATACAAAGTATAGAAACCCGACCTTTTCTTACATTAATATTAAATAAATTTAAAGATAAACAACATAATATTATTACACATAGAGGATCCAAGGGATTAGTGTCTTGGTCAAACTAGGACCATCCATAACAATTACAACATCAAGCATAAACATTTATTTAATTTCTTCTTCTCTAGCTTCTTATTGGAACTTGTCCTCTCCTTCGTACATGTCGCCACCTGAGGATATACATCAAAAGGGGTGATCTAGAAGCCCAGTATGAGGATAGGTAAGAACAATATAGCATGGTCTGAGCATAATCATAACATAGGAAATATATCACGACATGAGATAAGCATAAATAAAGGACTTGAAATGTGGAAATGCAGAAAAATGAAACATCATGTCTTAGAGGTTAACTATCACACATACTTTTGAACCAAGCTAGAATATTTTTCACACATATTATCACATTTACTCCAATGATTAATCACTTTAACCAATGCATTTGGAGCACTGTATAATTACGACGCACCCGTCACATTGAAACATTCATATTGCGCTATATAATTCCGGGTGCACCCGTCACATCCTAACATTCTCATTATCGTTCTGGCCACATAAAACACATATAAAAAATTTAAATAAATAACCCATGGAATGGAATGGGTTTCATATAATATGAACACATTCATAAAGATTGGTTTCCCAAATGAAAGAGGGAATGACATATATGTTAAAAGAACTGTACACTTTGAGTGAGAAGTAAAAGGGGCGTTCTTGAAAGAGTAGTTATTTTGGAAAACATTTTGTTTAACATAAAAACCAGTGAAAAAATTAATATCCCAGAAAAATAAAGGAAATTATGAAAAAATTGATCTTTAGGGAGTAACTATATCAATAATGGAGTGAAAGAGGGATAACTCGAAGGAAGAAAATTGGGTTTGAGATTTCCCCTTACCTTGTACCCGAATACTTCCTACTCAGTAATGTCCTATGTAATGACATTATATTGATTAATTAGAAATCCAGAACCTTGCGTACATTAATATGGTTAATTATTGTTTCATCAAGTGAAATTATGTTCCTTTGGATGAGTCATAGCGTTTAAAAAACATTATTTGGGAATGTTTGTTTTTATTGTTTTCTTGAGTGGTTCACTTGTATTCTTAAATTGAAGTTCGGGTGGAACATTGGTAAACATCCAGAACTGATATTACATGTGATAAATGATATTATAGATGTTTTAATGATCTTATAATGAATCAAATTATATCCATTTGGATGAATCATTAGATAATTATTAAATGATGATTATTTGGGTTAATTTGGGCGGTTTTCGATCACAACAAACTTCTTTTAACGTATCACATAGTAATATGGTCATTAGTTAGTTCCAGATCTTTTAATAGGAGGAAATACATATAACATGTTCTTTTACAACCATAAAAATGGTTTCATGACCAGATCTGAATGTATAATTGGAAGAATAAAGCATGTCATTCTTGAAGGTGAAAAAATTTACACCTCACGAACAACGTTTTCTTTAATAAAATAAAAAGAAGAGGGAAAGGGGGTAGATGATATAATATCCCATTAGAATCACACCATTACATTATATGTATAATACTGGAGTTACAATACTATTAATTTTAACATAGGTGGGGATAGATCATGGAATGAACATGAACTTGAAACGAAATTAAAGGAGAAGAGGGAGAGAAATTACCTCTTGAATCATTCTCTAGAGAACATCCTTAAGGGCATAGTCTTGGACTTTTGGGTACACCAGAAGCTCTTGGACATTGGGGAGGGGATAGGTAAGGTGTTTGGGTAGAGTTTTAGGGATGTATTGGAGCTCTAGAGGTGTGAAGAAATTAGGGTGTGATGGGTGGCTTTTATAGTGGAGGGGAGAGGGGTTTCCTTAATATAAAATTCATTACTTTTTTAATTTCCCATAATACAAGGAATAGTGAGTCTTGAATGACCCAGAATACTAATTGTATCATGTGATCCCAAAACAAGTGGTCTTACATCAATAGAGAATCATCGATGACTCAATTAATCCATTATTTAGCATTTATTTTTAATTATCAGATTCTACTATTCATCTAAAATTCAAGTATCTCAGAAAAATCCCAAAAATTTACCCCAACCATTATTCAATGTGTAGAATCAAAAAATGAATTCCATTTTTCATAAATAATTTTCTAAATTTTATTAAATTAATATTTTATTAAAATAATAATTTATTCAAAAAACAGTTTTTAAGATTAAAACTGATTTTATAGTGCTTTCAAATATTATCTAGGGTCTTATAAAAATATATAAAAATTATAAGACATTGATTTGTTAAATAATGAATAAATTCTAAGAAAATACATTTTCCTTTAAATTAATTAAGTAGTTATAATTAATTTTTTATGACTTAAAAATTTTCAAAATGTTTACTAAGGTCTAATTGTCACTTTCTAAGATGTATGAATTTTATGTAATTATTCATGGGTAAGGTTACTCTTATGTTGGATGATTTAATATTCATAAGGGTCATATTATTATTCATAAGGGTATGTTACTATTTCTAAAGGTATGTTACTATTCACCAATAATTATTTTTGTTTCATTAGACTCCATACATCATATTGAGCACAACCATGTATGTCAGATTTTTAAAATTCCATACACAAAAGAGACAAACTTATGTTTAACGGTCACGTATCACATATTTGTTCATTATATTGTTTTTTTCATGTTATTTTATGAAAGAAATATTAGAAAGGAATTTCAATTGAAAATCATTGTCTCGTTACAACACCTCCTTCATCTAGTCATTTGCCTCATTTCTCTGTCTGAGATCCAAATCAATCGATGGTGGGTGCATTGGAGATCTGTCAGTAAGGGTTTCAATCATCTTGTTTCCTTTCATGGTTTCTCTCTCTATATTGTATGATATATTCATGTGGTATGATTTACCCTATTTTAAGGTCCTTCATCTAATAAGAATATTTATTCCGAATCATCTCTAGGTAGAGGGAATATCAGAAGATCGATCAGATACCGATATGAGATAGGTGGTGCCTAGATTTCTCTTGATTTTCCTCATGTTTTTGGCATGCATTCTTGATAAATCTTTTGGGTTGTCTTATATTGAACCTAAAAAATTAAATTTATGTATTTTATTTATCAAATTTACCAAAGATATGCAAATTTACATGCTCATCCAATACTATAAATGGTATGATCATATTGGTAGGCTTCCGACATTGGGAAATTTTGTTCGGGGTGTTTTATTTATTTAAATGAATTGTTATATTTTTTATTGTGAGTTCTATGCGAATGAGATGGTCACGACCCAATGATTGATCTAGTTTTTAACATATACCATGGGGGAAATTTGTTCATGATGTTGGAACTTCCAAGATTCAGTGAGTGATGTTGATCACCATTTGGTCAACACTATCCCCATATTGAGGTGATGAGATATTTTGGTCATGGTCATAGATAATGTGATAGTGGATGGTGTTGACCTCCAAATTGAGGGGCATTGTCAAATGTAATGGGGTTTTAGAATGTTTTGAATATGGTTCTATCTCGGTGTTTTCCACTCATCAGGTTCGGATTATGCACCTTTTGAGTTGTGTACACACAGATATGATTCTAAAGACAAGGTTGTTTTGACCCCTCATATGGGTAGAGGCCACCATTAATAGTAGCTCAGGATTGTGTAACCCAACTGTATAGTAGGAAGTAATAATTGTAGAAATCCACAGTGATGGTTTGTATCCATCCATTAAAATTTATGAGACTATCAGTTTTGGAATGAATCACAACATATTTGATGTTGTTGGGCTAGAAATAAGTGAGAGCATGGGAATTACCATTCATCATGCGATCGGTTGTTCATCTGATGGTGTTTATTGTTGGAGTAAAGACATTTTTTTTGTAATTAAACATAAGGCTTAAGGCGTATTAGGATTTTTTGATGTGTGTTCCATGGGATTGGTTACATGAATAGGTGTGCCTTTGGGAAATCAGCTATTTGTTATGAAACAAGTTGTCATCCGGAATGGAATCACATGGATTCTTCTATAGGTGTTTATTGATGGATCGATATCTTATTATACATTATGGGATTCCTTGTAAATTATTCTAAGGATCTTCTCCATTATAGTTATATCAACAATGGACAAAGTAGTTGATTACTTCATAGTAGATGGCGAACACAAAGAAATCATCTTATTCCTGTGATGTTCTTGTATTGTTTTGTTTATATTTTAGATAATCCTTCATCATCACTGATCTAAGATTAGAACACAATAATGGTGGACAACTAATATTATTCTAATTCCCTGCATGGGACCATTTGGATTAATGATGACTTTATTCATATCTCATCTGTTAATGGTATAGGATTTGGACATGGACCTTAGTGTTCATGTTGGGTTATTTAGCATGGGATGGATGAAAAGGACGTTCTGTTACTCCATTAGCTAGTGTTACATAAGGACTGTTCTTTTTTGATTTAGTATTCTTATATGTATATACATTTATGGGCATCCATCATTTAACAGTTATCCTTATTTTTATTGTATAACCTAACTTGTATGCATTCATAGTAATAAATGATATGTTTTGGATTTTTTATATATCAATTTTTGCCTATTTATGCATCTATTATTATTGTTATTCTTCATCTATAGTGGGTTTATAGTCTCATATTTTATGTCCATTCATTTTTGAAACTTAAAGTCTACATACAACGTTATTATCCTTACCACTAGAGCATATAATATCCCTTTTTTCACCCCTTACACCATCACTAATAGATTAAATCTATTGAAATATAGGGAGGTGCACCTACAGCCCATGGGCCCACCATCCCAGATAAATATTCAGGTGGCTAACTAGGTCAAGGAACTATAATAAAAAATGATGAAACAAAATATAATCACAGAAAAAAGTGTTAATGAAGGATTGAGATCCCTAAACTAGCTAGTAATGTTTTTTTATAATGTATCGATTCATTATTATATCCACCACACCATGACTATTCCAATCAATATTCTTTGTAATCAGTTCACGTAGTATAATTACTTCCTTTATAACATTTAGTGGTATCAAATATGATAATAGGGCCATGGTAGTGAAAATTATAACATAAAAAACCATTGATGATTAAATATTATCAGGGTGTGCCTTATTAAAAAATTTAAAATTTATAATGTTCAGGGGGACTATTATTGTTGTGTTCATGCTTATAGAATATGTTTCAAAACCATATAGAAGTTTATATTGTCTGAAATTTAGTGGGTTTTCCTTATTTCCCTAATTCAATTTTATCTTTATATCCAATTTCATCCTCATAAAAAAATTAGACATTTATGAGATGAAAATTTTATTGTGACCATATATATTGGTAATTTGGTGATGTTAGAAACATATTAAAAATCAAATCTTGTTTTATAATTTTATTATAAAAAGGTAGGAACCCATAGATTTTTCACCATCAAACACTTCAGAAAATAAATACCCACTATAATCTATCATTTTTATTACTACTCATCATCTGAAACACTACAAGAATATCTATATGAAAGTTATTGATATTACCTTTCAATTTTACATTTACCATAATTCCTTGACTTCTAACATCTCATGTACTAAATTATTTTTCTGTTAATTGAATTATTATATTATTATAATATATGACTATTTAATTTTTAATATCATAGTATACGGTTTTTTAATTTATTGTCCTGGTAAATTATAGAAATATTTATTCTCATAGTCGACTCTTCTATATTACTATAATTACAAACTATAATGTATTATTAATATAATTGTATAATATTTTGTATTTTTATTTTATTAGAATAATATTGTTTATTTATATTTAGAATTTCAGATATTTTATTTTCCATGGTCTGTATTAATAAGAAATTTCAAATAGATTTATCTGATATTAAAGAATAAATCAATCCAAAAGTGAATTGATTAAAATATAACATCTAAAATTAAAGATATGTATTTGAATAATTTTTACATTAATATTCATTATCTCATTTTATGTGCCATTTATTTTATTAGAATCTACAATTATACTATTTTTTTGTATACATATCATTAACTTGTTTCAAGTGTCATATTGAAATTGAAATATTTCATATAAAAGTAGAGGAATCAGAACCATCTTACAATAGTGTAGATGATTAGGTGTTATCAACAACTATGATCAAAATTAGGTATGAATTTATTCATATAGAAAATGTGAGGCTATTATTGGCGATCATCATCATAGTGGTCGGGTCATAACTGAGTGGGTGAATTGTAATAATGGACCCAAATGTTTTGTGAACTATGACATTTTATAGATTATGAGTGAGAGAAATAGATTATATATGATGTTTTATTGAGTATATATATATTCTCATTGTGTTTGGTAATGATTATACATTATTATAACATGTTTCTATGTGAAAAATACCTATTCTTGGTGTTTGACCATGTTTCAATGATATGTTTCAATAAATGTTTTCAAATAAAACCTTGCATTGTTTTAGTTTCTTATAAGATGATTTTATAATTATTATATAATTAATATAAATGTGTTATATTTAATTATATTTTTAAAAATTATAAAAAATGATAGCTATAAATAATCTAATACATTAACATGATATTTTATTTACATGATAATTTAAAATATATATTAATTATTACTATTGATTATATAAATTGATTAGAATATTATCAAGGGATAAATTCATCATATGACTCTATTGATATAAATTTTTACCAAAATATACATTATCTATATATATTTTTATAGTTAAAAAATAAATAATTTCACTATAACAGTAACATTTTGAGACATATTTTTCACAAAATAGCGTCTTAGTGCATATCAATTGGTAAAAAGTTTTATTAACAAAAAATTAACATTTCCAAAATATATTACCCGCATTTAAGAGATAAATATTCTGTATTGTGGTCCAGATTATATCCCCATACACTTACAACACACCACTCTCACATTCCATGCACAATCAAATGAAAAATGTCTTGTCCATAAAACTATAACATATATACTGTTAGTGACATCTATTGAAGTATTAATTTGTCCAGGAATACCAAGTAAAATGTTAGTGAAACTAAGTAGGACACCACCCATCGCTTCCAAAAATAACCTATATAATGTCTATTTTCATGTCATAGTGTCGAATTTAATAAATTCAAAATAAAAATGTAAAACATTTAAAAATATATTTATAAAATATGTAAGTATCCCAGAATATGTTATAACATTAAAGAACAATACAAAAAATTTTATCTAATTTCTAGGTGTCTCTGATATTTTTAGAATGTAATTTCCAACCCATCTCCCATTAGTGTGTAACATACCCATCTCAAGAGTATATTCAATATCCACTCAGGGGATTGGTTAGTCTATTTCAATCTAACATTGTTTCCATCCACCAGGGGTGCATGTTTCCCCATGGTTAATCAATCAATCCCAAAATCCACCCATTGAAATTTCTACACAAGTTATAATAATTAAATTCATATATCAATTAAATTTACTCTAAAAAAATCATAATCATAACATTATTTGATAAAAATGAATTTTTAAAATACATAATGATCATTTTATGTTTGTATTAATAAAATAAACATCCAGGTGTTCTTTTTATTACATATAAACATTTCAAAAAAACTTTCTTTATCACATAAGAGTCAAAAAAAATTTATCCAATTCACAATAATTTACCTTTCCAAAATATTAATTCTAATTAATATAATTTATAATATATTAATATGTGGGTTTTATCCCATTTTTTGAAACAAGAATTAAAAAACACATTTGAGACCCATACAAAACCCACTTCCCAATTCAGTAAACATTTTCTAGACATACTAATTTCAAGATAAATAAATTTTATTTCTTAAAAATTACCCTGGTATTATTTTCAGAAAAATCATTGATTTCAAAAACATAATTTCATTAAATTTTTGCAAATGAAAACCGAAATGAATTATCTTACAAACCTAATTACAATTTCAAGGTCCGAATTTTTATTCATTTCCATTACATTAATTGATGATTGTTAAATTAAATTTCACAATAATAAAAACAAAAAAATGATTATCACATTTCATCAATTGTGACATGTATAAAACATTTAATAGAGCTATCCAAGAAAAGAATCATTATTGAAAATAAAAAATTTAGAAAATTTAAATCAATGAAATAAAAAACTTATTAAACTCTATTTCAATGCCTATTTTCTAGACACACCTCACAAACCATGCACGAAAATAATTAAATCATAATATAGGATGGTATTAGGTACAAATAAATATTATTAAATAATCCTACTCGTCATGTATTGGTGTCAGTTCGTCGAAATCCTGAGAAAATGAGAAACAAGGGAAACACCTTGAAAAATAATGATTTTATGGAAAACTAGAGGAAAACCACATGATAGTATTTGGAGACCAAAATAGTGAAAATAATATAGAAATAATCAAATTAGTCTCTCTAATGAAATAAACAACAATCAAATTAGATAAAGCATTTAGTTGAAATAACCATTGGAAAAGTGGCATGAAGGGAGTTCGATATAGGATTATACTAGCTAAAAATGGGATGGAAGTGTCGTTAAAAAGGATATAGGGGAAATTTTTTAAATATCTAACATTTATATTATTCATTATTTGCGAACACATTTTAATAATCTATATTCTAACCACTCAGATCCAACTATCCCGAAATAACTATTATTCATTATTCGGGAACATGGTTTACAAATGGTGAACCAACCATTGAATTATATTAAAATATACTATATACACTCAAAATATTTCATAGATCTACCATAATAATTAAATAAATATTATATTTATAAAAATTGAACAAAATATTTTAGGTACAAAAATTAGAAATAACTATACACTAACTGTGCACCCATTCTATTATTCAAAATGCTTAAAATTTACTCTGAAAAGTACTATAAGAAAATTTGATCACCTAATTAAATTTATGTTCATCAAGAAATATCCATAATAAACGATTTTAAATGTTTAAACTCTTTGGTTCTCAATTCAAACCCTAGTTTTAATAACAAACTCTCTTACCATCTCCAAACACAAATTCCCCACAAAATAAAAAAGGTTTTATGGATTAAAAATTTAAAAAACCCCCCATAATAATTATATTCCACCATTCTATTTTCTCTTAATCATCCAAATGTTTCCCTAAAACCACTTTTGTCGCTAAATGATTCCCACAACGAATTTATATTCTTGAACACTCAATGCAGTTATAAATTTCATATCCAAAAACATAAAACATTGTTTATAAATAATGGAATCAGAACCATATACTATTTTAAAAACATTGAGATGATGTATACCCATGAAATTATAACATTTAAAATATCATGTCACTAATAAAAAGTTTCTTAGGAATATGGGTTTATACTATAAAGAATATAGATAGTGAATGGGAAAAAATTGTTTCACAGTGAATTCCACTAACAAATATTGCTCACCAACACCATTCCCACATATGAACAATGCACCCAATGTTGATTCTAATAAACCGCACATTGAAAAAATTTAGTTCACTAATCAAATGTTTTTTTCATTTCTATTTCCTTGTTATATTGAAAAATTGATATCATATGACATTAGATAAAACCTCATAGAATTCATACTTTCCCTAAAAATCCATTATCAACTCTAAAAATTATTACATAATTTTGATCATGATATAAAAAATGTATTTTCAATCTCATGGAATAAAATTATTTTTAATAATTTAAATAGGAAATCCTTTGGTTGACATGTTTCAAAAGTTGTTATCTTCCACCACCAAATAACATTTATGTTACCGGATATTGATTCCATGATAAATAGAAGAATCCCATTATCATCACTGTATAATTTTAAGTATTACAATAAAACCCAATAGAAATCTTATAGGTAAATTCTTATGTTCCTTGACAAATAACTATCCCCTCACCTGAGCGCCAATGTTCCACCACACCTGTCAACATTTGGTTCACATAACTACATCCAATGCCTAAAATGGCCACACTGAAACAAAAATTTATTTCATATAGTTAACCCTGGTGTTCCCAAAAAAATAAACATTAACTAAAAACAACATATTCAATATTTCTCAGTTCCATCTTAATACTATAAATACCAATCCCATGCAAAATTAATTATTTTAACCAAAGGGATCTATTCCCTTGACTAAAACGAATCATCCCATCAAATTATATTAGTTTTATTAGCTACATTATAGATGTTAATCGCTACACTCCATGAATCATTTCTTAGTGATCATTGATCAAAATGATTAAACATGGATATCATTATTATTTTTTAGTAATTACATATAGTATATAATCATTTACCATTTATATCTCAAAGGTACATCATCAAAGATACATGTGAAAGCCAAGTAACAATGATTATTATTCCCTTAGTCAGATAATAGTGAAATCCTGACTTATGATATTAGATTATAATTCTAATAGACCAAATTTATAATGGGTTCTATTTCTCCTGAATTAAATTCAACCCAACCGAGCATCCAACAATAATTTGACATTGAAATTTTCATTAAGGATAGGATCAAATTAAAAATTCCTTCACTTATTACACTATATCAAAATTTACCTTATAACTTCAACATCATAAATTTTACCAAAATCTATGTGTAATAAACCCATTATCATACACCAAAATCTAGTTAAAATAGTCCAAGACAATCTAATAACTGAACCATGCCACAATATCATGAGTGTTTATCAAGCAGCTCTATCACAAAACCTCATCAGGGCCCTACCTCAATTATATCACATAAGAATTTACAAAATATTATTAATTTTAATAGTAAAAAAATCTCTAATATTTTTCCTATAAGGGTCCAAGAATATCATTCCACACCTACTAGATTTTATAGTAATCAACTGGCAGTCACAACATTGGATTCACATGATCCGGTGCAACAGACACACATAACCTTAATCATCACCCCATGAGTCAATTATTTAAATTATTAGGATAATTAATAGAATAAAGAATCATGAAATGATCCATAAATGTCTCATTAACTAAGATATGGAAACATAGTACCTCCCTTTTATTTAGAAAATTCATGACACCAATCATATGACATGTTTAAGAACATGACCAACCATTATCCTGATGTCATTTCTAGAGCCCAATTCTCTTGCCAATTAATTCAAAAATACCAAATGTTTAAATATTATAAATATGAGGTTGAATCTAAATTATCATATATTTAGAAACATAAATATAAACAATGCACTGGAACTCAGTGTGCTCGACCATGACCCCATTAAAACATGTTGTCTTCTATCATGTATTGATCACCAAACCATAATAATCTTACAAATAATACTTACCTAATGGAACTAAAACAAATATTATGACCCTATAATAGTTTACCCATGTATTTTTATATTCAATTACTCTCAAAAAAAATTATGAGTTTTATTGGAATTGTCACTAGGTCCTCCAACATAGATAATAAACTAAGGTCTCAATAATGCCACAACTCAAAGGATGTAACTTTCACCCTTCTAAATGTCACATGGAATATTTCATACTAAGACAACACTCCAGGATCTCCATAAATAACACTAGATATATTTTTTAATCCCCAAAGTAGGGTTATACATATATCAAAAGAATTATAGTTTTACACTACACTACACACACTATCAGAAACATGGATGTCCAAGAAGTTGTAATAACAACTATGTGGTACATAACTCATTAAGAAGGGTTCAAAAAACTAGAATCTATTTTACCCAAATAATACTATTGACTAATCAAAAACATATAGCCAATGTCTATTATGAAAAATGATTCTATCTCAATGCACAAAATAATAACTCAAAAACCCAGAACAATCATCACCCCAACTACCTATTCACCATGTTAATCCCTGTAATCAAAAGTAACAATCACCATAACTAAGAAGAACACATGATATATATAAGGGTTCTCTCATTTACATATAGAAATAAAAAACCTAAGAGATTACTATATTTTTTATTTATTTTAAATTTAATACACAAATTTTAGAATATTCCGATTTCAAAACATTTAAAAATACCACATTATAAAACTCACATTTGAACATAAATATTTTTTATTACCGATATAATTTCTACTCAATGGTCATTGTAAAATAATTTAATATATTAGTCTTTCATATAAGTCAAATTTAAAAGTATTTATGAGTTCCTAAGGGGAAAATTTCTCTAATTATTGGCTATGTATAATATTATTAAAATTCTATAATTTAAAACACATTTTAGGTTTATTATTGGAACTCTAGTCAATTTGAATCCCAATTTTAATGAAAAATTTTATTGATCATTAAATAAAATTATAACCATATGAATTTTTCATGTATGATTTCTCCAATTAAATTTATATTATAAACACATATATGATGTTACTAACACTATAAATGAAAAACCCGAATTTGTCGACAACATATATAACTAATGATAGAAATAAATCATATAGATATAACCATGCTCTAATCTAAACCATATGTAGTGTTGAATCAACATTTGAAAATAATATCCCTAAGAGGATATATGTCATGTGATTATCTACATGCCTAAAATAATTCATAAATCTATCAAAATAATATTTTAATATAACACCGAGTGTTTAGATCCCATCATCTAATAACATCACAAATCTTAAATCTCAATCAAGGTGATATTAAATAATATTGTAATAGGAGTAATCCATGAACAAAAAATCTTATCACCAATAATTTATGGTTTTCCCTATGTATCAGATCATCACCCCCTAGAATGAGTTCATTACAAATCACTGAATCATTAATAGTCCCTTTCCAAACATTACCAAACTAAAAGACTAAATAAAAAAATATCGGATAAATTATTGTAATGTGCAGCCACTCAAAACCACTTAATGGTGGTGAAAAATTTCAATAAATCATCACCATAGGTGTGAATCCTCTTATTTCATATGAGTTTGATAACACCATATTCTATAATGATCAGTGGGTAGAAAATTACGTCTTGTAATATAAATGATATCATTATAAATTCTAGAACACATATCCCATAATAAATAAATATTTCAGAAGAACATGAATGTGAAGCTAATTTAACCATAATTTACAATGTTATTATAAGGTTGAAATTACATATATATCTCAATGGATCCTCCATGTGTGAAACTTATAAAATGATAAAAAATAATAAAATAAAATAAAATGAGTTGATACTAACGTTGAACTAGTCCCAAATCAATCTTAGTACTATGAACCTCACTCCTCCAAAAAATTCGATGAACATCCTTTTAAAATTGTCCATGTATTTATACATGTGAACTAGAGACATAATTTCACTTATAATCATGTACACATGTGACATGGCACCCCGATGAAGGTGTGAGTACAACCTATTACAACATCACCGATGAAATATATAAAATATCTAGTATGATATCCATGATCATGGTGTTATTCCGATATAAGACAATTAATCATACAACCATTACAAATTTAAAACTAAATATATTAATTAAACACAAAAAATTAAGATGATGGCCAAACATAGAACTTATAGAATGTTCATCCACGGGTTGGGTTCATCCTAGTATGACATAATATATTATTTCCACTCATGGGATGTAATTACCCCTTGATTAAAAATCAATAGTACTGTAAAACAATAGATATGATGAAAATAGGTTTATCCATCAACAGAAAGTTACAATTCAATTTACTATAACAAAAAATCATGCACATATCACCATTTAAGACAAAAAAATAGTAAAAAATAATAGGATTATTTTTATATTTCCATTAAACAACATGTTTATCCGGCAATTTATTTTTTCATTAAATTTAATAATTTCGATAAACATAACATCATTATTTATAAAACAGTACGCACCACTTATATTCTAATTCAAAATAATTTCTATTTTCAAAAAACCTATTCTAATGATTTTAATTTTCAATTGAAATTTATAATCTGTTATTACATTTTAATTAATAAAAATTTAGAAAAAATAATAACCTATATCAATCCCACAACCATCATACTATATACAATGAAATTATAATATATTCCAATTTCCGAAGGAAATAATTTGATTTCCAGAAAATAAATAGTTACAAAATATCAAAAAAAATTATATCATTGGATAACACCACAACATTAAATTTATGAATCCCAAATAATAATCCACTACTCTAAAACCCCAATTTAATTCAAGTTCCATCAGAGATTTCATTTCCATTTTATTTATACGATGAATATAATTTTCAATTTAATATCCATCAGAACCGAAACAATAATCCCAAAATGGAATAATTAAACCATAGCACATAAATTTAATATAATTATTCAATATGAGGTCATCTATCTTAATTACAAATTTTATAAATGGTAAACTAAATTAAAAATGATTTAAATAAATTATAACTCAATGCTTGATAGCGAGTGTGACCACAAAATCATTACACTCAAAATACTTAATGAGATTATGTGTTTGGGTTAGGTAAGGCATAACTCTATCTTAGAGAATTTTACTCATTAATTATCATTAATTGGATTGTACTGAATCCATGGAATATAATATATCAAACAACAGATCTACAAATTAGTTATATTATCTAATACTATAGTGGTACCACATGACACAATCAGGAGATCAAACTATAGGGAAAAGGATATATAACTACAATAACTTTATTCTCACCAATTCAAATTACAAAACTAAACTCATACAAAGTATAAAGTAAATTTATCATTTTGAATAGGGGAGTAGGGGATCCATATATATGATACTATTGATAAACAATTTCAAGGACCTGACTCCAATTTCTTAAAGTTGGTTCCTTATTTTATTACATTGGAATATAAACAAAGAATTTTTATCTAAATGTAATGAATAGGTTTTTAGCTTTGAAAAAATGATATATATATAAGTTTGACATTATAACATGAATATAAAAACAACTAATCAACTACATTTGAATCACACATAATCTCTTAATTTATCCTTACAAGGATTTCATAAAATACTTTATCACAAAATGGGAAAAATAAATCATATGAAAGGGGTGATCTCAGATTATCCCAAAGGGTAAATAATATAGTGCCAAAAATTATATACATAATCACTACGCATGATGGATAACAAAAAATGCATGTCTTTAACAATATACTTGTTCATTATATAGAAGAAATAAAAAATGATTAAATAACACCATAAAACCTTACTGTGTATATTATAGTAGTATAATTATCTCATGTACTATCAATCTCTAGTTTCATAATGAGGGAATTTATAAGGCCAGACATCATAATCAATTTTTCAAGGCCTTATTCCAAGACCATACATAAATGGGTAAAAACCCAAAATTTTTTGTCTTATGAGACCTAGTAGTGAAACGATGGGATATAAAAGACCCCACCAATCACATTTTAATTCCAATTAATTACTAGTATAAATGAGTATAAACAATAACATCATCTACCTTCATATTGAATCATACATATTTGATATGTAAATACTAGTCCCCAATCATTAAACATAATCACTTTTAATTCAGAGTAATATGGTGAATGGTATCAAGATAGAAAATCTATAGAAAAACTAATAATAAACAATTAAATAATATATTTTAGATCATATCATAAAATATTAATCCAAATTGACCATAAAAATAAATAAGATTTTTTAAGTATATGAAAAATCTCATATAAAATCAACGAGTAATTCATTAGATAAATACTCCGTTACTTTGAATGGAAGAGTTAATTGTAAATATATTTTTATATAAAAAGAATTAAATTATGTTAGTTTTTTAATAAATAAATGATTTATTTCTTAAAAATAATTTTTTCTTAAAATAGATTATATATTTCCCTTGAAAATATGTAAGAATTCGATAAATTCCCTTGAATCAAGCTTATATTTCAGGTATAAATTTTGGAAGATCCTTTTAAAACATGTAACAACCCATAAAAAAGAAGGATTATGGTTAGAACACATATATAGAACATTAACAAATAATCTATTAGGATTAAATAATAATAAATAATAATTTCATTGGGGTAAGTAGAGAATAAGTGTAATCTGAATGAAAATGGATGTTCGGGTAGAAAACCCTTTCTTATGTTTGGAAATGTTCTCCACCTGACAATAATGTCCTGGAAAATAAAATTAAACCCCTTAATTAATTAATAAAAAACCTTATCTACATTTTATTGATTCATCATAGATTTATTTGGTTCATTTATGCTCTTATTAATACAATTTATGATTGAATAACGTCATTCTGTAGTGTTTTTTTCATTGATTTTCTTAATTTGTTCACTTATTTATAATTAATGGAGTTCATGTGGAATGGATATAATAATCTCAAATTGTATTTATATGATACTAATTAACATATATAATCTTAAATTGTCATATAATATAATATTTTATATTGTATGACTATGAATAATTTGGTGAAACATTAATGACAATCATTTAGATAATTTTGGCAGTATTTTGAATATTAAAAACTAATTTTGTTGTAAGTATTAATATTATGTATATATACTGGTTATATATCATTAAATAGGTTTTAATCAATTTAATATAGTTTTTTTCAAAAAAAAATTCATTCATGACTCGAAATGGAGGATAAATTGAAGAATAAAAGTTCTCTATCTATGATGGTTGTAAATCGGCACCTCCCGGACTATGATTTTGTTTTTAAAATAAAAAAGAGTGACTAATGAGATTAATCATGGATGTTATATTGACATGATAAAATTATAAAAAATAGATTAATTTGGAGTTACCATCCCAATTTTTATAGAGTTTGTGAGGATATAATAATAAAAGAAGGAACTTAAATGGAAATGCGAGTACAAAAGTAAGAGGATTATACATCTTGAGTACACCTCCTCGAGAACCTCATTAAGGGATGGGTTTTTGGACTTCTTCCAATACCAAGAGCTCCAATATGTGGGAAGAGACTATGTAAGGGTATTTGTGTATAATATTGACATGATTAAAGTCTTAGATGAGTGAAGATAAGGGGGAGTGAGCTGTGGTTTTTCTAGTGGATGAGAGGAGTAATTTTTGAATATCATATTTATTATTTAAGAATTTTGGCTCAAGACTATGAATAGTCTTGATAATTGTGATTACAAATAGTAAAAAGAGCATTTTAGTTCCAACCAATGGAAATATAAATTTCAAAAAGCTCAAGAATGATTTATAAGTTCACTTATTTAGCACATTTCATAAATTATCGAATTTCACTATTCACGACAAATTCATGTCATTCAGAAAAATCCTAAAAATTCACCTTAACAATTATATGACAGGTAAAATTGAAAAATTAACTCCATTTGGTAAAAATAATTTAATAAAAAATTAAAAATTGATTTTTAATTGAAATCATAATTTAAATGAAAAAAAATTTCAAATTTAAAACTCATTTTATAATACATTAAAAAATTTACTAAGTTCTCATAAAATTATCTGAAAATAATTGGAGAACAAAATAGTTATCTAAGAATTATTTTTTTAAAAGTTATATTTTTTAATTTATTAATTTAAAATTTTATTTAAAATTGTTTTATTCAAAAAAATACTATCACTTAATTATTAATTTTTAAAATACTCTATTTCATTTATAGGTTATATATATTTTATTTATTATTCCATGGGATAGGTTACTATTCCAATAGATCATATTAGAATTCCCCAACAATGTATGTTGATCTTATCATACTATAAAATATCTTACAGAATGCAACCATAAGTTTTGGTTTATAAAAATTAAAATCACAGTGGTAGAAAAATTATTTTTAATGGCTTGGTTATAAAAAATTTGTGTTTTTTAGAGACTAATTATTTAATGAATTCAATAGTAAATTTATTTATAAATCTTTGGGTTGTTAAATTTCCCCTCCTATAAAAAAATTATCCATAGTGTTCCAAAATGTAACCTCATAAAATGATATGTGTTTTTCTTTATTATAAGATCCTCAGGAACCCGTGTTTCTTATTAAATTTTATGATATTTCCAATGTACCTTCACCCATCATTTTTTCCAAATCATCATCACTTGTTCATTAGTTAATAGATTCTATATAATATCTTTAATGTAAGAGATGTTAGATTCCAATTTTATACTATATGACGTTAGGCCATGAGTTGGTTCTGGAATGAACTTTTCAACAATGAAACAAGGAAAAAATTATGTAAATTAGACAGTATAGGTAGGATTTCCAAACCATTAAGCCTAATATTTGATTCTATCCAAAATTCCAAAAGGATTAATGTTCTTAGGGTTCAATTTACCATTCTTCCATAACCTTATAACACCCATTCATAGAGTTTCTTTTATTGAAAACAAGATCTCCCACATGAAATAAAAAATCATTCCTTTGATATCACCCTTTCCCTTTTTCCAACATTGATCCACTTAGATATGGTTTTGAATACTCTTTACCTTTTATGTTGTTTCCTCAAAAATCTATAGGCCCCCAAGATTCCTATCACAAACTTCAACCCAATACTTTAGTGTATGAAATCTATTTCCATACAATGCTTCATATAGAACCATTTGATTATCTTAATGAAAAATTTTACTGTAGGAAAACTACACCAAAGGAAACAAATTGATCCCAAATACCTCAAAAATAAAATGACTGTGATCTCAACATGTATTATAATGATTGGATCATCCTTTCGGATTTCCCATCAGTTTGAGGGTGAAAAGAAGTACTCAATTGAGATTATTATCCAATTATTTTACAATACCATTATAGAATTTCCATGTGAATCTTGGATCATGATCAGACACATTTGAGAGAGGCTCTCCATGAAGTCTCCCAACTTCATTTATATAGAGTCGTGCAAGGTACTCTAGTGGAAAATCCTCCTTTATAGTGAGAAAATTTACAGATTTCATAATTTTATCCACAATTAACCATATTGCATCATTATTTTTTTGATTTTTGGGTAATCGAGTGAAATAATGCATGGTGATGTCATCCCATTTCAAATTAGGAATATTTGGAGGTTTCATGAATTCCTTGGGATGATGTCGTTCAGTCTTCACTTCTTAAAATAATAAACATAGTGATAAATATTCTGATATATCCCACATCATGTTATACCACTAGAGAAGTTCTTTCAAAAATCTAGACATCTTACTGCCACATGAATTTTTAGAGAAATTAAAACTACGAGAATCATCTAATAACTCCCATTTTAACTCGGATATAGTTGGAACACAAATCCTGTTCCCAAATTTCAAAATCACATCTTTATATATAATGTTTTTCAACATCCCATCATTCATATCATTAATTAACTTTTTATGAATCTTGACATCCATATCAGAACTTTTAATTCTTATAATAAAGATGTACTGGTAACCAATTGAGAAGGTAATGATGTTTCACCTTCTATAATAATTATCATTTCCATCCTAACTAGATCTATGAATATAAAATTCCTTTATATAAGTATTTTTTTTAAACCTCTATGATCCTTATTTCTTAATGCATCAAATACATTATTTTTATTTCTTGAGTGGTAATGTATAAAAAATATTAGTCCTTGATTAGATTAAGACGTCACCTTTTCCTCATGTTGAGTTCTTTCTATTAAGAGATATTTTTCATGCCCTTATGATCTGTATTTATCTCACATCTTTGTCCATAGAGATAATGTCTCCATATCTTCAATGAAATATTTAATCAATCTTTCTCAAGATATTGAGTATGATAGTTTTGTTCATGAATTTTTAACTACCATGATTCATAGGCTATAAATCTATTATTTTTCATAATCACACAACCATGTTTGATCATTGAAGAATCATTATAGATTAAAAACCCATAATTCATCAATGGTAGAGTTAGGATTGTAGCATTCAGTAATATTATTTTTAATTCTTAAAATCATTTCTATAAATTATTTTTTTCCATACATACTTAACTGGTTTTTGAGTAATCTTGATTAACAGGTTGGATAATCAGGTGAAGTATTCAATGAAACATCGATAATAACATGCTAGACCAATAGAACTATGTTCCTATGTTATTTTCATTGGTGTATTCCATTCCTGAATAGCCCTTTTCTCCGTAGGATTATTGGATATTCTATCCTTATAGAAAATATTGCAATGAAAAAAAACTGATTGAAAAAAAATCACACATTGTTAACATCCCTTATAATTCATTTCATCTAAGAGTATTTAGAATAATGTACATGTCATGTTCATGATATTAGTATCTTTTGGAGTATACCAATATATCATCAATAAATACAAAAAAGTCATCAAGATGTTCCTTGAAAACCCTATTCATTAGAACCATGAAAACATAGGGTGCATTAGTTAGTCCAAAAGGAATTACTATAAAATCATAATGCCCATAACTGGTTTGAAATGTTGTTTTTGGAATATCTTCCTTCCTCATACACAATTGATGGTATATAGTAGGAAGGTCAATATTCGAAACCTATTTGGATCCATGATGTTGATCAAATAAATCATCAATGAGAGGTGGGGGATACTTGATCATTATTAAAATAGCATTGATCTCTCTTTAGTCAATGTACAAACTAGATATCTATCTTTTTTCATAATGAAAAGAATAGTTTCAACCCATTGGGAAACACTAGGGTGAATAAATACCTTACTACTCAACTCCTCTAGTTCTTTCTTCAGTTCCACTAATTCCACATGGTAAATCATATAAGGATACATGGAAATAGGCCATTCACCAAAAGTTAAACAAATATAAAACTCAATTTTCCATTGCAGAAGATATCCAAAAAAAGCATTTGGAAATAAATCAATGTAATATATCATAATAGGTACATCCTCAATTTTATTATTTCTTTTCTCATCCATAGTTATTTTTTTCCATTCCTACCCAATAATTGAATTAGGTAGATCTATTGACGGTGGATCAAGAAAATAATTAGATGGTTATTTATGTTATCTAATGATAAGGGATTATATATCATCTTAAAAATTTGTAACTTTATTCTTCTTAAAATTTATTTTTTCATAATAAATTTAAATCGATTCCATACATAGGATTATATCTAATTTGATTTTGGTAATGATGATAAAAATAGTAGACAAAGAACATTCATATGCCATATTGGGGACTACATGACACATATTTCTTTCCATTGTACTTCCTTTATGAGTTTTGACTGAAAACTCATTTATTAAATTAAATTTGAAACATATAAATTTCAAGGAAATATAGGAATATATAAAATATTTTAATGATCTAGAATAAAATAAATCATTGGATAAGTTTGTAGAAATAATAAAAGTACATACCACCTCATCATTAGAAACTTCAACCACAAATGTTTTCACAGCAGACATTTTGCCTTTCACCTTTTCCCTTATTTGGGGATTGATTCCTTGACACTTAGGAAAATAATTTTCATAATGACTCGTATCCTTGAAAATGTATCATAAAAATTGGTAGATTCCTTCTGCTACTTGAAATCATAGAAGTGGTGACCTTTTTCTCCCCACTTGTAACAAAGCCCATACCATTCAGGAATGTTTCTGGGTGTTTCTTCCTACAATTATCATAGGGTGGAAAGTGAACAATTCCTTTCTTCCCCATTTTATTATTTCTTTTCATAGTTTTCAATAACCCTTTTCTTCTCTTTCTTTCATTTATATTCATAAGACTTAGAAAATGTTTTTTTGTCTTGATAGCACATGAGAATATATAATTTTAATGATGAGACACTCTAGGAGACTAGCTACCTTTAGAGGAATGGTTTTAATCCACCATGAAATTGATCAATATTGATCCTTGGATTAAATATGCATTCCCTAGCATGATTTATTATCCTTCTAAAGTTTTGTTTTCTAATTTTTAACATTATCACTCTCTTTTTTCGTCGGATTCAAAAACTGCCTTTCAATATATGCTCATTATTCAAGAGGGAGATGTTTTTCATAGATGATTTCCTTAAAATTCTTCCATTCCATTTCATCTATTTCTTCCTCCTCCATTGTGTGTTTAATTAAGTACCACCACTTATCTAAATTGTTCGATAGACAATAAACTACCATGACAACCATCTCTCTTTTTTAAATCCCAATGTGAGAAATATTTTTTCTAAAGAACTTATCCACTTCTCCACTATGAAATTATTTTTAGTCCCATTGAATGATGGATGCTATTTTTACATAATGTGGTCTAACATATGTTATCCATATTGTGGATATATATACTTCATACGGGTAAGGTAATTATTCATAACATGAGTCATATATAGTAGTATAGTTATAAGATGCTCATTACCAGTCACAGAACCAGATCCAATATCATTATCTTTCATCGAATGGAAATCCCTACATGTGATAAATGTGTTCATGTAGTTTCCATTCCTTATACTAGGTTCTATTTCTAAAAAAATTAATACCCTACATTATGTGAAGAATCATAATTTATAATCTCAACTTAAGAAAATACAAAGAATAAATTTAAATCATATACATAGATAATCTCACAATCATGGATTATTTGATCGAAAATTTAGATTTATTTATTTCATAATGGATTGTAATGAAAATTTCAATTATCCTAAGCATATCCCATGGGAGGGTCAAACAAGGTGCATAGTAAAGCTCGTTGTCATGTAAAAGGATACCCTAGCTTATGCATGAAACTCTTTGTCGGAGTTGTTACTCATAGGTTCATCTATTTTCGAGCCACGTACACTTGATGAATACAGAGGGGGTTATATTTTCTAGAAGGATCGACCTAAACTATTCCCCACCAAAATTTCAGGATTTTATTGTGTGTTGATCCTCAAAGACTATTATAGGGTTTTATTCCATAATATATGTTTTTTTATATCTAGTTTCTATTTTTTCTAGTACAATTTCTCTAATTACAACTATATTAACCCAAACAAAATTTCCTAGATCATGTGTCATACTTCATTAAATTTGAATATAAATAAAAAAGTTATATCCTGCAGGACAAAAAAAAATTTATTCTGTTTGAAAACAAGTTACAAACATATTTTATACATTAAAACATAAAAGTAAATACAACATATCAACTTCTTTTGAATCACACATAGTCTCATAGATTATCCTTGAAATTAATTGATAATATACTTCTTTATAGACTATGGAGAATAAAACATGTGAAAGGGGTGAGCTCATATGCTCAATAATGGTAAATAATACGAAGAAAATTAAAAAACATAAACACTAGCCATGATGATAAACTAAAAATAAATACCTTTGATAATATACTTAAGAACAATATGGTATTAATAAACAATGATTAAATAATTCCATAAAACAAAAACATGGATATTATACTAGATTAATAATAACATGGACTATCTAGATTTATAATTATTGAATGCATAATGTTGGACATCATAATCATTCTTTCATGGCCTCAGGCAGTGACTATACATAAATGGGTGAAACCCCAAACTAGTTTATCTTATGATACATAATAATGCATCAAGATGATTTAGTGGGTTCCCATCCTTTAATAATTTATTAAAATGAAATCCTAATATGAATGGGGATAAAATATTAGCATATACATTCATATTGAACTTTCATATTAAATGTAAATAGCTTTTCCCAATCATTTAACATAAACACCAACCATTCATAGTAATTTGGTGACTGGTATAAATATAGCACATCCAAATTCAATATAATCATTATACATTAAATAAAATATGGTATATGATATCATAAAATATTTACTCAAATAAAACATAGTAATCAACAAGAGTGTTTAAATAGATGAAAATACTCATATAAAATCATCGAGTGATTCTTAATATAAATACTCTATTCCTTAAAAAATGTTATTTTGGAAAAATCATTATATGTAAATAGAATTTAATTAAGGTAATTGTTTCATAATAAAATTAGTTTTTCAATAACAAATAATGGGTATTGAAAACAGATTATAAAGTTCCCTTTTAAATAGGAAAGAATTTCATAAATTCCCTAGAATAGAGATTGTATTTCGTGAATTTTTTTTAAAATATCCTATTAAATCATGTAACTATCAATAAAATAAATAAGGATTCTAGATGGTTCACATTTTCATAACATTTTCTCATAATTTATTATGATTAAATAATAATATATATATTAATTTAATTGAGTTAAGTAGTGAATAAGAGTAACCCAAATGAAAATGGATGTTTTGGTAGAAAACCCTTACATTATGTTCGAATGTCTTCTTTACATGAATTTAATATCATGTATAATTAAATTAAAAGCATTAATTATTTAATATATAACCATATCTACATGAATTCTATAATATATAGTCTTATTAAGTTCATTTATGGATATATTGATAAGTTATATAATTGATTTTTTTCATTTTAGAGTGTTCATTTACTCAATTTTCCTAATTGGTTATCTTATTTATAATTAATAGAGTTCAAGTGGACTGGATATAATTCTACAAAATTTGATTTATATGATTCTAATGAAAATATATATTCTTAAATTTTCATAAAATTAATTTGGTTATACGGTATGAGGCTGAGTTATTAAGTAAAACAATAAAAACGATCATTTAAATTATTTTGGCTGTATTTTGAATATTAGTAAATAGTTTTGTATTAATTTTCTGTATATATAAAAGTTATAAACCTTTAAATATGTTATAATACATATAATATATTCTTTTTCAACCATAAAAATGGATTCATTACCAAAAATGAAGGATAAATTGAAGAATAAAGGGTCGTCATCCATGAAAGTCATAAATTGTCACAATAACATCCCATGTTATTATAGAATAAAACATTTTCATATCTATTATTATTTATGATAAAGATATTATTATTACATTTAAAGGTAATTTTGTTTCTTTATAGCATACTAAATAAGCAACAATGGGTTTTTTCAAAATCTTATGTTTCACACAACGATGAGTTATATAGAAAAATAAAATATTATTATTATTATTATTTTAAATGGCTTTTAACACAAAGTTGTTATATTGGAATTAAATAACAAAAACTAATAAAGTCTTATTATACATATTTTTATAATTTATTTACATTTATCTAATTAATATTCCATACTTTAAATGGGAATAAAACTTATATTAAGCATTAAATACTATAATATTTTTAAACGACCAATTCACACCATTTTTACAGCGAACCATTTGTAAATCTAGTTTTTTTTCACATTTATGTATTCCATTTGTCAGAATACACTTATTATATATAATGTGGTACATGATTATTTACTTTGGGTAAACTTTTTTTAATTTTCTTATAATGTTCATTTTTTAATGAATAGTGAAAAATACTGCATTTTATGTCAACATTGTCTTTTCATATAATATATTTATAGAGATAAATTGTACATTTATTATTCTTTAAAGTTAAATTAGGTAATATATTTATCATTTAATCCATTTTTTCATTGTAAGTAACTTTAAATTTTAATTGGACTTAAAAACATGTCAACCTTTTGATAGTTATTACTTCTTAGATCTTTGCATTTTGGTTCTGAAAATGTGAATTAATTTTAAATTAATTTCTCCCAATTATATGTTTCGAATTTGGAAAAATGGATTCCATATATGAAATCAGGACATACTAATTTTGTAAATATGTACCTTTTATTTTTAGACATTATGAAAAGTAACTTTAATAATTATTTTATTAACCATGGTTAAAGGGTAAATATTGTAAATATGGGTAAAAATAATAATATAATGACATTAAATTACCCTACCACGTTTCCAAATACTATTGGATGAGATATGTCTAGAATTGGAAATACTTGGGTTGATTTTGAGACACCATTGAGCCACAATGATGAGAAATATATATTTTATAAGAATTAATCAACAGTAAAGAAAAATGTTACAAAAACATGTTTTTTTACTAAAATAATTTTATGCGGTTATATAAGTGATATCTTCACGTATAAATAGTCATTAAAAATCTAAATATATTTCTTACATCATGGTATTCTATTTATAATTTTTTTATCAAATAAATAAATTTATTTATGACACAATGATGAGTAATGATTACCTTATTAATGAATGATTTATATAAATGATATTATAAATATTATAAAAAATTATTTTAATCTTTTTATTCAATACAAGAATTTTATTTATGATGATTAATTTTTATAGTTGAATTAATGGACTTTTATCGAATGAATAATGTTTTTATGGGTTTTTAAAAAGTCAGGACATAAATAGTATAAAAATTGATATTAATGAGTTTTTAAAACGGAAAATATTTTATTATATGATAAAATACTTCAAAAAAATATATGATTCGTCCAAATTATATAGATAATGTTGAAAAAGTCATTAATGAACAACTTGTGGGTATATTATAAATTTATTGTAACTATATTAACCATATATTATGAATATAAAAGAACACATGGTAAGAGTAAAATTAGTTAAGTATGGGTTAAAGCTAAAAAATAAAGTTAAATGTGTGAAATAGACTTTTCTAAACCGTATTTTTTGAGAGGTTTTCGACCTTAAAGCATATTATAATTAAAATAAATGAATGTGGGACAATTTGAAACTGAAATTCATTTCATAACAAAATAATATTTCAATTCCTTCCAAATATGCCCCTCCTCCATCTTATAAAAGGGGATCACCTCTAACCATTTAATCACACCTCTCAATCACCTAGTTTTATCCAAATTATTCCCAAATAAGATCACAACATCCCTCAATTCATACAAGAAGCCTTAACTTGGACAGAATGATCTTCAAGAAAGCATTTTGGCACAAATCAAATGGAGTTACACTTTTTAGAGGTTGCATATTCTCTAAAGTTCCATTCCATTATTTTAATACCTCACTAAATATTCAATTAAAATTAATTGTTTAAAAAAATAATCTACAATATTAAGTATATTTTTAGAGATGGATTCATACTGCACATACACACACCTCCACCAAAAGGATACGAACATTCTGTTTTTGTGTATAGCGAACTACTGCCTCATGAAACAATGATTGTTCGATTGTCCCATACCACCTCTCATGGTGGCCATTATGATGGAGCTATATTTATAAATGATAGAAGTTTTATTTATACTTTCTCTATTATACATTAATTTTTATTTACAATCATACCTATATGATCTTAATGATGTTTAAATACTATAATTTCATTTGATAAGTGTGGACTACCGCCCCTTCAAAGTAATATGACTCGTTCATGAAATACATCGATCATTTAATAGATTCAATTAATTAACAAATGTAACATATATATTATATAATATTATACTATAATTATAATATACCTATGTATCATTTAGTTATCATTTTTTTAATATGACAAATAAATGAATGTAGCGTTCATGCATACGCATGGCTTACCATATTCGTGAACGGTTAATTTAATTTATTATCCCCAAATATTATAGACTATTATAAATACATATATACTTGATATATAGGATATTCAAATCCTTATTACTATTATATAGACAATTTACTTTTGACCACATGGACAATTTGTAATTATAACATTATCATTTTCGACTCATGTGCTAAAAATTGATTAAACAACTGATATTAACATAAATTATTATGTAATTTTTATAACATGGTAATATGTGATATTAAATTAATAAGTAACTTTACAAAAATTATCATGCAGGTAGAAATTATCATATGTATAATATTTAGTAAATTAAATAACGAATGAGTCATGACGGACACAAGGTAAGGGACTTCGTCTCAATCTCATTTCATTGTGGGAGGTTTTGAAAATATACAAATCCTTCTTTTACACAGTGTATAATTAACCACTTTGGCATTTAATTTTATTCAAAGGGAATATTTTTTCTATGAATCATTTTAGTAAACCAAAAAAGGAATGTTTTTTTCTAATGCAGTTATAATGACCTCTCTGTCTCCATAATCGTTATTTTCCTTCCTCTATAGGCCTTAATGTTTTTAAAAGGAAAATAAATCTCTTATTCCATTTTGGGGTTTTTTGGTATTGAAAATGGATAAAATATATTAATATATTGAAATAATTTCTTATGTTGGAAAATGAAATTTTATTAGCGAAATGTTGATATTTGACATATTTTAGGTGATATGATTTTTCAATAGTACATTGACATTTAATGGGTTGTTAATGATAAACCAATGGCAGGTTTTTATGTGATAAACCATATGACAGGTGCTTCCAGGATAAACCATGGATGAGTGGTCATGTTATAACCGTGAATTCATTGGGTGTGGATGTCAGTCGTATGATCATTCTATTTTGAGATAGGTGTGGAAGACGACAATATGATTATTCTACATAAGTATGTTATTGTCCCAAGTTACCTTTATATGTTATATATTTCTTTATATATTCTTATAGTTGTATTTTTATTATATAAATGGTAAGAAATCATCATATATTCAGTGAAGTATATTTACCATTTTTAATGGTGGAAAATATTACATTATATTAAAATATTCATGGTTTTCTTTTTTCCCAAGACAAATATTTTTATTTCTTTTTGTATCCATTACTGAGATTTTTATGCTCATCCAATGTTTTGAATATTTTTTCATAGGACATAAATAAAAATATAATAAAATATGAGGTCAAGGAAAACATATGTTATTAAAACATGAAACGATGTTATATTTCATTTTTAAGTGTCTTTGTTTTATGAAAAAGATGATAATGAGTAGAAGTGTCTACTTATAATAATAAACATGTTTTATATAAGTTATATAATTATTATGTAAATCTATATACATAAAAGTATACTCAGTGGTAATTAATGTCAAATTATTGACTTGTCTCCAGATTAAATAATGTTTAAGGATGGGTCCTTATAGTTGGTATCGGTGGTCAGTTTTGACAACATTAGAGGTTAGGGTGTTATTTAATCATAGGTGATATTTTTTATATAAAAATAGTGGTTAGATAATTAGATAGATTAATAGTTATTTTTAATAAGTTTAAGAAAACATGAATTAATATATCTTATTGTTTACCCTCCTCATATGATAATATGTGATGATTTTACTGATATACTCACACTAAATGTTTTGGTTTTAGTAAATGGATGGATCTTGTAGGCACGAAACTAACAAGGGATGTGACAGAATCATTGATGGTTTTCTGAATAAAAAAATTATTGAAATGGTATCCTTAATTAGAACAAATTTTTTTATTTTTACCCAACTATATAGAGTTATGATTGACCACTTGGACCTTGGTTATTTTTTATAAGTCATCATATATAAGAGAAAAGAATCCCTAGAGAAGTCCAACTAATATTTATAAAGGTATGTATATTTAAAATTATATGTGTCCATGATTTGGAAATAATTTCCTAGAAATAATTTCCATGGAAAAAGGAAGTGTTCAATTTACTCTAAAAATGGAATGATGTCCCTTCCAAGGGATCAATCGAATGTTTTAAATGTTTTGTACATGCTCATTATGCAAAAACATGTCCCATGAAAAAGGTTCAAGAATGGGATTAGCTTGACTATAAAAATATATGTTTTAAAATACCTAATTTGATTTAAATTGAGCATGATTAATGAAGCAATGACCTCTGAAAGGTATGGATTACTTATAAGGTGGCGTTTTGAAATTATTTAATCTTTAGATATGATTCATGTTTTGGTGAGGAGGAAAAAGTATTAAGAGATAATTTGAAAAAAAATGTTAAAGGTATTATGAATAATTTTGGATGATTAGGATATATACATTTTATAAATTTGAGAGTTATGTTAGATATATTGGTGATGAAATGTTTAAAAGTATTAACGTTATTTTTTGATGGGATTACTCTGGAAGAATTTTATATTGTATGTGTAGCCCAGATGTTTTTCATGTTAAAATGATATTTGAGGAATAATTATATTTTCTTTTGTGTATGTATTTTTAAATAACCATTAGGGTAATATAATAATTTAATGTGAGGATATTATGGGTTATTACTTTTTGGGATACAAATGCGAGGTATGAAATAACATTTGAGGATGAAATATATATTATGGTAATTTTTGAGGAATTTATCTCCTTTTTGGGAATGGTATAAAATTATAATGTTTTTGAAAAAGGACAACACACATACCATGGGATTAACTGTCATGTTGGAAAAATCTATGGGAATTGAACCCACAACCAATTTGGGACTATGATTTATCACCTACCACTGGCCTACTTGAAGTCCCTGGTTAGTATGAATTATTATTTTTAGTTAAATGATTTTATGGATCAAGACTAAGTTGATGTTGAAACTTTTTTAAAAAATTGGATATCCTTGAATTATAAAAAATATCATGTGATTAAGTTATTAGTATTATTTTTTCAAGATGTTCGGACTTTTGGGGCCAATATATACCTAAGGAAAATACAATACTATGAGATTTTATTAGAGGATTAATGGTTTCATTTTATTTTGGATGAATATATGATTTTATTTTGAACAAATGGTGATTTAGGTTCTTTTTGGAAATGATTAACCACTCATGTAGAACATGTGATTATGTTAATTAATTTTAAATATTATACTTTAAGAGTAGTCAATGTTATTTGGAGATGAAATTTTTCATGGAAGACTTTGCAATCAAATCCTTCTCAATTATGGGTTTCTATCTTAGTTTGGATTGTTTTGATGATTTTTAAGGAATGTTTTTTTAAATAGACATTATTGGACATTGGGTATAGTTTGATAAATTTTGGAGATTAAGAGTATCCTTTTATTCGATAATGGTTTTTTATTTTTGGGGATTATCTGATCTTATACAAATGATTTTAGTTTCAATTAACATCTATATATAGGAAAAATGTACAGTTTATCTTTTTTAGATTGTCTGTTCATATAAAAGTTGATTCTAGTTATTAAGGTGTGACCAAGCCATCTTGAATTCTCATTGTTTGGAGAAAATATGAGTTTGAGGTAGAAATATATTAAAACATGAAACTCTACATGCATATTAACTATATTTCATTATATTCTAAAAACATTTCTTAAATAAATTCCTCAACTTTATAAAAAGAAACCTAAAACAAAAAAAAATTCCCTACATTTTTCATCTTGGCTAATCATGTATAATTTATCCTATCACATGTTTGCTGTTTTCTAGCATTTAACTTTCTCCTGATAAAGGTTTTTATCTCTCTCTATCAGAACATGACGGTTTGGTTTCTCTTCCATATCCTTGTTTCTCAACATGGAATCATATGATGTGTTATATCTGGTAACCATTTTACTTCTCTTCATTTCTTTAAAAGTGATAGTTTTATTGACTCATTTTTCTGATGTGGGATTTTCAAGGATGTTTCTGAGCCAAAATATAGAATTGTGAGGTCGTAATTTCCTAAAGGAGGTAAGGATGTCACATCCTATGTAATTATAGAATGAAAAATTTTCATATCTATTAATATTTAGGAATAAGAAACTATTATTACATTAATGGGGATGATTTTTCTGATAGCGTACTAAACAGGCAACAATAGTTATCACTGAAATATTATGTAACACACAATGTTTAGTTATACCAAAAATAATATAATATTATAATAATTATTTTAAATGGTTTTAAATTCATAGTTTTTGTATGGTCAAGAATTAATAGAACAAAATAAAATATGATTATACATGTTTTTCAAATGTATTTACATTTATCCAATAAATTTACGAGGCTTAAAATAAGAATGAATCTGATTTTAATCATGAAATACTCTAATATTTTTAAAAGGTTGTATTAATGTCTTTTGATGGAGGAGCCTTTATGTATCTAGTTTTTGTAACATTTGAAATATTATATTTCACAAAATAATCTTCTTCTTTAGATTCAAGACATGAAAATGTACTTTGGCTAAATTTTTGATAATGTTAGGATAATGTTCATTTTTAAGGAATAGTGAATAATACCTTATTTTAAGTCAAAAAATCCTTTTCATCTAATTTATTTTTATAGTTAGACTATCAATTTTATTGGTTTTGAAGTGTAATTGGATTATATTTTTATGAGATATTAACGACCATGGGAATCCTTTTTTATTTTTCAGGACCCCTTGAGGCCACATTGATTTGAAAAAGACATTTTTTAAGAATTAATTTAATGTAAATAAAAATCTTACTTAAACATGAAGTTTCACTAAAATAATATTTAACGGGGTTCTATAAGTGATATATTCTACTATAAATTGAAATTATAAATATAAAAATATTTCATACATCATGGTATTTTATTTATAATTTTTAGCGATGAAATAAATAAATTTATGTATGAAACAATGATGATGTAGTGATTACCTTATCAATGAATGATTTAAATAAATGAGATAATAAATATTAAAAAAATTAATTGTGTAACATTTTATTCCATACAAAAATTTTATTGATGAATATGAATTGTTATATTTTAATTAATATAGTTTTCTTGATATAATAATTTTGTTATGGATTTTTAATAAGTCATGGCATGAATAGTATAAAAATTGACATAAATGAGTTTTTAATATAAACACTATTTTATTAAATGACATAATAGTCCTAAAAATATAAGATTAGGGAAATTGACTTAGATAATGTTGTAAAAGAAATTAATGAACCACATGATGTTCAATTTGAAATTTATAATTAATATATTAGCCATATACTATGAATATACAAGAAAACATGGAAATAATCATATTAGTTAACTAAGTGTTAAAACTAAACGATAAAGTGAAATTTGTTCCCTATACTTGTCTAAACCCTGTTTTATTAGTGTATTTGGACCTAAAAGAATATTATATTTTGTATAAATTACATTGGTATCATTTCAAACGGAAAATCATTTTATAACAAAATAATATTTCAATACCTTCCAAAAGTACCCCTCCTCACTCTTATAAAAGGGAATCAACTCTACCCATTTAATCACAACTATAAAGTGCCTTGTATTGTCCAAATGTTTCCCAAATAATCTCCCAACTTCCATCCCTTACTCCAATAATCCTTAACATGGGCATAAGGCAATTCAATAAAACATTTTGGCTCAACTCAAAGGGAGTTACACGTTTTAAAGGTAACATCTTCTCTAAAGTTCTTTTCCATTATTTTACTTCCTCCCACACTATTATTTTCTTACTATTTTATTACATAAAAAACATTTATATTAAGTATACTAGAATTTTTTTATGACAAGGATTATAACTACACTTACACACACCTCCATCTAGTGGATATGATCATATTGTTTCTGTGTACGGAAAACTACTGCTTCACGGAATGATGATTGTTCGATTTCCCCCTACCACATCTAATGGTGGCCATTATGATGGAACTATATATATGTGTGATATATAATATATTTATATTGTCTCTATAATTTTAATTTTTTTTAAAATCATACCTTTATTTCTTTCATAATGTCCAAATATGATACTTTTATTTGAGGAAGTCTGGACTACCGGCATCTCAAAGTGATGTGACTCCTTCATTCCGTAAATGGAATGTATATAGGATGGAGTTTATGAACATATATAACATATATATATTATTATATTATAAATTAATTATAATATACCAAATTATCATTTAACGTTCATTTCATTGACATGACAAAAAAATGAATGTAGTGTTCATGCATATATTTGGCATACCATCTCCATGAATGGTGCATTTCATTTATTATCTCCAAATGTTATGGATTTTTTAAATATATATATACTAGATATATATGATATTTAAATATTAAATAATATTATGTCTATAATGTACTTTTAACCACAAGGGAAATTTTTTTTATATAACAAGATCATCTTCGACTCAAGTTCCGAATATCGACAAAAGGACCAATATTAACTTAAATAATTATGTAATTTTTATAAAGTTGTAATAAGTTGTATAAATGGAAAAAATTGAAAATGTTTCATAATAATGTAGAAATTGACATAAATTTATTATTTAATAAATTAAAGGATGTACTATTCAAGTCGGACACGAGGTAAAGGACTTCGTCGCAATCTCCCTTCATCGAGGCATGCTTTGATAACATAGTCCCCCAGATATTAAATGGTGTATAACAAACCCCATTATATTTTATATTCATTTAAATGGAATATTTTTTCTATGAGGTGTTTTACTAAATGACAAAAACAATTTTTTTAAAATATACGGTGATAATGTCCTCCCCGCCGTTGTAATCATTATTTGGATTCCTCTATAATCCTTATTGTTTTTAAACGGGAAAAAATACCTTATTCACTTTTATGGTTTTTTTATTGAAAATTAATTTGAAATTGATTTTGTATTTCAATATCTTGGAATTATTACTTGTAATTGATATTGAAATTTTATTATTGAAATGTTGATATTTTCACTATTTTATATGTTATGATTATATAATGGTGCGTGACCATTTGATAGGTGGTTCTGTGATAAACCAATGACAGGTGGTTATGTGATAAACTATATGATGTGTGGTTCTATGATAAACCATGGGTGGTGGTTATGTTAAAACCTCCAATGCATTCGGTATGGAAGTCGATCGTATGGTGATTCTTTATAATGATATTTGTTGAAGTTGGCAGTATGGTTATTCTATTTAAGAATGTTTATGCACCAAGTTACCTTTATTTGTTATATATTTCATTCATTGGACTTGTGGTAATATTTTGATTATATTAAGGTTAATAAATGAGTTTATATTTTGAGATTTATATTTACCACTTCTTAAAGATGAAAAGTATTACTTTATGATAATGTATTCATGGTATTCATGTTATTTTAAGACCAAGAGTTTTCCTTCGTTATGTACCCTTAGTGATATTTTGTTTTCTCATCCAATGTGTTGAAATGTTTTTTTATAGGACATAAATAAGAATATAGTAAAGGATGGTATCATGGAAATATTATACTGTTAAAATATGAAACAATGTGAAATTTTGTTTTAAATAGTTTTTGTTTAATCAAAAATTGATAGTGAGTAGATGTGTATTTATGTAATATTCATGGTTTTATGTATATTTTATTACCTAATTAACTATATATATAAACCTAAAAAAAATCCTTGGTGTTATTTAATGTCAATTTATTGACTTATCTCATGATTTAGTAATGTTTAAATACAGGTCCTTATAGGCACCTCCCAAATGATAATTTAGTTTATAAATAAGAGAGATAGATTGAGGATATTAATGATGGATGATCCATTAATATGAAATATTTAAATAATATATATTATAAAAGAGTTACCAATATAATTTGGATATAGGATATGGAGGTATAATAATAAAATAAGGAACATAAAATAAAATGAAAGTAAAAAATGAAGAGGATTTTACCTCTTGAGTACACCTCCTTGAGAACCTCCTTAAGGGAAGGGGTTTTGGTTCTTTTGGAAAGAAAAATATCTCTTATACTTGTAATGAGACTATATAAGTGTATTTTGGTAGAACATTGGGAATAATTAAGGCTTATAGGAGTGACAAGAATAGGGTGCGAGGGGTGGTTTTATAGTAGAGGAAATGAGTGATTTATAATATCTTATTCATTATTTTATTATTTTGGTTCATGATTATGAATAGTATTTATTATATTTACTTGAAATACTAATACGTTCTTGTGAGTTTGAACCAATGGACATTTACATCATCCCTGACTCAAGTATGATGTATAAATTCAGTTATTTATCATATTTTGTAAATTATCAAATTTTACTATTCACAAAAAATTCATGTATTTCTAAAAATCCAAAATATTCGCCTAATCATTTTTCAATATGTAGAATTAAAAAATTTCCATTGGGTCAAAAAAAATTCTACAGAAGAAAAATTTTATTTTTTATATAAATTCATTATTTTCAGGAAAAATACAGATGTAAAATTTAAAACTTATTTTATAATATGTTTAAAAATTTATTGAGGTCTTATAATATTATCTGCAAATAAAAGGACAAAAAATATTTATTTAGATATACATTTTATGAAAAATTGTATCATTAATTTGTTAATTTAAAATTGTAATTAAATATTCATTACTCACAAAAATACCAATAGTTAATTATTAATTTCAAAAATACTTGATTTCATATATAAGGTTTATAATATTTGTTATAATTTCATGGGTGAGTTTAATATTGATAACTTACATATTAATATTTATAAGGGTACAATAATATTCATAAGGTTCAATTTACTATTCACAAAAAATGCATGTTGATCCTATCATACATTAAATATCATACTAAACTAAACAATTTATGTGAGTTTTTTGAAATTTAAATCAGAGAGGTAGAAAAATAATGTTTTCTATATAGGTTATAACAAAGTGGGGTTTCGTGGAGACTTAGTGTTTCATGCATTCAATATTCAATTTAAATATAAATCCTTATGGTGTCATAATATTAGTGTGGAAATTGGTTAAAACATAAATGGGAGGAGAGAAAATTTCATAATTTTTACAGTTTTAAATTAGTATATGGTTTGGAAACATTATTTAAAACAATGTCTATAATTAGTAGGGATCCAATTTTACATGGAACAACATTTATCTCTTTTCTAGTTCACAATTTACAAATGCAATACTAACAATGTGAATGTATCTATAATATATTATTGACACCCGAAACATTTCTTATATCTCCAAGCGTATTTAAAAAATTTAATGAACCCACACATATCAATATACATTTTTTTGTATGGTTATAATAAACCATCGACTAATCAACCTCCAATGATACTATTCAAAATGCTAAAGTTTCAATCCTATAATTTTCATTGAGTTATCTAAACAAATGACGCACCTCTTGGGCCTCAAAACAATCCCAAAACCTCCAATTAAAATATTAAAGATATAATGTTCTTAATATGACTATAATATTCATGGATAGACCACATATCATTCGGAAATTATATATTCTATTAAATAATTTAATTCATTTATGGGTGAGGGGTTTACATTGGAATTTCCATCCAATAGAAATTACAGATACTTTTGGTCACTGTATTTTAGGCTAGAATAATCAAAGTTAAATATTGGAAAAGTCAAACCATACTAGTCTAACATAATCCCCTATGAAATATTTCAATTATTTTTAATGATTATCCACTTGAATTATATATTATAATTGCTATAATAATCACATTTGGAGTACAATTTTATATAATTCAAAAGGATGGTTTCATGTCAATTCTGGGTTGTATTGAGACTGCGAAAAAAGAAAATGGTGTTATTAAGACATTTTTTGTCCATAATGTTTTTCTTGTGACCCATGTGGAGTTTTATGTGTTATGAAGGAAAATAAAAACTGGAAATTATTCATTGGACGAATATTTTTTCTCAAAATAAATCAAATTAAAACTCACTTCCAAAATTGTGTAAAATGATTTCTGAATGTTTATAAAAATGATTGAATTATTTATAAGAACTATAAATTATTTTATTAAAGATGAGATGTGTTAAATATAAATATATATGATATTAACAATTGTTATAATCTTTAGCTTCTTGATAAATGCTGGTGTTCTATTATTAGAAGTAAATATATTAAATATTTATAAAAATAGATTATGATATTTATAAGAAATTGTGTCAAGAATTCGATGTGAAATTACATAATCGTGGAGGTTATTTAACATTAATTAAATAGGTATATCCATATGATAAGAAGTTAGAATTAAAAGAAGGTAGGATGTTATATAATCCTAAAACTAGGAAATCTTTTTTTTGAATAATTTAAATATTTTGAGTTATCATAATTATTGATCATGAATTAGTGTTGAGAAGACCAAAAAGAATTTTAGAGAAAATATGGATTCATTTTGGTAACATATGTTAATACATAATAATAACCCTAATTAGACATTAAGAAATATATTAATTACCATAATATGTAAATCTAAATTACAAATAAATAAGGGTTAACCTTTGCAGACATCAGAAGAGTTAAGTTCATCCTTGAATATAATTTTCAATAGGAACAATTAATTCTACTTATACATAGGTTTTTATCAAAATTAAATTTAAACATATAATAGTAATTCCTATGACATGAAACTATATTTATCAGGGTATGCATGTTTTAGTATTGGGTAAAGAGTGACTTGTATGTATTCTAGTCATAGATTTTAATATTAATTTTATTTACCTTTATGGTTAGTTTGTGATGAATGTGATTTAATGGTTAATGATAATTTACAATAATAAATTTTTTATGATAACTTTATTCTCTATTTTATTAAATATATCAATTAGAGAATTTTATTCATGGTGTGGGACAATAAGTGTCCCATATTTATGTAGATATTATGGTTATGATCACAAATACATGAAATAATATAATATATAACTTGAATGAATGTAATAGAAAAAATTCACCAAGAAGGCGTTTTTCCTTCATCAAATTGAGATACTGTAGGAGGAGAACTATTAGATATGGTTTTTATATGATTATTTTACTACATGATCACTAGGAATATTAAAAAAACAATACAATATGTTGATGATAAGTTAATAAACATTTTAAGTACTTAATTGATTCAACATTGCATTGGAAATTAAAATTTGAAGAAGAAATGTTGAAAGAGAAAATTTAACCTGGAATATGCACATAATTTGTTAGTTATGGTATTTAAAAAGTAATCATGAGTATTATTCTATAGGGAGTGTCTAAAATTTAGTGTTAATACAAATTGAAAAAAAAATAGAGAAGAATAAGTTATTTGCTAACTATAGAAAAAGTATAATTAGAATAATAGAAACATAACACATATAGATTGTGATTTAAAAACACACATTTATTTTGAATAAAGGAAACAGGAGGAAGAGACAAATATGTTACACAATATTTATGTGTGGGAGAACACACATATTTTTTGGAGAAAATTATTTATCTTAATAAGGATAACTCTATATTCAAGGAGTATAATGAATTACTGATTATCTTTGGTGAGTGGTTACGAAATATTATGGTTTCATCTTATAATATGAGACCAAGAAATACCCTTCTCTATTGTATCATCTATAATTATTCCATAAGATCCTGAGGTTTTAGTTTATTCAATATAACACCAAGGAAGGGAAAAAAAATTTGACTAGTGAACCTTATATATCGAGTTCTCATATTTATTTCAATTACTCAGTATGTATGTGTTTAGTTGTGAGATCACTAATACTAAAAATCAGGGGATGTTAATTTCATAATAAATCACAAAAGGGAAAATATATAAAATATTCACTTATTAAATACCCCAATCAAGGAACCACTACAATACGTAACGAATCATAATTTTATCACTGAATTACAAGTTTCCTATAAAGGTATATATGTTTTATGATATAATTTGTTTTTAAAAGTCATCTTGTATTCATGTTTTATTTCATTTCAAAAATCTATAAAATAACCATGATTTATTATTAATGGATTAAAGGTATGATAGTTATTTGGTATGGATTTCTATTTCAATTAGGTATAATGTCAATTGGGTGAGTTGTAAAAGAGTTCCAATATTCAATGGTGAATAATATATTATTTATAATGAAATAATGCCACCCAATATACATTATTTTGGTATAGATATTATAGATATTATGAAAAATATATTTATTCATGTTCACCAAGTGGAAATATTTTACTCATATGATAGAATGGATTTAATGATTGAGGGGTATATATGAATTGTGTTTTAATTTCTAAATTACATAGAATGAATTTATATATGTTTTTAATATCAATAATCTAATGGATTTTGGGACAAATTTAAATAATATTTTAAATTAAATATTAATTTCAATAGGGATAATTTCAAAATTTCATGACTGTTGTATGATGTTTATGTATATAATTTAATTTTAATCTATACTTGAATTACAAATAAGGAATAATAATGTTTCTAGGACCCCTAAATGATTTTTGTAGACTCAAAATTCTTCAATTGTGGTTGGTTTGAAGAATCATATAATACTAGATAGATTTAATATAATTTTATATATTCTATGTCGTACTAATCTTTTCATAGTTCAATTTTATGACCTTCGTAATTTCGTTGTTTCATAATTGAATAAAAAAGAATGAACTATAAATATAAAGTTGTTTAGTGAGAATAAAATATCCCTTAATTTTTAATAGAGTGATATAAACACTTGTATAATTATTAAAGAATATAAAAATGATGTTGAATCTTAAAATTTAATTAATATGTTAAATTGATTATTTAGAAATACATGTTACTCATGCATTGGTTTACTTTAAGATATATATGTAAATTTACTAGAAACAAACAAATAATTTGTTTCAATAATGTATGCTTTTTACCTTTAATGTAATATTATCCAATGTATGAAGATTTATTAATGATTAATAGGGTTCATGTCACGATTATTTGATGTATAATTTCAATAAAATTGGAAGAATGATGCTTTTATCAGAAAATTTATTAAAGATATATATTTTTAAAAGGATGGTTTATTTATAAATTTTTTGGGGAATAACATGTTATTATAGGGTTATTTTTAGTTCTAGAAATAGTAAATTGGAGTGAAAATTCTTCCAAATAATTAATTTCATGTAGTTATGTGGCAATAATGATATGAATGAAAAGTGTAGAGGTTTCATAAATCATTCACAGTGAGTTTAATGAATCATAAATATAGATAATGTGAAAAAATAATTGATAAAGAAAACTAACAGTTTTTATTGATTTAAAATATAATAATGATGAATGAATCCAATATTTTTGAACTAGATAAATTTTAATTCAAAATGGAGAATGATAATTTTATCTAATGCATTAATGGCATACCAGATATGGTAACCAAGTAGAATAATAAATTTTATATGTTAAATTTTAAGAGTATTAACATGGAAAGTGAACATTATTCTTTCATAATGGATGTATAGGAAAATGAAATGTGTTAAAAAAATTGGATATAAGTCTTCTTAAATATGGGAATTGACTGAGAAATTATTTAATGGAAGCTAGTGTGTTCTAATTATATTGGGATATCAATATAAATCTAATAAAAATGATCTCAATAAAATATTTAGAAAGTCCATATTGTGGTTGGTGAAATGAATGAATACTTCTAAAAATATAAGAAATCGAAGAGTATCACATTATATAAGTCAACATGGAATATATACCATTTCTAAATATTAAAATTACCTAAATAAATTATATTGTCTGTATCGATAAAAAATCTTTAAAATTATCGATAATAAAGAGGAACATTTTTTTGGAAATGTGTTGTATTATTTGTCAGAATGAGGCCAATAATGACTTATAAATTATGAGCATCGAAACATTTCTCATATTGTATAGACTAGTGATTGAGGAATAACATTAGAATTTTATTGTAAATATTATAGTGTCCCATATTTTTCATACACAACTATTCAATAAAAAAATTTATAAATAACATAATAATAATAAAATATAGTATCAAGATGTTTAATATCATGGTAAAATAATTTTAATAACCCATGAATACATAATAAAACAAAATTAAATTTTAATTAATTCTTCAAATCCATCCTAAAAACTCTCATTTTTTTCTAAGTACATGTATTCAGATGTGGTTGTATATTAATGCAATAGTGAAATACAATCCTAGTAAGGGGAATAATTACAATGATAGAATAAGAGAAATGTATCAAATATACGTGGCTGATAATAATAATAATCATTAAATCAAAAGAATCATATCATAATTTTAGGAATATGTGAATAATTGTAAAACGCATGCAATGTGGAATTTATAATATAATGAAACATCATTACATAGTTGTCAAATTTGACTCATGCTTTGTGAAAACTTTTATTAAAATGTTCACACATCACATATAGGTATAAATCATAAAATAATAATTAAGAAAAAACTAGAATAATTTTAATTTATAAGACAGATAATACCATGATATATATCGGTTTTACCAACTTATTTGATGTTTATATATTTACCATCCCACCTATCACATCAAATTTTTTTTCATATTAATTCACTAACCCTAATAATGAAATATATGACACTTTTAATCATGAAATATGATCATGGAATTAATGAAATATAAAAACAATTCAGAATTTACACATTAAAGAAAATCATTTGGGTGCCCAAATAAATAATGGAAATCATAATTTTTCAAAAAAGATTATCATTCATCTGTTATGATTAAATAACTCAAGTGGTACCAAAGATCTTCCATGTATGACAATGTTTAGTTTAAAAATATAATTACCACTATATGAGATATAAAATTGACCAGGTAGAAACATTTATATACTATTAATGTGAAGCTAATGAGTAGTTAATATAAATTTTTATATCATTATACATAAATATGCACAAAATCAATAAAGAGGAAGAGGAGATAACCCAATAGTAAGGAATTTGGATAGAGATTCCAATTACCATATATCTATATTTATTTCATAACATTACATGCTCTTATATAAGATTCAATTGTTGGAATAAACTAAAAAACATAAGTGATTTATATTTATTATTGATTTATTAATTTATTGATATATTATAATAATTAAATTATATATGTTGATCATCGTTAATAAAGGTGAAATGTTTTGGTATTATATATTCATGAAAATAACTTTTCTTGTTTTCATTTCATTATATATTGATATTGACACATATAAAATATTATTATTATCTCTATGTGTATTGAAATATACATATTTATTCATATATATTATTTCAATTATATTATCATTATCTATAATATATTTGACAAGTACAGAGTTTTCAACCACCTCAAGGGATATATATTGACTATTAATGATATATATTTATAAGAGGTTGAGTAGTAAGGATACTATAGTAATTTATTCTAGATAATATAATCAATATTTCTAAATAAAATATAAAAAATTACAATAATTTTATTTATTTTATTTCAAGAGGTTTTATTATAGGGGAAATGATTGGATGAGGATAAGAAGAGGAAAAAAGGAAAATTTATAATAATCATACCACATTCTTGGTGTTGTTTTATTTCTATGACAATTTTATTTTCAAATTAAAATAATTTTATAAAAATTATAAGTTCCTAAGGATGATAAAGTAATTGGGAGGCAGATTCTACATATTTTTTTTTTATTTTACATATGTAAGTTCCATGCTTCTATTCTAATAAACAAGTTCCACAATCATGTCCACTATATGGCCTCATATGCACCTCCTTGTATGATAGAGTTTTCCGACTAATAGTGAGGGTCCATTGGAACACATGGGGAGATTATACCCTCTTTTCCATAGTTAAACATTAGAGTAAATCATGACAATCAGTGACATGAAATAATAATAAATACCAAAAAGTAACATAATATCTTCCCAAGATGAGAAATTACCAAAAAATAAAATTAGTAAACATGTCATGTCATGATATTCTAAAGTGTCATTTGAAAACCCAAAATAAATATAGAAAGTATTTTCCCAAAATATAGGATATTAAATCAAGTATAGTTCCCAAAACATTATTAAAACCAAAGTACAATGTCAACCATCTATCATATTTTTTTTCCGTGTCCTGACCTTCAACTATAAAGTCTGCTCGGGTACCCAAAGACTGCTACAGTAGTTTTTGATCCCAACTAAATAGGCCACCACCATAGTGCCATAAAAAATATCCAGTCAAATAAAAATTTATAAAATAGTTTCTATGAAAATAAAAAATACTATGGAAATAATTATTTTTCATGTAAATAAATATTTATTAGACTCTTGTCCCTTCAGTTATATAAGGACACATGATTGCTAATGCAACCATAGCCTTTGTTGTAGGCCAAAACTATACTTCTATGGGGTCAACAGGTTTCCTCACAATTGAATTTATATATAAATTAAATTTAATAGTACAACATGGAGCTTCAGTCTAGGTAGAAATATCATGTAGAAACCATTGGACCACATATCATCAGTGTCCCCTCATATACATTAAAATACATTTAGGGGTCCAAGAGAATCAGTGTAGCCCAACCCATGGGAGTGGAGCCCCAAAACAAGATCTCAACGATACTATTTATTATTCATTCCATGTTTCATCATCTTTAATCTTTTTAACAATCAATAGAAAAAATGGAACACCTATCTATTCATCATGTTTTTTATGTTCATGTAATTCAACAATTTAATCAAATATATTTCTATCCCATTTCATCATTTAATCTCAATTATTCCCATCGGTTACCCTTCAAGACCATTTACCCATATTGATATGAGACTTCAACCATTTATCACATTTACCAATTTCATATCATGATAAATTTAACATCATTAAATTAATATATGTAGAAAAATTATTCTAATCTAAGAATAAAAACAAAATTTATATTGTTTAATATCATAAACCCCTTAAAACATCATTTTAAAACACATTTAACCATATGAAAGGGATTCAAAACCCATTGGGTGCAGGTACTGTAGCAGCACTGTAGCGCTACTGTAGCAGCTGAGATACTGTTGCAACGGCAGCATTGTAGCGGCGGCGATACTGTAGCAGAGCGGGTACTGTAGTAGTTATATTCACAGAATGGTCTTTGGGCCAAAAAATTGGGCCTACAGGCTATGTAATGGGCCAAATGCCCACTGGGACTTCGGGCTATTTAATGGGTCTCCCTCTACCCAGTTAAAGAGGTATTTGCTTTATTTCAATAATAAACATGAGGCTACAGCCCCAACCTTTAAAAAAACAGAACATGTGTGACCATAGTCCCGTTCCAAGCATGCTAAATGGATCCCTTGATAAACATGAGGTGTCCCACATATCAATTATTGTTACAAAATCGTCTCATAAATAAGAGCATAAATTCATAGAATGGATCTGCATTAGCACAACCCATACAGAATGTTAACATCATTCATATGGGAAAATTACTTATAGACCACCTACCTCTAGTTTATAGACATGTACTCATCCAAATGTAAAAAACAATTCCATAAAAAAGGATATCAATCCTTAATAATAGAAATTGTTTGAAAAAGAGTTTTTTTTGGCATTGTAATGAGAGAGGAAAACATACTATGCTTCTTCTATAAAATTGAATAAATAGTACTGATATAATTACCCAAAATTTGTATTCACAACCATTGTCACGTTATATGACCAAAGACTGAGGGTGAATCTGCCTAAGAGGTGGATGGAGGCCTTTATAAATCACTCAATTTATTGGATGAAGATAGGGGATGAAAATAATATAAGTATTCATAATTTCAGAGGTGGGGAATGGTTATTTTACCCCTATTTAAAGAGGTTCACAGTTTGGCTAAATAGTTGGACAAACCCTGTGCAAACCATGTGTCTCCCGTATTCAATGACAGGTCTTATGTTTTATGGTTTTCTAGGGAGCTCTTATAGTTTCAAAATTATTTTGGAGTGTGTGTGTCTATATATATATTAAAAGATAAATAGTTTTATACTCCATTTTCATGTTTTTCAACTTTTCAACACCCCTAATTTCCACATACTATATATTATAATTAGTACTAGAAATGTGCCAACTGTTATCCCTTCCAATAGTGGGAATTTTCCTCCTTTTTTACACCATAAATTCCATACAGACAGCTAACTCCCCTCAAACACTCCGAAATATATTTATTAAAAATTAAAATGTTAGTTAACCAACAATTTGAAAAGGATCCTACCTCATTGAATAGTCATGATCTTGAAAACACCCCACATTATAACGACTCATCACTGAGACCCACTCCCATGAATCACTGATCTCCAAGTAAAAATGGTCTAGAAAATAGGCCTGAATATTTTACTTCATATCCTATGTTTCCTATGTAACATTACCAGGATTCCATGACACATGAACCAACAAAATATTCCTACCCAAAAAATAATTCTAATGTGTTCCACAATATGAACTGCAATCTCATCAAAGGATTTGTCTGCCTCAAGATCGGCATCATCAACATCTATCTCATGGGAAGGTTTGGGGCGGTTCCATCAAAGTTACGACACATGAAAAACATTGTCTATACCACTATATCACTATGTGGAATTCAATCATTACTAAACCCAAATCAATCTATACACATTATAAAATAGCCCCATATATCTGAGGGCCAACTAGAAGAGTTTCAGAAGTTGACGTTGAAACAACCTTGACAACCCCTAGAGGAACCCATGATCCCAAACAATGAACTCTATAGAATCAGAAAATATATTTTAATATGAATTATTTATATTATTTTCCCTATCTACACACTTAAAAATTAACAAATCATCATATTTTGTCTCTTACACAAGCTTCGATCCCAAAAACTCGGATTCTCCTATTTCCATCAAACATAAGGGTGATCCACATGGTCATCCATATAGTTCCTCATATGGTCCCATATTAATAGTCACCTAATAGAAGTTTTTATATGGGAACTCTACATGATCTCTAGGTTTCTCCCAATATCCTCCAAGCTCTAGAATGAAATTCCTCACTATATCATCTATCACATAGATTGTTTTCTCTAACATTCCATATGTTTTCAAGTGAAACAATATACTTAAAAATACTTGAGTACCCCTGATCAATTTCAAACTATTCCACAAGAATGATGTAAAAAATGAATCTTGATCTTAAACACTACTGTATTGTTCCCCATTTTGAAAACCTATCATCCATATATACATGTCACCCAAAAGATCAATGGTGAAAGTCTACCAAATCTTCATGAAATGGTCTACCTTAATTAACGGATATTTAACAACCCGAATTTCATAAATCATTCAAGAATTACTTGGAAGTAAAAAAAATAAATCCAAGGTTATGTCATCCCATGTTTGATATGAAATGTGAAACTACTATATTATACAAAAAAGATACTGATATGTGAATTTCATGAAAAATTGTTATGGTATTTAATTTATTAATTTATCTAATTAAATGATGAATCATTCTAGATTTGGATAGAATTGTCTTGTTTTTTGTTTTATGGACGGATGTGATGAAACTATGATTTAAAAATAAAGAGGGGTGAAATTATGTGCTAAAAGAAACTTCATGAAGCGAGTGAAGTGAGGTGGCACGACATTGGATTTATGAATATAGAGAAATATATAAATTATAGAGAAAGGAGACTACATGTCGTATAATGAAATTACATATCGTGGATTCTTCAAAAAGATTTATTTGATTTATCTATACATGTTAGGGAATGATTACACACTTTGAAAGACCATTACCTATTAAGTAACCAGATTACATGATGTGACAATTTTCATGACATGTTTTCTGAGATGATTATGTCGAGATTTGTGTTGCCTAAAATTCAAACAATTACATGTTTTGTAACCTAGTTACAAATTGGGTTGACAAAAGTGATTAGAAAAATAAATGTGAAGTAGATGAGGCATTGCTGATACATCCAATAAAAGGATCCCCTCGGTTTCCATTCCAAGATAGTTTAGGACCATAGGAGTCCAAGGAATTCAAACAGACACTATCAGAAGATAGATTGACAATATGGGGTCCTGGTTCACTACCTTTTTCACTTATTACCTTCAATGCTTGTTAACATAATTACTAGAATGACAATGTCTTTTTCTTAGTATCGGGTAATTTTAAAATAGAGGGAGGTGATGCTTAAGGATTAACTCAATTTTATTATTCATGTTTTGGATTGCTGCATCTCACTATATGAATTCCAAATCAATTTCATTTTCAATTTCATGACCATTCCTTCCGAGTTATGGAGTTTTATTTCCTTTTAAAAATTAATATATATTGTTTGTGTATGATCGTTATATAATCTAGGCTTGTTATTTTTAAATATGGTTTTGTGTTACCTAGTTTTGTGTTTGAACCAAATAGATGACAATTACAATAGTGCAATGACATAATTATAGAAGTACACCATGAGAAAGGATCCTCACTGGCCTAATTCCAACACCTAACCAGAATAAAATCACCTTTAATTAAATCCCTAAAAAATGATCCTAAAAATCACTGGTGATGGCATACCTCTATCTTGATATTCAACCCAATCATTTTTTGATGTATTACATTTGGTCTTAAAATAATAAAAAAATCAATTTTAAATCCCATAATTAATTTAAAACATATGATCCATCCCTATGGGTTTGAAACTCCGACATACCAAGTATTATATATTTAGTTTGGTTTTACAAGTTTATTAAATACTAAATATGTTTTTCCCTAATGGAATTAATGATATCCCATAGGATAAATAATTTTTGGCATAGTTTTTCTAGGACATATGTTGTTATGTTAATGTTAATTTTGAATATTACTAATGGTTTTTATTTTAATTAATTATTTTAAACTTTTATTGTTCTGTCATTGTTTTAGATACCAACATGTTGCACAACTACTCCAATCGTGTAATATAACAATTAGAAAATATTATTTATGAGCCCCATATGGAAAATAATTTATACCATAGAAAAATATGGAGGAGGATGAAGAAAATAATGAAACTATCACCAGGTTAGGTAGAGATTAATTTCAAGTAGCTGAGCATGAGCTGGGCCTGTGAAAATGACCAAAAATACAATGAAGGTATCCATGGGGAAAGTGCTGATCAACTATGGAATACCCTCAAACATATGAGTTAATACAAGAATTTTGATAACCCTTATCACTACTCAACACTTTGAGGTCAAGACGGCGGTCGTCCAAATGATCTAACATTCTCTGGAACTCATCAAGCTACCTCATTAAGACCTAGACTAACACATTTGATATTTCATGAAAATTTATGAAATGTTCCAATTTCATAATTTTAGAAATGATATTGTAAGGATGCATTATTTATATTCTCATTGAAGGAAAAATCATGGCAGTGGATCCAAAATCTGTTTCCAAATTATATCGCACCATGTAATGATCTAGTAAGAATGTTTTTGACCAAAATTTTCCCATATTCATAGTCAATGGATATGCGATAAAGTATTCTAAATTTGAAGATATTAAATGAAGAATCTGTAAATAGTTTATGGGACTGATATGAAGGATTAATATAATGTTGTAGTCATCATAGCATCCATATGTAGTTATTAATTATATTTTTTTAAGAATTATTGTATGGATATATTTTCATATTTTATGATACTACATGATGTTTTCTAATGTATAAGTCACTATATGAGAGATAATAATTGTTTGATGGGATTTACAACAATTGTGTTTAGTTCCAAAGAGAATAAGGGTGAGCACAATGTGTACACATGTTTTACAATAGCTTGGATGTGACCCATATTAATTTCATTTCATATAAGTTGGATGCGATAATGGACAACAAAAACCTTCCAAGAATATATTACAAAAATCTTAATTATATAGATTCTAATCATCAAAATTATGAGAAGGTATGGAGAACACAAAAACAAAATAAAAATCAAGTCAAATAATTTTATCTATGACAACAATGTTTTCAACCTCAACAACATGGGACACCACTGACTAGATAAGTCCATTCATTTGAGGATACCATTACAACCATTTTGACCACAAAATTATATACATATAAAGTGATAACACCACACAAAAGAGATTTTAGAACAACAATTAGAGAAGTGAGGAATGAATCACAAAAAGAAAAAGCACCAATTTGGACCTTATAATTTCAATTTGGTTATATAATTAAAAAACATAGAGAAATACAAATAAAAGACATCAAATATGCCTAAAACAAAATCCCCATGTTGATATTAAAGCCATATTTCATAGAAGTAGAAATAAGACCTTATTAAGTTTCATATATTTTCAAAAATTATAGAAAATGATTGAAAAAATGTAATGAAAATAATTGAGATGCTAAGAAAAATAATGTTGATGAAGAACCACCACAGCACCAACTACCCCTTACATTTCTATATCAAATGAAGAGGGTTAATATTGAAGAACAAAGACAAAATGTTTTATAGATATTCAAGAAAATACATATAAAAATCCGATTTTTTGAGGAGATTACAAGAATTCTATTCTATGACATGTTTATGATGTAGTTAGTGATGAAAAAGAATCTTGAAAAATTAGTCACCATTCCACTAGAAAGAGAAAGTTTATAAGTATTATCAAGCATTATAGTAAAGAAGAAGAGATATCCATTCAGATTTATCATTCCAATTACTATTCATACTAATGAGGTTGGTAGTTATTTATGCAATTTAGGTTCCAATTTTAATATCATGTTGTATGAAACATTCACGAGCCTGGAATTGAAGGATATGAAAACAACTCAAGATATGAATCAATGTTATGATTCAACAGTATGAGGTCTTTAAGGTCTAATTTTTGATGTCATCGTCAAAGTAGAAATGTTCTATTTTCCGAATGATATTCTGGTGACTGACATTGATAAATAGAAGCTCTAAATAATCTTGGGATGAGAATTCATAGCTATATAAGGGAAGTAGTTTTCTTTCACAATGGAGATATGAGTTTAAGTGTTGTAGGATCAAAAGTGACAATTAATTTTCACTGGGTGATGTGGATGTTAGACGAAATAATTGATGACTTTTCAAGAGATTATTATCAAAAATAATAAGACATTGTTGTCCATGGAAGAAGATCTAATGTTCCTATTGTGGGAACTAAATTAGAAACAATGAACAAGATAAAGAAATGTAAGGATGTTCTATAAAAAGATAAAGATAGTGGAGGATCATTCATTCAAGAAGAATTCAAAGAATAAGAACAATTTCGGATTGTCAATGAACTATAATTTCATTTTTCAAGAATAGATATGAATAGCTGGATAGAGATCATGGATATAGAGAATTTTTTCAACAATGGAAATGTGAAATTTGATTTAGAAAAAGGGATAGGATTCATCAACACTGAGTAATAGAGGATTCAACATTTTTAGATCCATATATGGTAACATCTCTCTTAACTCTAAAAAACCAGAGATTATTGATGCATGGTTGAACCAATGATTGTAAATAAATGTTCTTTGGGGGGGAAACCCTCTTTTATAGTACTTGTCTTTGTTTATTTTATATTTATAAGAAAAATACATCATCCCAAAAATAAATCACCCTGAAAATAAATTATATTTTATTATTACGACTTCTTATTTCACTCATTATTTTAATTTTTAAAAGAATAGAATGGCAGGAACCAGGAAGAATAAATCATCTAGAGAAGAAGATATAGAGTAATTACATGTCGTGAAGGGAATTTACATGTTGGGAATATATTCCATTTGAACCTTTTCATCCCATTATTTGAAGCATGAATTTGTAAATGGGGAACATATTTCAATTAAGAATTTTTTTATTTATATTCCTAATATAAAAGTTGTTATGATTTTTAATATCAAATATCTAGTTTTACCTTGATCCACACATTAATCAAAAAAATAAGAGACATTAACCACTTAATAAAAAAACCAAAATATAAGGTTACCATTATTTTCAATAAATTTGAATAATAAAAATTGTAAAAGGAATTAGTATAGATTACTATATGTATTTTTATTTGAAAAACAATGATTTAAGGGACTATATTGATCAACATAGATGAAATTTTTCAATGAAATTTCCATGATTTGGTTTTTTGAAATTATCATTTATAGATTTTATTATTCATATACATTTCAACGAGTGATTATCCCAACTATTCATCTCATTCCTGAACCATCCACGGAGTGAATATTTTCGATTATTTCTTAAGTATTTTTTTGAGAAACTTGAGCATGTTTTCTACCAAAATGTTCATTTCATCTTATTGAAACTATTGTTGAATAGAATCACTTTTGAAATTATTGTGGAAATGTTTTGATTAACCCTTATACAAAGATACACCTTTCTTTAATCCTTTTTAAACCTGTAGAATCCATGAACTACATATTTATGATATAATCCATGTTAAAAAGAATATTTAATCCATTCATACCTTCCTCTAAATTATTTACATGATATTTAAAAAAATATTATTGTTGGGATGAACATTATTTGGTGTAACGGGATGTACTTAATTGTGGATATTTTACTGGGGGTTTCATAATGATATAGGGATAGGTCATGAAATTATTTAATGAATTTTATTCACCTATATTGTTAAAAAAATTTGAAAATAAAAAAATGAAAAAATGAAAAAATATCGTTATGTTTTGGGAGGATAAAAAATATTCATTTTATAGATTGACAATCTTTTGATTGTATGTGGTTAGGTGCGGGATGTGAGATTTTTCCTAAGCATTACTTTTAAAATTATTAAATAAAAAATAAAAAATAGATTTGTTGATTCTATCATTGTAATTACATGTATCATGAGCCTAATTTGATTTTTTAGAGGGAGGGGAGGTGAAATTTGTTAAGGCAGATCTTTATTGAGTTGTTCTTGAATCTAATGAAAAACAATTTAGTGTGAATCCTCTCTACTATGCCCTAATTGATTTACACAATTTACATACCTACCCTAAAGACATATATTCTATTAAATCAAAATGGTAAATCCATAATGATTAATTATGACCTATGTCTCTATAAGGATGAGATGTTATATGCCATTCAAGATTATGGAATGTTAGATATTTTTTATTTATGTTCTGAATTAAATTTATATTTGGAAATTGATGATGGGAAAAAATTAAATTTAGTTAAATTAACCATTTCATGCATACTCATTATGAATTGATATATGAAAATGGATGAATGAAATTTATTGGTTGATTAAAAAGAGGAAATTTAAAATACTAATTTGACTTGTTTCTTTAAGAAGTGACTCATTTATCAATATTCTAGTGAGATGGTCAAATATTTCATTTTTTCATTTGATCTAGTTTTTTTACTAAAATTGAATTTAAACCATCGTAAAGTCAATTTCTTTAGTAATATATTGGGATTCCATCATTGAGGAAATGTATGAAATCATGTACGGTGTATTAGATATGTGTATTTCATGCAATGATTTTATGGATTTTTATTGTATTGATTTATGTGACTAAATGGAAAATCTTGCAAATTTTGGAGGGAATTTACATTTTTTAGGTTATATGGTATGAAATGATGAATTTCTGAAAAGGTAACACATGTAGTGAAATTATGAGATTAAAAACACTTCATGCATCTATGGAAGTGAGGTACTGTGACACCTCGTTTTTGTAGATGGAGAAAGATGGAAATCCTTGAGCTGGGAGATTAAATTTTTTGTAATTAAATTAGACATCATGACATTTTCAAAAATAATTGGTATCACCATTTGGAAAAGTCATGTCATGAGTACATGTTGTTAAAATCCGTTACACATCATGTAACTAGATTACATGATGAGATAATATCATGGAATGTTTTCAAAGAGGATTGTACTGAGATTTTGGACACCTAAAATTTGAGGGATTACACATCGTGTAAAATAGTAACATGTTCTGATGATGGTAGAAATAAGATAAATAAATTTCACATGACCAAGAATTTGATGTGGTTTCTTATAAAAGGATCCCCTCGACCACTCTTTGAGGAAATTATGGGAAAACAGTAGGCCAAGGGACACTGACAGACACTTCAAGATGAAGGAGTCCAAATCTGGGGTCCCTCTTCACCACTTTTCTACTCCTAAATTATTCTTTGGTACACATTATACTTGTCCTCATCATTCTTATAATGAGCGAGTTTTGTTTATATTTATGGTGATGAGATTCTTAGGTAATGTGATGGTTAGTGGTTAATTGAATTTATTATTCAATTTTGGGATTACTGGGACTCAATTTATGAATTCCAAAACACTTTATTTTGCAATTGAATGATAATTACATGTGAAATTATAGATTTTTTTTCCAATTAATCAATTAATCTCTTTAGTTGGTGTATTAACATTATACAATCTGGGATGGTTATGTTTTAATGTGTTCTTGGGTTAACTAGTTTTTCGTTTGCACCAAGTAGATGATCGTTCCAAATGTACAATGACATGATTATGGTAGGATACCCAGACAAAGGATCCACTCTAACCAATTTCTTAAAAAAAAGATTAAAATCAATTTAAATTAGATCCCTTGCACACGAACATGAAAATCACAAAACCAATCATAACTCTATCATGATATTCAACCCAATCATCAGTATTGTCTTTATTTATTTCATTAAACAATTATAAAAATCAATTATTGAATCCTTAGTTAACATAAAACATATGATCTATCATTATGGCATTGGAATTCATACATACCATGTACTAAGAACCTATTCTCTAGTTGCAGACCCTGAGATTTTTTGAATATCATGTAATGTGGATGGAATTCCCCTTCTCACTAAAGAGGATGAAAAAGGAATGATTTTATAGTCTACAACTATGATATGTCCAAGAATGGGAATATCTTAAATGATTCTTCCTGAAAATGGTTTTTTCATAAATCTAGAAAAATGGGAATTCAAAAACAGATCTATGATATTCACAAATAAACCAGTGAGATGGTTTATAAGAACTGGGTGCAATTCAAGAGGCTATGTGACAGCTAACCATAACAGACTATTAAAGGACGCCATTTAATTTTTTCATATACAAAGGACTTATTTATAATGATCAGAACCATATAGACGCATCATCTATATGTCCCTTGATTGAAAAGTCAATATCGGACGCCAGAAGTCAGATTGAAAATATTGCACAAAACTCACATAAATTTTGATTTAGAGGAATGAGAAGAAGTGGAATCCATGTGGATAGGGCATCAGATTCATCTATACCCTTTCATAAAGAAATAGTTAATTAAAATACTAGTGTGATGACAAAAAATGATGTAAACCATGTAAATGAACAACAATGACTGACTCAGGTGTGTGGTCTACACTCTTCTAATTATCATTAAACAGATCAATGTCTAAAAGTACAGGGTACATAAGGTTGTGTTGTAGCCTATTAGAAATGAAAATTTCAAACAAATCAACAATGTTATCCCTAATCCCAAACAAAATATGGATTCAAATAGAACCAGGATATACCCCCTTTTGAGAATCAATACCAAAATAAACCTCTATTACGATAGTATAAATACTAGAACCCACCACAATTCCAAAACCATATAAACTGCCATACCATCAAAAACAAATTGACCAACCATCAAAATTATCTCAAAGGAACAATAAAAAATATATATTAATGACCAAAATAAGATAATGATATATATGGAAAACAATTTCCACAAAATTGTGGATATTATAAATAAGTATTAAAGAAAAAAGACCTCATAAATAGTTCCAAATCATAAGGATAATATCGATTAAATGACAAAAAGAATCAGAAAAGAGCGCTCATACAATAAACAGATTGAGGATGATGATTTTGAGAAACCTCCTAAAGCTCATCACATCCATACAAAATAAGGAGGCCATAATAAAAAGGATAAAGAACATGGTTTATGAGGGAAAGGAAAAAATATCTTTGAAAGAACAAGAAGGAGATAAAATTGATATCCAAACACCATTACAATATGTATTAGCATAGTCGAATATGGTGAGGAAGTATAACTTCAACGGGAAATTTTAGAAACTTTCTAGATGTTGAGATTAATATCCCACTACTAGAGGTAATATGACAAATCTATATGAATGAAAAATATCTAGAGGATTTGTGCACTAAAATAAGTATTCTATATAAGAACATCATAATAAATATAGGAATATGTGTCACACTACTGACACACCATTGATACCCTAAAAGTTCATGATCCTGGGACATTATCTATTTTGTGAACTATTAGGTCATTAAATTTTACTGATGTAGTATGTGATATAGGAGCGTCAATAAAATTTATTCCTCACTGCGTATTTTCATCCTTGAATTTTAGGGAACTAAAACCAATTTTATTGGTTGAAAATTTAAAAAAAAAGATCCACCATTTTCCCATTTGCATTTTTATAAGCCATACTTTTGGGAGTAACAAGATAAGTATTTCTAGTACATTTTTATGTCCTTATTGTTGAAGATGATCGACCCCCAAGCCAATCTCCAAACATCTTGGTGATACGCTTTCAGAAAAAAGTATGGTCTATCACCAATTTCTATAAACGAACACTCAATATTTAACTTGCTGACAGTAAAACACACTTCAATTTTCATGATACAGTGAAACATCTTTCCAGCAATGAATCACTTTTCGAGATATTCCATGAATAAGGTATAGAACCAATTAAAGATTCAGGTATTCCTAAATAATTAGTGTCATATGGGGAACATTTTTCATTAAATTTTCCAATCCTAAAGAACCTAAAAATAATAATCTCAATTTATATTAAGAGGTACAATATGAATTTTTTATTTATTTAATTGAATATATTGAGTTGATAGTGGAGAATTAGGACACAGATATAAGAAAACTAACTTTAATATTATCCCTTAAACAACCCCCATGCCTGGAACATAATCCATTGGAATTTCATTTGAAGTATTCTCACCTAATAGAATGTGATAAATTACAGATATTTATTTCTAATAACCTATCCCATTCAAAAGAAAAAAAATCTGATTTTCCTTCTCAAAAAAATGTCCAAGTTATACGATGAAGTTTAGGTGATATATCTCAAATAAATCCCAATTTATTCCCTCGTATAATATTTTTAGAAAGTGATTATCGAAAAGTTATTCAATATTATTGAAGACAAAATCCCACCATAATTATACTTTTTAAGAAAGATATAGAGTAAATACTAGATGTTGACCCCATTAACCCCTTATCTAATTCGTAGTGGACCAACCCAATTCATGCAGTTTTAAAGAAAACTGCTTTAACCACTATTACGAATAAATGAAATAAACTGATCACCTAAGAATAAAAAAAGGTGTAAAGTGTGAATAGATTATAGGAAATTAAATCATGTTTCCAGAAATATCCATATTCCAAATCCATTCATTGATTAGATGCTAGAAAGGTCAATTTGAAAAACACATTACTATTTTTTATATAGATTCTTACGATACATCCATGTACTGATCATACCAAAATAACATGAGAAGATGAACTTATCCTATCATTTTGTAACATTCCCCTACAAAAGTATTTTTTCGGTTTCTGAAATGACCCAAGTACATTTCACATGTTTATTGTGACTATTTTTAGACTATATTGAGGACTATTTGGATGAATTTCTTGATGATTTCATAGTTTAGAAAATTTCTATAATCATTTCTTAGGAAATATAGAAATTTATATGAAAAAAACCATTGAAATGAAAATTTTCTTAAATATTAAAAAATGGAATTTCACGGTTGAAAAGTGTATAATGTTAGGGCACATAATTTTGAAAAAAGGAATTGAGGTTGATAATGCAAAATTAAATATTATAAACTTCTTTCCATATCTGACCTGTGTAAAACATGATTGATCCTTTTTAGGGCATGCAAGATTTTAAAAAAGATTCATCGAGTATTTTAATATTATTACTCTCCCAAACTCAAGATTTATTTTAAGGTATGCTGACATTAATATCTATTTCCCATGTAGGGAATCATTTGATGGATTGAAGAAAAGGTTGGCCACTCAACCAATAATGCAACAACCCAACTAGGTGTACCCTTTTGAGTAACATTTTGATTTATCTAACTATACATCAGGAGCCTCTTTATCATAATGAATTGACATCATGCCTCATGTCATATCCCATGAATCATGGACCTTGGATACCACCTGAATAAATTAAACAACCCCTAAGAAGGAGTTCTTTTCTTAATTCATTGCACTATATAAATTTTGATCATTTGATTTTGGTATTAAAGTTATTGTTTCTACTGATCATGATGCACTCATGTATTTAATGAAAAATTCATATGATAAACTAATATTAGTGTGATGAATTATACTCTTATAAGATTTAAATTTTGCAATTATTGACAAAAGGTAACTAAAAATAAAGTGGTTGATGATCTATTTCGAAAACCCCACACCATTGAAGCATAAATTCCATACCAGAACCCACATAATAATGAGCTTCCAGGTTAAAAATTCTACATCATCATCAGTGAAGTACCATGGTATGTCAACATTTTCAATTATTTAGTCACATTTCAGTTACCATCCCACATAATCTCTCTTCAACAACATATTCTTTAATCTAAAACAAGAATTTATATTTTGGGAGACCCACTAATGTGTAAAATTTTGATGATAAATAATAAGATGATTCTTACAATGAAGTGAAGTTAAATTAGTGTTTGAATTACATAATAAATTATGTTGTGGATTCCACTTTGGAACTGATAGGATAGAATAAAATGTTTTAGATTCATCACAGTATTGGCCCACATTATTCAAAGAATCTTATGAATGTTGTCAAAGATTTGAAATAGTCTAGTTTCCTTATAATATCTCAAAACGATAGGAAATGCCTAAAAACCAAATATATTTTTGTGAAATTTTTTATGTACGGGGAATAGAAAACATGTGACTTTTCAAAATATCATTTGGAAATTTATATATTATTTTAGATGTAGACTATGACTGAAAATGGGTTGATGAAAAAGCAACCAAAACTGGAGATGCTAATGTTTTTTATGATTTTTTGAAGGATAACATTTTATTAGGTTTGGAGTGCCATGAAAAATAAACAGAAACAAATGGAACAAATTTCTATAAAAATAAAATAGAAGTATAGATGAAAATGTATAGGGTATATCACAAAATTTCAACACCATGCCATCCCCAAACAAATGTCCATGATGAAGACTCTAATAGAGAAATAAAGGCATTCTAAAAAATTATTTTAAACAGAAGAGGAAAGAAAATATAAAAATGATATATTATACTTTATGGGTATATATAATAGACTACAAGACACCCATATGTATGATCCCTTATAGATTAATATATGAAATGTGTTTTCCCGTCCTATGGAATTAGAGGATAAAGCCTATATAGAGGTAAGAGAAAAGAATTTGGAAATTGATAAGATTGGGAAAGAGAGAAGCTTGTTGTTTTAGGAGATATAGTAAATTAGAATTTAATATTACAAAATTTCAATGACCTATAAAGATAGTATAAGTATGAACCATGACAAGGTGATTCAACCAAAATCCTTAAAACCTGAAGATAAAGTGCTATTGTACAAATCTGGTAATAATAAAACACCAAGTAAACTTTTTTCTAAATTAGAAGGCCCCATTGCTTTTATTCATGTATACCGCATTGGTGATGTGTAGATAAAAATGGAAATAAGAGAAAACAAGTTCACTATAAATGGGAATATTCTAAATATGTTCCACGGGACTATACCTCAATAACTAGTGTAGGAGGTTACACTCCTTAACCTGATTACCAATGAAGATCAACCAGGCTGCATATTTCTTTTTCACTTGATTAGGAGTAGTAAATACATTTTTTATATAAATACATGATAAAAATAAATTTAAATGAATTGATTTTATTGCACTAATTATGTGTGTGTGATTGAATTTGTTTGTCTATACATTTTCAAATTTTTTCAATTTTTTGTGTCGATCCACCAACATTAAAAAAATATCATTTCGGAGGAAACCCTTGTTTTGTCCCATAGTCCACTCTTCCCCTACTTCATGTTCGGGATTTATTGAACATGGATGAACTATAATTTTTTTCTTATATTATTGTCCCTTCAATGAATATTATGTGAGAATAAAAATTGGAGATACATATAAAATACTATTTGTGATAGTGCTAAAAAAACAAAACTCATGGAACATGACATGACCCACCACTATGAAGGATCATTGAAAATTAGTTTTTTATTTTAAATAAAATATCTTTTGAATTAAATATATTTTTATTTAAAAATTATGTTTTATGATATTCAAATTAAAATTTAATATGCACACTTGAATTAATGCTTTAGTTGACTTATCGTAGATAAATTAGTTTCTTATAAATCCAATGACACAATGCTGTAGATTTAATTTTAATGATAATTAATAATAAATATAAGGAATTTAACATTTAAAGTGAATTATTAATAATAAAATGATGAATCATTATTTGAGGGAGTTTATTTTTTAACGTAAATAAAATTCCAGTACCTTTTCTGTTCATTGAATTTATAAAATTATTGTTAAATGATTTGTTTTTATTAGTAATTCTATGAGTGATTGTCCAAAATCATATTTCCCATTACCAAGATGAAATATAAACCCTGAACTTCTTGTTTTTTCTTAAGCTTACTTCTTATGTGATCTAGGTACATGAAACTGACCAGAACTTGAATTTGATATTTTCATATCTATGACTACGAAAAAAATATGTGAAACGATGCATGAATCTTTTAAAAATACCATATCCTTAAATACCACCATTATGTCATGCCTTATTTAAACCATAGAGTCCATGAATTTCCTTTATTTGGGTGATTCATATATCAATCCATTTTCATCCATTCATACCATAAACATTGTAAATACTTGATGTATTAAACATTTAGTGTGGGGGAAAAGGGAATCATGGTAAATGGGATGATTTATATTTGTAATAAAGTAGTGTGGAGGTGCTTTTTGTGTGAATAGTAAAATTTTATAGAATTATTAAATGTACTATATTATTTTTCCCCTCTTAAATATAAAAAAATTAAAATGATAAATAGAACAAAAAAATGCGAAAAATGGGCTATGATTTAGGTAAACCAAAAATCATCATTACAAGACCTGTGAGTTTATGTGGTTATATGATGTATTTGAGGTTTATTATAATAATCATAATTTTTAAAAAATAGAGAAAATTGGATCGTTCTTTTAAGAAAAGTATTAATATAATATATATATATTCTAGAGAGGGAACAAATCATTCATTATGCTTAATCTTATCGTAATCATTACATTGGAATTTTAGGGATAGCCGAAGTTAATATTAATTGATAGGGAGAATGTAATTAAACATTTACTTTTAATATCATGATATATTTATTAATAAATTAACCACCTCCTTGATCTTTAATTTTGAATATCATGTCATACACGCCTTAATCCTGAGATACATTTGATCCTTGATAACAAGACCTCGCGATATTATATGCCTTCTATTTTTACGATGTCGATAATGTAGTTCATTTACAATACATTTGATTAGGGTCATGTTCTGGTGATATGATAATAAATCTACGTGAATTGTATCTTGAGTGATCAGAGAAAAGAATAAAATGTGAGGTAAATCATGACTTGGAATATTTGATAATAATTAATTGATTAGCATAAATGAATGAAAGGAGAAGTTCTATAAGTTTTCAAAATGGAATAGTAAATTGCTAGAATTGATTATTTTTATTTAAATGTGAAATTAAATTGATATTTAATGAGGGATTTTGAATTTTTATTTTACATTAATAATTGTTTTATTATCCACCATTGAGATTCGAATAATGGAAACATCAGTGACTATTTGATGTTCAATGTTGAGATATTATGTTTGGGAAAAGGAATGGATTACGGGTGGGGAAATTGATAGAGGAAATATTTTCTATTGTTTTACATCAAATTTCTTTGTTTTAAATCCCATAAATGTGATATTTTAAGGGAAATTATCACATTTTATGATTTTAGTGATATTTTGAGCTTAATTTGAAAATGGAACATTTTCTATATTAAAAATTTTCAATTGTTTTATTATTTATTCCCTATAATTATATATAGTGATAAAAATCGTGAATTCATATATTATTGGTTTTTTAAACATGGTGGGATGTATTTATATTTTCTATACCCAATGCTAAATCCACCATATGGTAGCTCAAAACTAGTTCAGAAGTTGGGTCTTGAAAAATGTTCACAGATCTGGCTATGTATTTTGTTTGGGACCTTATATTATCATGGGAGGGCCCAAAAACACTTCCTTGATGAGAGTGGATGAAAATATCATTGAGGAAAATCATTCATGAAGGCGTTGATGCGTGAATTAGCCATTATTAAGTCCATTAATGCATGGGAATCCACAGACATGGAATCTGGTGAATCTAACTAGGAAGAATAATGTATCAAGGTAAAAGTTTCATAACACTCTCTAAATAAGGATAAATACGTTGACATTTTGAGGGAGGACGTGGAAGATATTTGTGAGAAAATTCCAAATATGTAATCATTCATGGATCAAACCTTTAATGGGGCTAACATGAGGTAATGTTCAAGGGGATGTATTTTCCTATAAAAGGAATAAAGCTCCTTCTTCCAAAATGATTTCAATCCATCCTGTACCATTTCATCAACCAATGGGAGAATTATTTGAAGACATCCCCCAATAGATTTACTTTACTTTATTATTTTTTATTTACTTAATTTCTAATATATCCCCTCTATTGTATAATTTAGACCTCCCCATCAATAGAAGGATAACATCATTAATTGATTAGCTAAGGTCGATGTTATACCTATATTTTTTGATTGAGTTCTATTTATTCAAATTAATAATTACCATTTTATATCTAAATTTGTTTTTAATTCATAATTCATTTTTAAATTATTCTTGTGGTAAAATTTGTTTTTAATTATGTAATTTTTAATTATGTTGGCCTATGAGCCATGTCTCCCTCCACCCAATTATAGTACGTATCTGGTGGAATAGATTAAGGTTTGTTGGGGAGTGCTTCATTTTCATTAGCACATGTGTATTATTGTAAGTTGGAATATCTGTTTATTACATAATAACAAAGTCGAATCCAAAAAATTGAGGTATCCTACGAAAAAATAATGACATAAACTTCAAACATATTTAAAAATTTATGATTAAAATCTGTTAAATTTACAAATTTAAAATTCTTTCCAATTTTACCCCAAAATAAACCATCAGTCCAAAATAGATTCAAATAACATAAAATTTTTAATTTTGGAGGGATTAAATAAATGAAATACATATAGAAAATATGGAAAATATTATCTATATTAATTATTTTCCACTTAAAACATGCTTTCCCATAAGAATAATATCATAACCTATAATTTACAGGGCACAAATGTTACCAATATTTATATTTGAATGTAATAAAATTAAAACAAATCAATTTATTCAAAAGTAAACATAAAGATCAATTAAATTTTTTTATTTCTAAAGAAATAATTAATTCATGTACTTTATTTTTTTCCTTCGAAAAATTATGTAACCTCTCTTTTAATTCATTCAAACACCTAGTTTTATAATAATTAACCCTGGAAAATCATGATCAACCTCTCTATTAAATATTTTCTCTCATCTTTCATGATAGAATTCAAGTATTGTTATTCTCATGCATCAGAAAATTCTCCTAATCTATAGGCTTATAAACGAACTAATTTCTCCACTTTTTAAATAAAAAAGGCACATAAAATGAAGAAGAATATTCAATGAAGGTGTAAATAACTCTAAGAATTAAGGTTGGTATTATTTGATACTTTAAAATTAAAGCCCAACGAGGAGTTTTATCTCTTATGTAAAATGTGTTATATCAAAAAGTGTAATGAAATATTCACCTTCAATGTAAAAACACACAAATTCATAAAAAATCATAGTACGACCCTGATAAATATAACAAATAATAAATAATTTTTTCACCCTCTTTATTTTTTTAAATTTTTTTTTTCAAAGAGTGAGATCATTTTATTTAATTTTATACATAGAAAAAACCTAACATACACCACCTAACTACATATGTAAAATATCATCTATCCAATGATGTTGATTTTAGATTATTCTAAGTCACAACCCATTATTCTCATTTTTCTGGTTCTTTTATTCATTTAACATTTTTTAAATTCAAGTGGGGAAAACAAGAATGTATCATGAATAAATCAAAGAACATAATTTTACTGACAATAAGAAGCATCACAGTTCATTCATATAATGAAAATAAACCCTTCCACTTTGACTCCCTTCTACCCCACACATTGGCGTAAAAATATCATGAAAAATATCATGAGTGTGTTAAGAATGGAAAAAATGTCTTGAAACATGGATCATCCATATAAAGTTCATTCATGGTCTCTATTGATTAAAATAATATTGATTTAAAGGTGGTATTTTAAAGATGAGTGGTATATAAAAAAATTATATAATCATATTAAATGTGTTATTGTATATTCATAGCTTTAAAAAGATCAAATTAATGTTCAGGGACTGGCCGTGCCGTCGCCTGGTCGTGCTGTCGACTCCTCCCCTCCCTGAGGGGGAGGGGGTGATGGACTCATCTCTTCTTCTCAAGCTTTCCATTCCCCTCATTTTTCTCCTTTCACCATCTTGGGATTACTTCCTATTTTCCCCGATATCATGCTAGCTCTGAAAGTCCATGGCTTCACCTTTGGAGATCCTTCTCATCCAACTTCTCTCTCGGAGTTTTCAGAGGATTATTCTCTACACAACCTTACATTGGTTGGTCGATTTGGTCATTGGAGGCCTTCGGTAGATACAATCGATAGATTCATCAACAACCAATTGGGTCTTCATCATCGTGCGGTCATCGATCTGCTCGACTCTCAACAAATGATGGTTCAATTTTCCTCAGATGAAGATCTTTCTCTGGCGTGGTCTAGCGGTACGCACTCTATCAATAATCATCGGTTAATTGTCCTTCGTTGGTCCTTCGATTTGAAGTTGAAGCGTGACACGGAGACAATGACAATTTGGGTTCTTCTTCTAGGTTTTCCGCTATCCTTCAAAATTCCTTATATATTGCAGATGATTGGTTATATTCTAGGTCGTTTCGTGGTTGCGAACTCTAGGACCCAAGCGATTTTCCATCCCATTCAACCTAGAATCTGTGTAGAGGTCAATATATCTATACCCACTCTAGATTTTTTCTGGATTGAGATTGATGGTGAATATAGGGTTAAGCAGCAGGTTTTTTATGAGTGGTGGACTCATAACTCCGCCTCCTACTTTCCTCCACGGTCACTCGTCCAAGATCTGTCATAGAGGTAATATCCTACCTGCTTTGAATTCGGTTAACGTGGCTAATTCTATCCACAAGAATCATGCCAATGAAATTTTTAGTAATTCTCAAGAGATTCCTTCCTCTATGGAAGTTTCTATGCCAATTCATGATACAGGGTATATAGTCATTGTGGCGGATCCCCGAGGCCCTGGGGTGAATGGGTGCCCTCCTTCTGAGAAGGAGGTGTGACTGGTCACCGGATATGATGGATTTTCATTAGAAAATCAGAAAGATCTGCATTTTATGCCCCCGGAACCCAAGGTCTCAGAGGTTTTTGATAGCTTAAGAAGTGATTTGGGTATCAAGAACATGTTTCAGGGAGATGGGCAGGGTGCGAGACCGAGTTCATGGGTCCCCTCTTCTTTCACAGGGATGGAGACGTCAGGTAGTAGAGGTCCTCAGGTGTAAGATTCTATTAATTCTGGAGATCCAGAGAGGATGTTCTACCTCTTGACAAAGAGCGTCTTCTAGGAATAAATAACAGGATTGCAGTGTTGGGGGGAGATGAGTTTCAGGATCCTGGGGGAGGGGATGATTCTGTTGCCACTAAAGATAACCCTCTCTGCCAGGAGGATTCTCAAGAGGAAGACTCTACTTCAGATTCTACTATTGAACCCAAGGAAACGGGAATTGAAGAGGAATATCATAGATCCTTTTCAAGGAAATGGAAGAAAACTATTATAGATTTTGATGGATTCATTACACACTCTCAGAGGCCGCAAAAAATAAAAGATTATTCAAATCTACATAGTCATCCCATTACAAGGTCTTCAAGTAAAGGCATGCCACCTCCAACGGTTCCCAAAATAGTTTAAAAAAACACATCTTATAAGGATAAAGGATCCACAAAGAACACAGAAGATGTGACCACTAAAGAGCATGAATCACAGGCAGGTTAATCTCCTGTCATGGATCTGGTGGATAATGAAACTGATATTGTATAACCTGTTATCCCCCTATGTGGTAAAGAAATGACGTAGTGTGATGTATGGGATGTTTTCATCAACAGAAATGAATAATTCGTATATAATGAATTTGTGGTAGATTCTACTCAAGAGGAGTTCGACAGATTGGTTGGGAGAGACATCAAATTAAATCTGAACGAGGAACATGGTAGTTGGGTTCGAAAAAAACTCATCATATTGGCATGAAGATTCAACAGAAAGAATATTACTATGGATGAACGCATCCAATCATGGTACAAGTTGGAAAAAATCCTTGAATACATCCTCAACGATGATCTGGATGGAAAGGCCAACACTCTTCAATGGAGTCTCCATATTGGTTAGTTTTCTAAAAGTCTAAAAATTCAATTGGAAGATATGATTATTACCTAAGGTGTTGGTTGATTGTTTGGTTGTGTCTGGACCAGTTTCCCACTTTTTTCCTTAAAAGTGGATTCGTAATAAAAGAAGAATAAGTTTGTGTTTGTGTGCGGTTGGTGGCATGTACCAAGATCACACAAAAAATTTCATGATAAAAAAATATGAAGTACTTCATCAAGAAATGCTATTGAGAAATGGAGAATACAAAATTGTACAATAACTAATGTCATGATTAATAATAAAAAATCAATTCACATGAATTTAATATATGTAATTTTAGAGAAATGATTGGTAAATTTCATTTTGAATAATCATGTAATTTCCTTAAATATCAAGTCCTCATTTTAATATCCATGCTTCACGTTAATAATTCAATTCATCATTTGACTCAATCAATCTAATTATTATTGAAATATAAAACATGGTCTCATAAGATCATTTAGAAACTCATTTCTCTTATATAAGACAAGTAAATCCTAATTCATGTTTCAGTATATAATATAAACATTATTGTTGAAAACATGATTTTGTGAATAAATATATAGAGTATAAAATATTATTATAAAATGTGAAATCCCATTTGAAATATATATTCGGTCATCTTCATTAAATGATTATGGAATTTCTCTTCCATTAGGATCCTACAAATGAAAATTACTCAATTAATCACAAAGATCATGTTATTTAATCTCGAAATAAAAATAGTGAGTGTGCTTTATGCTGGAATAATACAAAAAAGAAAATTTTATATTGAAATTCATAGAATGAATATAAATATTATTCTCAGTAAGATCCCCCATGTGGGTCGTGAATTGTTACTACCTCAAGAGGACAATTCAAGTTGTTATCCCAAGTCAGATGGAGGTTGGTTCTTCATTGACTTGAACCAAAACATGTTTATCTTGCCACCATATTATTCTTAATTCTTATCAAGTATAATTCCATGTATAGAGTATACTAGATCCTCCCCCATCACAAAGTGGTATATCATTCATAGTGGTGGTAGGTTGAAGTATGAAATCACCTCCTCCTTTTGTGCTACACATGAAACAATATATTTCTCTTCATGTACTCCCTCTAGTGAATCATAAATGTCTTTTTGGAGATCTCTACATTAATTAAATAGTGAAATTTCATTTTTCATCATTATCATAATTATCATAATAATTTTTAGAAAATTCTAAAAATTCAAAACAATTTGTTGTGGTACATAAATTAGTTTCAATAAAATTAAATGAATTTGGGTTTATATTGTATCATCCCATTGAGTTTCTTCATCTTGAGTCCCTTCATTAATGAAATCTATTCTTGGAGTTTACCATTATGGGACGGAGGTATGTAGTCATGCTACTCCATATTGAGTTTGGCCTCATCTTCATGGATGTCCTTTGTGAAATTAAGGAAAACAAGAGGCACTTCTTTTATGGCCTTGTGAATTTTTAAGTATGTTAAGAGCTCTTTGATCATGCTCATCAAATGATGAAATGAGAGCCATGTCTCTATTCTTGATTTTTTTTCTTAACCATTATCATAAGGGAATCAGTTCTTCGTTAGAGTTCCTCCTTTTTATTATATATTTACTCTTCATGTGGGTGTTAGTAATATTTCTAGGTAGAATAATTTTAATTTTAATACTTCATGGAAATAGGGTTTTTAATATTAATTTTTAATGAAAAAAAATATTTTAAAAAGTGAATTTAGTAAATTTGAATGAAATAACTATTTTTCCACATGGAAACAACACCAGTTTTGATGCACACTTTTTATAGGGAATAGAAAAAGTAACAAAATTATAATTTATCCCATAGGTTGACCAGGGTTGTCTCACTTAAGAAGCATGTCATTTTGTTCAATCACTTATCCTAATTCACTGAGTTTAATTATTTATGATTTTTAAAATTATTTATGAAAATGATTTTTTAGTTTTCTTGGAAAATTTTGAATTAATATAAAGAAATTAAAACTATAAACCTCTATGAAAATTCAGATGTGTAAAGAATGAAAATATATATGAAATATATTTGTGATAGGTTTGGATAACGTTGGATCATTATTTATTTGTTTATTATTTTAAATAAATTTGATAATTCATTTTTTAATCATCATCATTGAATTACATTCCATTTATTTATTAAGTGTTTGATTTTATCATTCTATTGGCACACCAAAACACACCTTCCCCAATAGCAAAATAGAAAAAACGTCAACTAATAATGATATTCATAAAAGACCCAGATCCACCATATCTCATTTCAACCCTTAATAGAACACCAAATCCAATATATGAAGGTTTACCCTAGATAAGGGAGTGAAAATAATTAATATAAGAAAAAGAATAGATTTGTATGTAGTGTCACGGTTGATGACAGCAACACTCATGAAATTCTCGCACAACTACCTGATATATATTTTAACCATATTCAATTGAAGTACAATAACAAAGAGTGCTGCGATAACTCCAAAAAGGCCATGCCTTATGTGAGTCATTATCTATTGAAAAGTGAATAGAGATAGCGATGTAAGGATGGACGAGAGAAAGTTAATTTGAGTTGGAAGAGAATGGAGGATCTATGATGAAATGTAAAACAAGAAAATAAGGGGGAAAAGTGACACAATTAATATTAAAGGAAAAGAGAAAAAATAAGAATATAAAAAATAAGAATGAAAAAATGGAAATTAAAAATGAATATGCGAGAAAAAATAGTGAAAAAAGGAGAAATGAAAAAATTAATAAATAACAAAATATAAAATTGAGAACGAAATAATATAAATTAAAAAATAATGAGAAATGGATAAAAGAAAAAAAACAAAAGTAAAAAAAGGATTTTTCTTTTGAAAAAATACTAGACTTCGAGATTCCCTCCGACACCCATAATTTATGACATGAAATCAATTTATTAAAATTTATTTGTTTTCATGTATATATGAAAAATAATAGTTAATTATTTGAATCAATTGTACATGAAAGATAAAACCATGTAGGTCTTTATTTGTAATCAGGGTGAAATGGTGTGATCTCCACCACTGGTTCTTGAGATTTGGTCCAACAAAACATATTTAAACACTTCCCATTAATAGTAAATGGGTGTTCTCCAACTTCCATTTTTATTAACACAAGACCAAATAAATATATGGGAATAATAGTAAAGGTTTATTCCCATATCAAAATAATTTTTTTATGTATTTCGCTTCTGTATATATTTGTAAATACAACATGATCCCTAGGGTTGAAGATTCTTTGTTGAATACTCATGTTATGTTCTATACCAGTTATCTATTTATAGATCATTTATTTTTTGAAATATTTGACCATGATTTCCTCTAACTCCTATAAACTACATCTTTTATCTTTAATAGCTTTATCATGGTCCAAAGTCATCTCCCATACCACCAAATAGGCATTGTGCTCCAAATCCACATGTAAATCGAATCTCCTTCCATTAATCAATCTATATGGGATCTCCCCTATGGGTGTATTTTTAGTCATCCATTACTCTCATAATGTTTCATCTAACCTTCGTCTCTATTCCATCCTATTGGGTTTAACATTTTTTTCCCATAATTCCTTTGATTTCTATATTTAATACTTCTACATGGCCATTAGATTGGGGATGGTATAGTGTTGACATTTTATGATGTAACCCATAAATTTTCATAAATTCATCCATTTTATATTTCATAAAAATCTTTTCTTGATGAAAATGATTTCACGTGGAACTCCAAAATAATTGAAATTGTTATCACTGACAAAATCACAATAAACATTAACATCATCAGTTTAGGGTCATTTTTCATCCACCCATTTTTGAAACGTAGATTAAAGGAAAATGAATATATGAATTTTAAAATAAAATTTTTAATGGTTCTAGGAATTCTATTTCCCATTATTCAAAAATTTCACAAAAACTTATTTCATTTGGAGGAATTTCTTGTCTTTTTAATATATTACTTTAAAACTAGAAGATTTGACATATTTTACAAAATTCATATGAATATTTGAATAATGTGGTCCAATGATGTCCAGATTCTAAATATTTTTAAGCTGACCATTGAGGTATAATATAGATTCAAACAGATAATTTAAAAAAGATTTCAACAATTTATTCCATTTCTCTTCCTAGTAAGGATCTTCATATCAATTGATCATTACAAATTTTCTGTATAAATGTGTCTTCCCAAATATAAAATAATGATTTTGATTTAAGATTTTGTTGTTGGGGAGTGTTTATATGAGATGATACCTGATATGAAACCAAATAATTTAATATTTTGAGATAACATGGTACTTTACCATTGATAATGTAGAGATTGTTTCTACGAATCTTAAAATTATATGGGTTCTGGTTTGGAATTTCTACTTCAACGGTGTGTGTTAATTGATTTAGATGATTATCCATATGATTTTCAGTTACCTTTTTATCATTAATATTCAAATGTACCTCTTCTAAGAGTACTATCCATTTCATAAAACTTACATTAGCATCTGAAATTTTCATTAAATACCTATGTACTGCATGATCAGATAAAACAAAAACTTGTGTGCCAAAAAGTTATGATTGGAATTTATCTAGTGCAAAGATGACTACATGGAACTACCTCTTAGTGGTTGTGTAGTTTTTTGTATGGCATACAGGGTCCCTTATTTGTAAGATATGACTTAAGTCATGGTGTCAATTAATTTTGATATAGATACTCCAACCTCTTGGTGGGATACATTACAATGAAACGTGAATGTTTACTCCCGATGGGGTGATTGCATTTTTGGTATTATGATCAACATCTTATATAATTCATAAAATGATTTCCTATATAAATGGTCAATATTAAAATCATAATCCTTTAAATTTAATGTTGATATATAAATAATGAACTTACTAAAATCCATGTTTAATCTTATAAAAAATACTAAATTTCCTAACAGGTATATAGAATGATTTACACAAGTAGAATATGGAATGGAATTTATTACATCAACATTTGATTTATCAACATCATTTTATTTTTTTGAAATTAGGTCACCTAACACTATTATAATATCATCATTGAAATGATTTTTTTTAATTTATGAAAATGATAATTTCAATGCATGTTTTCCAAACATTTTTTAGATTTCCAAAAAAAATGGTCAACTGAATTTCCAAAAATTATAAAATCATTGAGATATACATCCAAGATGTCCTCAATCTGGTTTGAGAAAATATTTACCATACAGTGGTGAAATGTACATGGCGGATTTCATTTCCTGAAATGCATCCATTAATAGGATAATTTTACAAAATAATTGGTGAAGGTTGTCTTCTACTAGTCTTCTGGTGGGACCAGTACCTGAAACTACCATCAAAATCCATCTAGAAAAGATTATTGTTCTTTTTCAACAAACCACTCTAGTATCTAATCGATAAACATGATAGGAAATAGGTCTTTTTTGTATCTTTATTTTGTTTCCTGTAATCAATACACACTCTCCATCTATTTTTTAAAGTCCTGGAGATCATATCATTTCTCCTTTTTAACATTGGTCAGACAGGTTTTCATTAGGACTAATTGAATTGAGCTGACCCACTGAGAATCAAATATTATGTAAACGATGTAATATTTTATAAATTTTTGGATCCCATTATTAACAACCTTGATGATGGTGTTATTCAGTATTCTATAAGGTTTCTAACTTGTTAAGTATAGCTTTTTAAAAATATTTACTAATATAAGACCATACGATTTATACTAGGTATATAACCTAATCACTATTCAATATCTTGGATATTTTCATGGAGATGTTATATAGAAAAAATTTCTTAAGCATGGGATAGGTTACATTCAATGGTTTCAAGCAATATTTCACTACCCATTAGGCAATCATAATTCAAGTCACATAGAAATGGAATATGTTCTATACAAAGTGTTAGTTCAAGGGATGATATATAATTTAGTATTCCTACTTCTTTGGAAGAAATATCTTATATAGTCTCACTCTCCATCAACAAATCGTCAAAAAAATTGGACTTTACCATGTCCTCTAACATGGTATCAGGATGTTCAGATACTTTGTATTTTGAATATTCTAATGAAAATTATTCTCAAAATGATAATAATTCATGAAGCATAACGGAATCATCAATTGGTTATATACAATTTTATGGGAGATCGTATTAAGTGATTGATTTTGGGAAGGATGGTTTATTGTATCAAAACTATATTTAAACATAACGTACCTAGATTTCATAATTTAAATACCCAAACTAAGGATATTAATTGATTCAATGTAATAAAACTCCTATGTTCATTATGAATGGTCATCTAATTTCCCAAGATTGATATTTGGAATTGATAAATTGAGTTTCAGTAATCCAATACATGAATAAAAAATTGAATTAATACCTAATCAAAAAATCCTCCTATAATCACATCACCCAACACTATGAAATATATTCACTCTGTTATGAATTATAAGAACGAGAAGAATGGGTAATCAATGAATAATGGTAGGGAAGAAGGACCCCGGATCATCAAACGATCATCTGGAAGTGTCCGTCAGCATCCCTTAGTCTTCTCTAGTCCCATAATGTCATTAAATGTGGGACAAAGTGGTTTTTTTATAATAAATTTCATTAAAGCCTCAGCTGCATTACATTTATTTTTCTTGTCACCACTATATTCATAATGTGTAATTTTTTTTCACAATGTGTAATCCCTCTAATTTCATGAATCACGAATCTCAGCATTATCATCTATAAAAACATTTCGCTAAAATTCTCTCAACATGTAACATAGTTACATGAGTTGTACTGTTCTGTCACAATATGTAATAATGTCATGACTTGTTACATGGACCTTCTAATTCCTTTTCAAAAAGTCATGATGTGTAATTCTATTACATGACATGTAATTTTTTTCTCTAGATTTAATAGCTGTCTCTATCATCAAAAATACAATTTTGTGCCTCCTCGCATCGCTCGTAGCGTGAAGTGCCTTTTAGATCATAATTTCACACATTTTTGTACCTTTTTCATAAATTCATAATTTTCTATGATAAAACACAAAACAAGTCAATCGTCCCCAAAATTGAAGAGATTCATCATTTAATTACCTAAATCAATATAGTAAAATGCCATAAAATATATGCATGAAATACATATATCGGTTACTAATGGTCATCATTAACATTATAAAAGTTGTAGCATCACATCACAAATATTACAATATCTATTTTCCATCCTATCCACTAATATTATCTATGAAAATCTTAGTCAATATTTTTCAAACAATCGTTCACTTACAACTTCAATGTCAAAAAATAACCAATCATCTCTTTCACAAACAAGTAGGCATAATAACATGGTTATGAACATGAATAATATCATCCCCATCGATAGTACAATCCAATGTTGGATCCCCACCTTCAAAACATTAAATAAATGCAAGAAATTATGAATCCTAAAACTAACTTCTATTTACATGGTATAGAATATTTGACTCAATAGACATGGACATTACGGTAACTTGCTCATGCTCTTTCAGACCCTCTATATGAATTACAAAGAACAATACTATCATCATCAACCAGAATCTTGAGTCATGGACAACCTGAGTGCGTGTCTTCCAACTCAATGCATCAAAAACACTATTTCCCTTTCCATGTGTAAATTATAACTCAAGATAAATAGATTTATTTATTCAACACATCCCAATTTTGGAAGACTCAAATCACAATTAGAAATGTTGTAAAAAGGATCTTATATTCAATATAAATAAAAAACATTTCAACCTAAAGATAATGATGCAAAAATAGGCATAATCAATTTTTGATAACTAGTGATATTTCATAGGATATTTTCCTTTATGTGGCCTCATATATCATGATCTATATTCCAATATATGTTATCCATACATTAGTACTTCCCCAAGTTCAATCCCATATGTATCACAGAAGAAGGTATACTACTTACCTAACTCAATTAAAACGAATAACGTTCTTGTGATAAAAAATTTCTTTAACTCCTAAAAGGAATTATCATATTATTAAGATCAATAAAACCTTATATTGTTCTTGTAAAATATTGAGAGTGGTTCAACTAAGTCATTGAATTTTGTGATGACCCATCTATAATATCCTTCTATGGAAAAAAATAATTCGATATCAAAAACATTATTTTTCTGCTCCTAGGATACGACTTCTTAAACCATCTCTAGGTCCCATGAAACACATTATTTTCAACTTATATGACCCACTAAATTTATCTTCTGAATTTCAAAATGAAACGTTGATCGAATTGGATAAGGATGATTCTAACTAATAATACTCATGATGATGTATATATGGTAAGAATTATCATCATGAGTTTGGGAACACACAAAGATGTCATCCTAAAAAGAATCGCAAAATGATCCAGATATAGATGAAATATTTTTTTCTCCAAAACCATGAACACATAAAAAGAATTCATCATCTCAAAAAACATTATGAAGAAATCATACAAACCATTCCTACTTATATAAGTAATACACAGTATATCAGAATGTATCACCCTTAGATGATTAAACCATGACCTCAAAACTATCATAGATAACACACAATAATTATTCAATAGGTAATAGAGATCTTTAATATAAGGATGAATATAGTAGTTCTTAATGTGTATCTGATTCATCATCTAATAATCAATTAGTGACCTCAACATTCTGCAATCCTTCCAACCAAATAAAACTATATAAATGTATAGTGATATACTCGTACTAACAACCTCATAATTATCGAATTCATCTAGTTGTGTTTTAAAATCATGAAGATCTAGTGGTTGCCTTATATTAGGTGGAATAGAAACTATCTTATCTATAAGAATCATCACAATTTAAAATTAAACCTCTCTATCTATTTGAAGCCACAAAAATTCATTAATAATATATTCAGAAAAATATCCATTGTAGGAGGTAATACATTATTCACAACTCCCTCATCATCAAACAAAATAATAAAAAGTTGAGCTATGAGATCAACCAATTGAACAATAACTAGATTTTAATGAACTACCATGATATCCCATTTTACCTGTTGAACAAAAGTTTCACCATTAGGATACATAAAACATAATCTCTGATAGTAATAATCAATTTGATCTTAGTCTATAACCCACCAGTCTATCCTCGGTGTCATGTCAAAACAAATCATCTCAAAAAAATTAATGTTTTAAAGGTTACGATACCCAGAATCCTCTATGGCACACTCTTTAAAATAATGAATACAGTCTAATATCACCCCGAATGGCATTCCCATTTCCATCACACCAAACATATACTTAATTTCTAGACCCAATCCACTTACAATTTAATAATATGTAAGAGTGTGTAAGGATAATGGGTCAAATAAATTACTATTATCACAAGTTTTACCACTATACTGGTGAGTTGAAATGACATAGCCACCACTAGATACATATTTTAGGATCCCATAACAGATGAGGGCCTTATTAAACCCCTATAAAAACCTCTATGTTGATTTATATTCACATAGGACATGGTCCCAACTCTTTTTGAATCCAAAAAACATCTATGAATTTATTCCTAATCCCATACCAATTCTAAAACAAAGTGTTAAAATCTATTTTATAAGACCACACAATCCATAATGAAATTTCCCTAAGTTCTACTCATAAATTCTTATCTATATCCTATATATTATTCATTGAATAGATGTTTTCAAAAACATTCCACAAATTCCTTCGAAAATATAACATTTTCCTATATTTTATAAATATACATGTCCCACTATCACTTTGTTAGTCCTTACAAAATATATGCTCCCAACAAGACCATCTTCTCATTAGAAATTATTAACTAATCTAGAATAATTTTAACAGACTCTATCCAAAATTCATCTACCTTAGATCCGACATCTATAGGAATGGTATAAGGGTGATGCTGTGGAAACTCTCTCATCGTGACAAACAAACATGGTACAACCATCCCTAGGGTTCCCTAAAAAAACTTCATAGTGTAAGAGAATTTATCAGAGAATATATCTTCTTCTATATTATCCAGAATCAATATTGTATATTTTACCAATATCATATGATTATTCTAAATTATTTCATTCTATTACCCAACTAGTAAATGTAATCATGTTGTCCTCTATATAAAATTACAATGACATATCTCAAAATAAAAAATATATTACATCAACAGTTTATAAAAATGTGGAATCACTACATAAAACTAAAAACTCAATTTTCATATATTATTCCAATTGATATAGTCACATCTCTAATACTTCCCTCAACCATCCCTCTCCTATGTCATGGTTAATATGGGGTAAATAAACTGACAAGATCATAAAACAGTCATTTGAAACCATTTATACTATTTCAATATCTAACAAATTTTACATTTTTCATTTAGGAGCCTTTTTAACCCATTAAACATATCACTTTTCAATTGTTAATATTTTTATGTTATTAATTAGGAAATATTTTCTTATAATTTTCAGTAAATATGAAACTAATTTTCATTTCCTACCCCCACCCTAACCTTCTCATCCTTGATTAATAATAGGATGCACGAAACCTAAACAATAAGTTCCTAAAATTATGAATGAGTATACCAACCTCGTTCAATGATAGGAAATGAAACAAACGTGTAAACAATAAAATTAACTAACATGTGCATCAACCAAAGTGAAAATGGTATCCAATGGTAATAAAAAAACATGCATTACAAAAATCACACCCTAGGTATATTAGTTTTCCACTAAACATGGGTCAGATAATCCTCAGAGTGAGCACATTAACAAGGCCATAATCATATTAACCTCTTATAAACCATCCTAATATAGAATAAATAATAGAAAAGAAACTCATATCATACCACTTTATATTTTACTATCTTGGGAGCCACTAATAATTTTCCTGAGATGGTGCACCATATGACTTCAATAATACCTCCTCATATTCCATACTTTGTTGGTTTGTAGTGATGATCTATTGCGGGTCTATCATGTAGTGACACCATATTTCTAGTGTGTGGGAATTTGGGTGGCTGGGTATGGTGATGGATTTCAACCCTTGAGATATTGAATCGAGTTAGAGTTTTGGATTCAATTTTATGTGAGTCTTGAGATGTGCTTCTTAATTAAATTGTCTTGAATATACTTGGTTTTAACCTGTTCTGTTCATGATTTCATTATAATTGAAGTGTTTGTTTGTGAATATGCATATAATATTCCGGTTGTTCTGTGTTTTTGGAAGATTTTAACGTGGTTCTTAAATCTCTAGGCTTGGATGATGCCAATGACTCTTATCGATGTGTTTATCTGTAAAAAAAGAAATATTGAATTGAAATGGAACCTGAAAATGGTGATGGATTTAATTTCTTGATGACTTCAATTAGAGAAGATGTGCATGAACATATGGAGTATGCAATTTGAGGAAACAATAAGTTTCTTGATAGACTGTTGAATTTTGGATATGTTTATTACAGTCACACTACATGGATCTATGTCAGATGAGGATCAAAGCAGAATTCTTTATCTTGTGCATGCCATTTGGATTTGGAAGTTTGAGAGCGTATGGATATACTTTTAGTACCATGCTTGTGCATCCTTTCATGGGACAGCTTTTATCATGATGTAGTCTCTAGGGAGGGGTGGATCCTGTAATCTTGATCCAAGTTATCATATTTCATGGATTTAATTGGATGTAATGTTTGAATCTTGGGGTTTCTCACTTTTACATAATAATTGTTTTGATAATAAAAATGTTAATTTTAATCTAGGGTAAACCTGCAGGGGAAATCCAGATGAATGGTGGCATGAAATAATTATTATTACCAAACCATCATGTATTTTATTCCCTTGCATAATAATTACTAAAAAATAAATTTTATAAAAATATCTTATCAAGATAGTCTAAAGAGACCTAAGAAAACCCAAAATAAGGACACCATATTTTTCCTCCCAAAGGTGAGTCTTGAAATCATTTATATTTTTGTCATCCATGTTTTTCCCAAATCCCATATCAATCATTTATCATAGGTTTATTTCACTTTTCATAGCCTATAACCATGAATTCTACTCAGGTACCTGATGGTGGCCCATGAAGGGAGTGAGTAAATCTTAGTAGGCAACCACTAATAGGGTCTACAATAACATCCATTTAAGTAAAATTATATGTATCATTTCCATGGATAAGAAACAACACTGTGAAAATAATCATGGTTACTATTAGATATTATTCCTTAGACTATTATCCCTCATGCTCTATTTGGAAACCAAATTAGTAATCTATAATCTATATATGTTGGATTTATGGACCATACAAAACGGGGTTCAACATGGTCCAAACAAATTTCATTCATTTGAAAATATTTTTTAACATTTCACCTTGGACCTTTAATTCATGTACCCATATGATGTCTATACAATATGAACATAGACCATTAGACTATACTCTTAAACTATACAATACATTAGGTGAACCAAGATCATCCGTCTAGCTGCACCTAAGTAAGAGGATCCTCGGTCCATGATATGAACCATACTATTTATAATTCAATACATGTTTCATCATCTTTGACCTTTTTAACCACCAATAAAAAAATGGTACACCTCTTCATTTATCAAATTAATAAGGTTTATCACATTAAATTATTTATTCAAATCCATAACTATCCCATTTAATCATTTAAGCATAATTACAAATATTTGTAACCATTTGATGTCATTTAACCACATGGATAAGCTACATTAACAAATTATCACATTTACCCACTACATTCCCTAAATCATTTAGCTTTATCAAGTTAAAAAACTAGAATATTATTCAATTTTGTTAATCCAAACACAATTTATATGTTTTAAAATCCTAAGACATTAAAAACATAATTTCACAAAAAATGATTCCTTATTAAATAGATTTTTACACCCCATGGTTTACCATAGTCCAAGTCTAATAATCATGAATAGATCCCACACCAAACATGAGGGTTCATTCATGTCAATTTGTGTATAAATGTTTTTCTAATTAAAAACATGAATTTGATGCATGATAGAGAATTATCCCAACACATAAAAATTATCAACAACATGACTATGAAAAACTATGTTATAGATCAATTACTATAATTTAGTTATCATGTGAACATCCATAAATGAACCTTGACTCCAACCCAAACAACCTTGAATCCACAACCAATGAATATTCTTGAAAACATGCTTCTATGGATTCCTAAGGAGAGAAAATATCATACTAATTTATTATATAAAACTTTTAATATATGAGTGGTATACTCAATTGGATATTTGATTCACATCTATTATTTCTTCAAATAACCTGTGATTGGCGTAGAATCACCCTTGGAGGATGAGGGAGACATTTTTTTGTCATTTAAGAAAATATAGGTGGAGTAGTGATTAAAATAAGGTAATTTTTCATAAATAAAAAGAGGAAAATAATTTTTTTCCACAGTAAGGAGAAATATGGTTTGGAAACATGGATTGAAAAACCATGCACTAACCATGTGACATCGTTTATCAATGTGGGGTCCTTGGTTTCATTGTTTTCTTATGAGACTTCATAGTTTTCAAAACCACTCATTGGACTTTTCGTGGCACTACTCAAGGATATATTGTATTCTATAACCCCTTAAATGGTCTCGAAAACAATGTACCCCCCAATATACACCACATGTTTATAGTTCACATTTTGTAATAATAGTCTTCCAATCATACTCCCATTATATAATAACCCCTTTTTCCTTTTTACTATAATGACCTCCCTGAACACCCCTGTGAAACCTCATACTCTTAAAAACAATTTATTTACCATTAAAAGGTTGTTAACTAAAGAATTAAATAGGTAAATACCTATCTGACATGTATAGATTGTAAAAAACAATTGTGTCGTTCTAAATGGGGTATGAAAGGGTGTATTTATACTTTTATGGATGGGTGTTTTAAGATACATTATATAATAGATTTTCTATTTAGATAGTAAAAATCATAATAGTGATATTCATCAAATTTTGAATTATATTTTATTAAAATCTTATTTTTTCATGATATTTATGTCTTTCTAATACTATGTTTATTAATTTATTAAAAAGGAATGTATGAAAATAAAAAAATATTAATGTAATTATTTATACTCTATTGTTAAAAATAATCTTTTTAGGAATTAAATATTAATTTTTTAATTATATAACCTATTAAACTTGTTTTTTGTTAATCCTAGAATTCAAAATTTTGTAATTCCATTATTATATCATGGATAATTCAAATATAAAGCATATTGTTTACATAAAAACAATATTTTTAATATTTACTAAAAAATAAGCATTTTCAAGAAAATATGATAATATTACCTTACAAAATGTCTGCATGTGGAATCAAAAAGGGAAATAGATTTTTGAATAATAATTTCCTAGAATTGGTCATTGTAATTAATGAAAATAATATTATGATTTTTTGAAATAGATTAAAATCTTGTTTGTAAAACAATTAATTATATAATGGTTTTAATCAATTATTTTATTTCATAAAATTATAATACATTCATATATTTTTCATAGTAAATTAAATGTTACTAATTTCCTGTCATGTTACTATTCAAATGGTTATGTTACTATTTTTAACTATCTGGTTGTTATTCGAATAGTGATATCACTATTGAATTGGTAAAATGAACTTCTAAAATTATATCACAGTTCCATCATTCCATGTTCACCTAAATTACTCTTAATGATATAAAACATTTCAATTTTAATGTTCTTATTTGATAAATAACTCTTTCTCTCTGTAAAAATTGGTTCATCATGACTATAAAACAACCAGTAGATTAATGAAATTCACATTTACCATTACAGTTTTTTAATACTCAGTGTTTATTTTATCATTGTACTAGTTTTTATTTTAAGGGTTATATTTTTTGAAAATGTTATCATTGCATTTAGTGAAATAAAATTTTAGTTGTATTCATTGGATGTTTCTTAGGATTTACAATATTATATACCTAATTATGATAAAAAATATTTACTCCTAAGGAAAATTCAATATATATAAGTTTTTGTGTTGTTAAACACTATCCCATTGTAGATAATAAACCTCAAAGGGTCTACTAAAATACTCAATTGAGAATAGATGTGGGTTCTTTTGTTTCACTTACTCATCATATTACCATTTTTATTATTTATAAATTAGATTCTACCAAAACCAGTTTAACTAGTTCAATTTCTTATTTAGTTATAAACTATATATATAATCCAATATATCATAGAATTTATCCCAATGGGATAGGTTAGATTCAAATTGTACAACATCCAAATTTATAAATTTAAATGATCATGTATGTACTTCATCAAAATAAATATTTGATGCATATTTTGAACTTGTTCGTTACTTGATATAATTTATGTATGATTGGAAACATTTAATTTTTCATCAAGTATCTCAATGGGGATAATATATAAAGGGTTGAACTTTCCCTTCATTCGAAATTTTACAACCCATTCTAAGGTAAAACTCTATGTAAAACATCATCACTATATTTATAAAAAATATCACTCAAATGATTTTCTAAATGAATAATTTCTAAAATCAAAGATCTTTAATTTTTTACTGAATAGATAAAACTTAATCTTTCATTTCTCATAAAAAATTCATTTCTAGCATATTCTATTTACTAATTTCATCTAATTATTTTTGATTTATATATCAATTCCCATGTAAACCATAATATTGGTACAATTTTATATTCAATTTTGATGTTGTTTTTGTATGATAACTCAATCAAGTGATGATTTTTTTCATATTATTTTAAATTAAAAGGGAAAATATAATAGAATGTCCTCAAGTGTTATACTAGTTCTTTACAATTTGAAATTTATTACATATTTATTTAATATACCGATTCTCAATTTGGAATTCATATAATGATGATATCATCAATATAATTTATAAGTGAAACATGGGTCCTGATTAGGTCATATAAAATTTAGGACCCCATACATCCTCACAACATCCTTTAAATATATCATATAAAATTTTTCTAGTGATAAATCATCCTGAATATTGATGAAGTGATAATTCTTGGTTAGGTGATCCACCTCAACCCATATCACATCGCAACTATTTGATACTTCGGGAGACCATAATAAAAGTCTATAGTGACATTCAACCATATCAATATAGGTTTTTTTATTTTATTTATCCTCCAATTGGACATCAATCACTCTAATTTAAGACACTTAGATTCCATGTACATTAAGTTGTACTCAAAAATGTACTTAACCATGTTTTTTGAGAAACTATTCTCTTGGTGATGACAATACATCCTGGTTTTTTCAAATTCGATGGAAAGGATAATACCTAATAATTAGAAAATAGATCCTTCATTATCCTAGTTGATGTTAAAATAGAATTTATATCTTCATATTATTGTTTAATTCACAAATATTCCCTTACTTTTAATCAATCTTCTTATTTTGAAGCATCAAATAATCCATTTATTCATCATCGGTCTTCACCTGGAATAATGGTTGGGAAATTATTTGATCAATTTAGGTTGTCTTACATGGTTTTATGATATTAACATAAATCATTTTCATTACAATAAAGATAGGTTCATTATTAATCCTCAACATGAATAGAGTAATGGGTTATATTCTTCTAACAGAATCAACAATATTATTTCCCTTCCATGATGATAGTGAATAAATAAGTTATATTCTTTGATTAACTCTAACCTTCATCGCTGACATATTTTATAATATTTTTATATTAATATATACTTTAGACTCATAAGATTTTTATATATTTTACAATTATAAACATACATGTATTTTCACTAGATCATAAAATCGATGAGTGTATGTATTGACTCTAGATTATGCACTGAGTAATTTTAATTATGTGTTATAAACTATCATGAGGTATTTTCTATATAAGTATAATTGTTAATGATTACAAAACACAATACTTTGTTTGAAGCATCACCATATAACACACACATTTATCTTATTTAATTTATTATGATTACATGTTCTTTATGATATAGATTATACAGGCTCCTTTATCTCTTAAATTATATAACATAACCATGGGTGGAGGAATGAGTAGTTACTTCCTTTCCTCTATCATATTGGTTGGTTTCTTAATGTATCTTTGATATTTACGAGGTTTATGTTCATCTCTCATACAGTTAAATATATTATTACATCAATTGAAAATATTTATGTGGTTCTTATTTCATCATATATGACATATGGGTTGTTGGAATGTATTTACACATTTTCCATTCAATAACCTAATATGAAATCCAATTTTTTATTTCATAACTCTCTATCTATGGGAAAATTCCCTATACTCGATAAATATTTTGAGAGAACAAAAAATGACACCTTCTTAATTTATAATTTCCTAAATAACTAGATCCTTTTTTCAGATGCATTAAATTACTATAGAATCTATCAAATTTTATCATTTTTATTGGTAACAAAAGATCAGGTGTACCGTACAGTTCATGGGAACATTTCCTCTTAAGTCACGATGGATTAACTATCCTTTTTTAATCAATAAAAATTAACTAGATATATATTTTTGAATAATATGAAAGAAATACATATTAATAAATATCTTATTAATGTTTTCATAAAATATTTCTTTGAATTGAATATTACTGTTTTTTACACCATTGATGTATATTATTTATCATTTTCAGTATATATATGGTTATCAACTAGACTAACATTTTCCTTCTCAGAATAGTGGAATAAAAAAATTACACTAGATTAACCAAATATTAAATGATAAGTTTATTAAACAATCAGATAAATATTAGGGTCAGTACCATATAACATACATGATGGATCTAATCTTTTTCTTATGTTATTAATGATGATTCATATGGTTTAGGTTACTATTCATAGATGAAGAGTGATTGGTAAGTAATTAAATAATGTATCAAACTCCAATTCACATTACATTGGTAATGTTTTTAATAAATTCTAAGAATTATCCCTCACATGGGTTTTTTGTCTTGTTTAACATGGTTGACATAGTTTTTCTAAAGTCCTGGTTCTGGAATCCAACCAGAGGTACCTTGTAGCCTGTTGGTCACATGGCCTCTGTTGGGACCACTTTGTATATGAAGATTGTATTTGTTGTCAACTGTTGTCAATGCTGGTCAAAATGAAGAAGGAGATAAAGAAGGACTCCAAAGTTAATGGAGATCGACTGAAGTGAGGATGCCTGTAGCATTGCTATGTAATCATAGCATTGAATGTCAGGCTTGGGCAACACTTCATGAAGCGAAATCAGACGATGCTTTGCTGGTATGTATTTCACACAAATCATGAGTTAGGAGAACTTGTGATGCAAGCCTTATGAAGGAAAGGGGGAGAAATGATGATTCCAGTCATATAATGTTTTGATTGGAAGGAATGATGCTGCTGGAAGATAGGAAAGATTCAGTTCCCATTGCATATCTGACGATTGTTGAGCTGATCTTTAAGTTCATAGAACTTGTATCCTGATGATACAATGTCACAAAAATGTTTGAAGACCATGCATTGTCATAAAAATGTATGAGGAGATGAAGATGATCCATCCACAATCACTGAGTGGATGATGTGCATTAATGAAGGCCATGCACTATCTCTTAGTGCATGATTAATTAAAGATGATCCAACTTGATCTCTGATTGGATCATTGAAGAATGCTAATGAATTATTTAATTCCGGAGCTTCGGTTGATGAAGAACCTTCTACAAATGTCTCATAAGTCTAGAATACATGATTTAAAGGAGTTGAGGAAGTTTGTGGAAGAAGAATGAAGAAGAAATGGAAAGAATGTCTTAGAAGATGGCTTGGATGGCAATTGGCATTTACAATTGTTACTTTGTTTTTTTAACAAAGAACTTGTGTTTTTAAGTAGCAAAAAATAGCTACCAAGGAAGGCCAGCCGAGGGTCATCACCCAAGGCTCATGTGGGACTCGAGGTCACCACGCCCATGGGAAAATCTCAGGCCAAGGTAGCATATCCCTGAGGCAGGAGATCGGGGGCGTGTATAAGCCCCGAGGCCACGCGGTGATGAAGCCCGCGCAGCGTGAGAGCGAGGAGCGCGCCCGTGACAAGCATAGTGGGCGCCAGTGGCGCACCCGAGTGGCAGGGGTGGGCGCAAGAGCGCGCCCGCAGAGAGAACTCGGTGCGGGTCAGCACCGAGAGGGGAGGAGATTGAACTGGACGTCTCTGGGAGCGGCTGGGTGATAAACCGCGGAAAATCAGCTCTTCGTTTCGATGTGGGGCACGCAAAATTCACCCGGAGGGAATCCTGGCCGCTCGATCGATCGCGCGCCAGATCTCGACCGCACGATCGATCCCGCACGAGATTTTCTGATCGCGGTCGTCCGAAGATCTGATCCAACGGCCTGCGAGGCGTCTCCTTCCTCGAGCCATGCCGAATCCTCCCCGCGTGCCTCCGTTGAACCAGGAGCAACCCGAGAGATGTTTTCGAGCTCCCGGCCACCGCTGGTCGAAGTAAATCCACCATTGTGATCGTCTGGCCATAACGAACACATTGATGCATCAAAATATGCATGCATGCAATGAGATGATGAATTCGGTCGAGTCTGAAGGCAAACCGAAGGTGCCGAGGCCATGTGGTGTTCGTGTTTTGCATGGGATGGCCAAAACAGAGGCCGTGCATGCGTTCTAAATCGCATGCATGAGGAGGAATGAAAGAGGAAGATAAAGCCGCGTGAAACAGCGAAAGAAAAACAAGATTTTACAGAATATTGAAGAACCGAAAACCTCGGGAGTTTGAAGTTATATCACGCGGATTGAACCACCTCTCCTTTTCCTATTAAAATGAGGCTTAGACCTCGAGGAGAGTTTGCTGAAACTTTTGAGAACCGTGAAGCTCTCTGCCTCGCGAAGAAAGAAGCCTCGCGCAAGGTATTTGCGCGGCTGAATTCCTTGCGCGCAACTCTTTTGTGCGACAAGAAGGCTGAGTCCCCTGCGCACCTTCCCTTTGCGCGGCAGGAAGACCCGAGGCAGCCGCATCACTTGTGCGCTCTCGTGGTTTGTTGAGGCTTGTGCGGCCGAGGTTCCTTGCACCTTTGAGGAGCATGCGCGACAGAACCATTGCGCGGCCAGCTACACCCGAGGTGAACTCACACCTTGCGCGCCTTGAAGAGGAAGTGAAGTCCCGAGGCCGTGTGTGCTTAACAAAAGAAGAAAAGGGTCGTGGCAGTGTTTGTGCTTGTGTGTCAAGTGAAGGAACCCTACGCGGCAGTGAGTGTGCACCAAAGAAGACCTGAGGCCTTAGTGCATTTGTGTGTGAATTCTTGAAGAGTGAAGACCACCACACTTTGTGTGTGTGTGCATTTGAAAAGAAGGCCGAGGATAGCTTGAGTGTGTGCAAAAATAGTGAAGGTCGTAGCCTTTGGTGGTTGTGCAAAATAACAAGTGAAGGTCGTTGCCTTATGTGGGTGCACATTTTGAAGAACAAGAATACCCTATGGCCATTTAAGTGTGTGTATGTGAATAAGGACAAATACCACACCTAGTTGTGTGAAAAGTGGAGAACCTTGTGTGTGAAAATTGAAGAACACACCTTGAGTGAGTGTGTGCAAATAAGAAACAAGTTGGCCGAACCTAGTGGGTGCACTAAGTGAAGTGTATACACTTAGAAGAAGTGGAAGACTTCCACACTAATGTATAACACACTTTTAAGTGTGTGAACAAATTGAACAAAGTGTGTGAAGTTCAAGGAAGTTGTTTGCTTGAAGTGATTACACCCTTTGTGGGTTTATTGAACCAAGAAGAAGAAGGGGAGTGCATTCATGCATGCATGCACGTGCACACGTGAACAAAGCCAAATCTGGTTGTGTGCATTTGAGTTGACCAAGACCAGAGGATCTTGAAGAAATTGAGAAGGTCATGCAGTCAGTGCATGAGAATTCAGATGATGCTTTGTGAGAAAATCTTCAGTGTTTGAATAATCACATTGGTGTATGTAATTCTAGCTAAAGAAAGAAGGTGATTAGTGCAGTCAGTTGTTGCACTAAGAGGAAGAATGAAGAAGAACTAGTGCAGTTTGTTTTTCCACTAGAGAAGAAGAGAAAGAAAGAAGAGAATTGATTGCATACTGTTTTTCAAGTAATCAAGTGAAGAGCACTACAATAGATCAAGAGCAGAACCAACCTTTTGAAGAAGGAAGAAGACTGTCTCGATAGGTAGTATAAAGAACCAGCTAGAGGCTGCAAGTTGGACTTGGCTTTCACCAGTCCAGGGAAAAGGATTGTTTCCCAACCCCCTCCAAATTGTAGGGACTCACACTGGCTAGAGGATTGTTTTCCTAGCCACTCCATTGTAACATCATTTTACTTTATAGTGGAGAATCCATGCAGTGGTCATACCCATGCATGTCAAGGATGTAGCTACTCTTATTGAGTGGTGAACCTTGTAAAAATATCGTGTGCATATTTTTACTGTTTTCTATTATTTCATGCCATAGGGAAAAGAAAATAATAGAATCAAGATCCTAACAGGTCTAGAGGTATAGGGATAAAAGTTTGAATTGGTTTAAAAAGTCCCCAACACTGATTCACCCCCTCTCAGTGTTAGGTATATCCCAAACTGGTCCTTTCAATTGGTATCAGAGGGACAGGTTCACCTCTATTGGATTCTCTATAGTGAAGTTATTCTCTTTTGACGACCAGAGATTCTTTCCTGTTTTATCAATGAAGAGCAGTGTTTGTAAAGATTCAGCTATCTCTGTGCAGAAATATATATCTACAAAGACCATGATGAACAGGAAAAAGAAAGGGAAGAGAAAGTTGAAGAAGAATTCCCTCGTATCTAAACAGGAGGAAGCATCTGGTTCTCCATATTTGGCTGATGTTGACGACACACTAGACTTGAAAAGTTATGAGAAGGTGGCTCAAGTACCCACCAAGAAGATGGAAAACCTTCCTACCTCAACTGATCAAGAGGTATGTGTTAGTACATTTGGAAATTACCCTCATGATGAAAATGCTAGCACAAGTGGTGATGAACAATATACAACATCTCAAGAAATATCAGTTGATAGATTATGAATTATTCTACATGGTATTCCTGAAAGAGTGTATCTCTGGTTTGCAGGGTATTTCAATGCATGCAAGAAAATATCACTCAGTTGGAAGAAGAAACTGATGTTTTGGAGAATGGATTACAAGAAAAAATTGCCGAATATTTAATGCTCTCCAGACAGGTTGGAGCCTTTGAAGCAACAAAGAGGGGATTTGAAGAAAGTTCTTCAAAGTGTCTCAAAGATGTTGAAGAAAATGAGGGAGTCAACAAGACTCTGGAAGATAAGATCCATGCACTAGAAGATGAGCTAAAAAGGGGCAATGAAGTCAAGAAGTTATATTTGGAAGATAACTCCCAGAAGATCAATGAACTTGACTCTTTGTTACAAAACAAATTAAAGATGCATGAATATGAAGTTGAAAGATTAAAGAAGGATTGTGAAGAGAAGATGACTATGATTGAAAACCAGGAAGTCATCCTCAATATGAGATGTCTAGAATTGGAAGCTGAACTAACCAATCTTGAGAAGACACATATTGAGTCTCCACAAAAGAATGAAATTGTAGCTGCTGGAACTCAATGTTCTCTGGAATATTCTACTGTCAAAAGACCTCCAATATGTGATAAGAAGATCATGGCTTCACTCATTGATCTATCACAAGTAGCTGATAAGAAGGTACTATCCATACCAACTTGTACTAATGTTTTGAAAATTGTTTCTACAAAAAGTGCAGGTTGGAAGAAAATTTCTAAACAAGTATGGATGACGAAAAGTGATAAGAAACCTACCACCATGGCTAGGGTGGTTAGGGGAAAGAGTGTGGAAGATATGTCCCCACAAAAAGCACAACATACCAAGAAGAAGATTCAGCAACCTTATCAAGAAGATGACAAGAAGTCAAGGTTTTTTGGTCAATGCTCGTGCTGCAATAGATTTGGGCATTGTGCACTGGATTGTTGGTACAATCCCTTTAATGTAAAAGTATAGAGAAAGTACATTTCAAGGGGAGAAATATAGAGAGGAAGATGCAACATCCACAGAACCAGAAACATCTGTATACTGCAAACAGATTTGGAATGTTAAATAAACAGGCTGAGGCTAGTGCTAAGTACAAAAAGAAGATTCTACATGAAGACAGTGAAGTTCTGTGTGTGAGGTGCAACAAGGCTGGTCATACTGTTAGAAAGTGCTTTGAATTTATTCCAGCCCAACAAGAATTCTTGAAGAGGATGAAAGTTACACCGGGATATTCTAGTTCATGGAAAGCTCTTGAAGAAAGAAGATTCACACACAAAGAGATTGAAGAAGTTTTGAGATCCACACAGCCAAATTCAAAATTGAAGATCAAATGTGAAAGAGTGAGGTGTGGAGAAAATGGAGCATCTTGGTTGAGAAAATCATCTCAGCCTTCCTGCTCACATTGAAGAAGCATGGAGGATCCACCTTATTCCCTTAAATCCTTGTGTATTGTATTTTTTCTGATAATATAGGGAATTGAAGGTGAAGGAAGATCTCAGGGGGAGATCCTGAGATTCAATGATAAGAAATGTTCCCTTGAGCGAGAGACACACGGAGAAGCTCTCAGATTCATTATCTCAATCAATATCAACATTTGTTGGTATAAAATTCAATTACTCTGAATATTGTCTGAAGATCATGTTGTTGAAAATGAATTTAAGGTTGATTATTTCATTCACACTCAATATCTTCGACCTAGAATGAAAGTGAAAAACCCTTGAAGACAAGTGTATGAGTTCTCATCTCATGAGGTGTCATATTATGTGGGTAATGGACAGCTTTGTTGTCTAAATCAAATCCTCTTGTTTTCTACACTGAGCATTTCTCAAGTAGACATAGAGTGAAATTATTGATGACACGTTGCTTAAGTACGGAATGATACCCTCTCTACCATGATCTTTGTATTTCTTGTCAATAAGGGGGAGGGAAATGAAATGAATGTATATGAGAGAAAATGAAGTAATGGGAGAGAGATTAGATTCTCATTTTGACATTGACACATTCATCTGAGGAGACTTAAATGTATTGACAACAAAATACAAAGGGGGAGATTGTTGGGACCACTTTGTATATGAAGATTGTATTTGTTGTCAACTGTTGTCAATGCTGGTCAAAATGAAGAAGGAGATGAAGAAGGACTCCAAAGTTAATGGATATCGACTAAAGTGAGGATGCCTGTAGCATTGTTATGTAATCATAGCATTGAATGTCAGGCTTGGGCAACACTCCATGAAGCGAAATCAGATGATGCTTTGCTGGTATGTATTTCACACAAATCATGAGTTAGGAGAACTTGTGATGCAAGCCTTATGAAGGAAAGGGGGAGAAATGATGATGTCAGTCATATAATGTTTTGATTGGAAGGAATGATGCTGATGGAAGATAGGAAAGATTCAGTTCCCATTGCATATCTGACGATTGTTGAGTTGATCTTTAAGTTCATAGAACTTGTATCCTGATGATACAATGTCACAAAAATGTTTGAAGACCATGAATTGTCATAACAATGCATGAGGAGATGAAGATGATCCATCCACAATCACTGAGTGGATGATGTGCATTAATGAAGACCATGCACTATCTCTTAGTGCATGATGAATTGAAGATGATCCAACTTGATCTCTGATTGGATCATTGAATAATGTTAATGAATTATTTAATTCAGGAGCTTCGGTTGATGAAGAACCTTCTACAAATGTCTCATAAGTCTAGAATTCATGATTGAAAGGAGTTGAGGAAGATTGTCTAAGAAGAATGAAGAAGAAATGGAAAGAATGTCTTAGAAGATGGCTTGGATGGCAATTGGCATTTACACTTGTTACTTTGTTTTTTTAACAAAGCACTTGTGTTTTTAAGTAGCAAAAAATAGCCACCAAGGAAGGCCAGCCGAGGGTCATCACCCAAGGCTCATGTGGGACCCAAGGTCACCACACCCATGGGGAACTCTCAGGCCAAGGCAGCATATCCCTGAGGCAGGAGATCGGGGCCGTGTATAAGCCCCGAGGCCACGCGGTGATGAAGCCCGCGCAGCGTGAGCGCGAGGAGCGCGCCCGTGACAAGCATAGTGGGTGCCAGTGGCACGCCCGAGTGGCAGGGGTGGGCGCAAGAGCGCGCCCGTAGAGAGAACTCAGTGCGGGGCGGCACCGAGAGGGGAGGAGATTCAACTGGCCGTCTCTGGGAGCGGTTGGGTGATAAACCGCGGAAGATCTGCTCGCCGTTTCGATGTGGGACGCGCAAAATTCACCGGGAGTGAATCCTGGCCGCTCGATCGATCGCGCGCCAGATCTCGACCACACGATCGATCCTGCACGAGATTTTCTGATTTCGGCCGTCCGAAAATCTGATCCAACGGCCTGCGAGGCGTCTCCTTCCTCGAGCCATGCCGAAGCCTCCCCGCGTGCCTCCGTCGAACCAGGAGCAACCCGAGAGATGTTTTCGAGCTCCCGGCCACCGCTGGTCGATGTAAATCCACCATTGTGATCGTCTGGCCATAACGAACACATTCATGCATCAAAATATGCATGCATGCAACGAGATGATGAATTCGGTCGAGGCTGAAGGAAAACCGAAGGTGCCGAGGCCATGTGGTGTTCGTGTTTTTCATGGGATGGCCAAAACAGAGGCCGTACATGCTTTCTAAATCGCATGCACGAGGAGGAATGAAAGAGGAAGATAAAGCCGCGTGAAACAGCAAAAGAAAAACAAGATTTTACAGAATCTTGATGAACCGAAAATCTCGAGAGTTTGAAGTTATATCACGCAGATTGAACCGCCTCTCCTTTGCCTATAAAAATGAGGCCTATCCCTCGAGGAGAGTTTGCTGAAACTTTTGAGAACCGTGAAGCTCTATGCCTCGCGAAGAATGAAGCCCTGCACAAGGTATTTGCGCGGCTGAATTCCTTGCGCGCAACTCTTTTGTGCGACAAGAAGGCTGATTCCCCTGCGCGCCTTCCCTTTGCGTGGCAGGAAGACCCGAGGCAGCTGCATCACTTGCGCGCTCTTGTGGTTTGTTGAGGCTTGCGCGGCCGAGGTGCCTTGCACCTTTGAGGAGCTTGCGCGACAGAACCTTTGCGCGACCAGCTACACCCGAGGTGAACTCACACCTTGCGCGCCTTGAAGAGGAAGTGAAGTCCCAAGGCCGTGTGTGCTTAACAAAAGAAGAAAAGGGTCGTGGTAGTGTTTGTGCTTGTGTGTTAAGTGAAGGAACCCTACGCGGCAGTGGGTGTGCACCAAAGAAGAACCGAGGACTTAGTGCATTTTTGTGTGCATTCTTGAAGAGTGAAGACCACCACACTTTGTGTGTGTGTGCATTTGAAAAGAAGGCCGAGGATAGCTTGAGTGTGTGCAAAAATAGTGAAGTCCGTAGCCTTTGGTGGTTGTGAAAAATAACAAGTGAAGGTTGTTGCCTTATGTGGGTGCACATTTTGAAGAACAAGAACACCCTATGGCCATTTAAGTGTGTTTAAGTGAATAAGGCCAAAGACCACACCTAGTTGTGTGAAAAGTGGAGAACCTTGTGTGTGCAAATTGAAGAACACACCTTGAGTGTGTGTGTGCAAATAAGAAACAAGTTGGCTGAACCTAGTGGGTGCACTAAGTGAAGTGTATACACTAAGAAGAAGTGGAAGACTTCCACACTAAAGTATAACACACTTTTAAGTGTGTGAACAAATTGAACAAAGTGTGTGAAGTTCAAGGAAGGTGTGTTCTTGAAGTGATTACACTTTTTGTGGGTTTATTGCACCAAGAAGAAGAAGGGGATTGCATGCATGAATGCATGCACGTGTACATGTGAACAAAGCCAAATATGGTTGTGTGCATTTGTGTTGACCAAGACCAGAGGATCTTGATGAAATTGAGAAGGTCATGCAGTCAGTGCATGAGAATTCAGATGATGCTTTGTGAGCATATCTTCAGTGTTTGAATAATCACATTGGTGTATGTGATTCTAGCTAAAGAAAGAAGGTGATTAGTGTAGTCAGTTGTTGCACTAAGAGGAAGAAGGAAGAAGAACTAGTGCAGTTTGTTTTTGCACTAGAGAAGAAGAGAAAGAAAGAAGAGAATTGCTTGCCTACTTCTTTGCATGTAATCAAGTGAAGAGCACTACAATAGATCAAGAGCAGAACCAACCACTTTAAGAAGGAAGAAGACTGTCTCGATAGGCAGTATAAAGAACCAGCTAGAGGCTGCAAGTTGGACTTGGCTTTCACCAGTCCAGGGAAGAGGATTGTTTCCCAACCCCTCCAAAGTGTAGGGACTCACACTGGCTAGAAGATTGTTTTCCTAGCCACTCCATTGTAGCATCATTTTACTTTATAGTGGAGAATCCATGCCGTGGTCATACCCATGCATGGCAAGGACGTAGCTACTCTTATTTAGTGGTGATCCTTGTAAAAATATCATGTTCATATTTTTACTGCTTTCTATTATTGCATGCGACAGGGAAAAGAGAATAAGAGAATCAAGATCCTAACAGGTCTAGAGGTACAGGGATAAAAGTTGGAATTGGTTTAAAAAGTCCCCAACACTGATTCACCCCCCCTCTCAGTGTTAGGTATATCCCAAACTGGTCCTTTCATCCTCTAGCACATTTCCCCAAACGCGAGAGGCTGTCGACTAGCAGTGAGGGCCTTGCGTGTGATTTTGGGAATACTATGCCCTCATTTGTAGATTAACATAGTGGACGAGAAGCAAAATAAAATAGTGCAAGTATTAAATATCCATCAACAGTAAAAAGTGGAAGACTGAGATAATAAACAACTCGAGCAATGCATAATAAATGATTCATGATACATATGTCTTGGAAAGTATCCAAAAAAGTCACAATGCTGAATAAAAATAGTACTAAACCAAAGTACAGAAGAAACAGATAAACAGCTCCTTATCATCATAAGCCTAATCTTGGTCCCCTTCTCTCCAACTCCATAGCACGTCATGTACCTGAGGTAGAAGGGTGCTTTCCCTTATCTATACCTGCAGCAATATAATTTGTTTGGGCCGAAAAGAATGACCCCAAAAGGGTGTGAGACTAAATCCCAGTATGAAACCACCTGAAGATCTATGCCTAATAGTCAGTGAATATTTGGTAGGTAAAAGTATTGAAAGCAGTAAACAGTAAAGTACATAGTAGTAACAATCCATAGTCCAAAGTCAAGCAGCAGTTAAAACACACATGTATCCCTCTTAGAAATACCCAAAGTCATCCCCTCTGGTTATACCAAACGAGAAAATGCAACCCTCGAGGCATTACACATAGCCTAACCCCTCTGGTTCTATCATAATAATTCATAAAGACTCTCTGAGGAAGCACTCTCAGTCAATTCCCCTTATAGTCTAAAGTTATCAAGGACTCTCTGAGAAATTACACAAGGTCGTTTCCCCTTATAGTCCAAAGGACATGATACTCTCTAGGGAAGATCACTCAGTCAATTCCTCTTATATCCCAAGGTAGTTCACTGACTCTCTGAGGAGGCTCACACGGTCAATTCCCCTTATATCATGGATTGGTTCTAGGTAATTCATGTAAAAAATGACTCTCTAAGGAAGCTCACTCGGTATGTCCCGTTATAGTCTATAAATCTCAAAGGCTATTTGAGGAATCTCACTCAGTCTATACCCCTATAGTCCATAATTTCCAAAGAATCTCTGATGAAGATCACTCGGTCTATACCCCAATAGTCTATAATTTCTAAATACACTCTGAGGAAGCTCACACGGTCTATCGTCCTATTGTTTATAATTTCAAAAGACTCTCTAAAGAAGCTCACTAAGTCTATCTTCTTATAGTCTATAACACTAGGTTCTCATGTCACTGTGTAATTCAACACATTGGAATGCTATAACACCAAATTAAACCTACATAACTACTTTCTTAACCTCCATACAACATCTTTAGAATATCAGAAAACAAAACTCCATCCTACGACCTCAAGGTATGTAAAACAAGTAAATGTACAATAGGCTAAACATGACCAAACGGTCATAAATAGAAAAAAAATCATGAGAAGAACGTCCAAGGCATAGAAATCAACCCAATTCATATCCCAATTACCTCTACACAGGCAGAAAAGCATGGAAGGAAAAAAAAAGGGGTAAAACGGTAAACACGCAATTCCATGTTCAAGGGTATTGGTGGAATTTGCACATAATACTCAAAGATATCGAAAGAAAAGGCACAAACCACCTACCTTGTCATTATGATATCACTATACGTGAACCTCGAAGCTTTAATCACCTTGGAACCTCAAATATCTACAAAACATCTAAAACGTTAAACCCCCGATAACTTGGAAAAGAGGAGAAATTGGAAAACGATGCTCTAGAAGAAGGAAGAGCTTACCTCTGCAGTTCCAACAAAATTGACGGTAGATGATTCAGATATCGGACAAAGGATCAGGGGTTCCGAGAAGTTTCGGGGTCGTACAGTTTCTCTCAGTCGAATGAGACCTAGAAGAAGACACTTATGGAAATCAGAGGTGACCTCGGTACATTTAATGAAAAAAAATACATGGCGTGTACATTTGGAGTACATGGAATGTACACACTATTTCCATACTATGCTTTAGGCGGCCTCCACATCACACCACATGACCGTGTGTGTGGCCATGACACGGCCAGCACATGGCCACCTGCAGCAAAAAAGAACACTGAGTGTACTCATAAAGTACACATCGTGTACATGAAAAAATTCCAGAAAGTCCCATTTTCTCAAAAACTCCAGAAAAAGGATAACATACCATAAAAGAAGGTATGGGATCTTACAAGATCCCCCCTTAGACAAATTTTTTCCTGAATTTACATATCATGGTGTTGAAGAAGAAACCCTGAAGAGCTCTGGCCACTGTGCTCGTACATTGGCCTCCCTCTCCCAAGTCTTGTCCTGCACCGGTCGGTGCTACCATAGCACTCGTACCAGTGAAATAAACTAGTCAGAGAGAACCTTCATACTGCGATCGACAATCCTGATAGGATACTTCTCAAAAGATGCTTCCACCACCAACTCGAATTTCTCAGGTTCTCAGGTTGGAGAGCTTCAGACGGGTCAGAAAAGTAACATCGGAGCTGTGAAACATGGAAAACATTGTGCATAGATCAGTAACTTTGAGGTAACTGCAAATGATAGGCAACCATCCCAACTCTATCTGACACCTCGAATGGCCCGACGTATCTCGGAGAAATCTTACACTGTCTCCTAATCCTTTTGTGTCCCAACCATGGTGTGACACGTAGGAAAAACGGATCTCCAACCTTGAACTCCCGAGGTCATCTCCGCTGATCAACATAAGCCATCTGTCGAGACTGTGCAGTGGCCGTCCTCTTCTGAATCAACTCTATCTACTCTGTGGTCTCTTGAACAATATGAGGTCCTAGCAAAGCTACCTCTCCTGCCTCCATCCATCATAAAGGTCATCAGAATGGCCTAATGTAAAAAGAATCAAAAGGGGCCATCTGAATAGATGCTTGAAAACTACTGTTGTTGGCAAGCTCTACAAGATGTATATGCTTCTCCCAAAAACATCCAAAATCTAGAATGCATGCTCAGAGTATGTCCTCAAGCACCTGAATTGTATGCTCAGATAGGCCATTTGTCTGGGGGTGGTATGTTGTACACAAAAGCACTTCTATACCCAAAACATTTTGTATCCCCTACCAAACTTGAGAAGTAAAACTAGCATCCCTATCTGAAACAATGGAGTGTAGAACTCTATGAAGACGTACAATCTCTCGGATGTAAAACAGCCTGAGCTCATCAACACTGAAGTTCTCCTTGATCGGCAAGAAGTGAGAAACCTTCGTGAGCCTATCAATGACCACCCAAACTGCATCATTCCCTCTAGGAAACCTTGGAAAACCAGTTCTGAAGACAATCACAATGTCATTACACATCCACTCGAGGATAGGTACCTACTGCAAAATCCATGCTTGTCGCTGATACTCTACCTTCACTTGTTGACAAGTGGAACACTTCATGAAGAAACCAACAACATCCCTCTTTATACATGGCCACCAATATTAATGGTGTAGATCACGATATATCTTGGTGAAGCCATGATGAAATGCCCAAACTGAGGAATGAATGTCTGGCATCATCTCCTCCCATATATTTGTTGGCACACATACCTAACCCTAGAAACAAAAGACCTCATCCTCGCCTATGATCCATCCAGGAATAGGATACTCTCTTAACACACTCTCCTTTAAGACTACGCCTTTAGAATTTGATAGTGTTCTCATTATTACCTGATCAACAAGAGTTGAGATAACAACTATTGAAGAAAGAAACATCTGTTACTGACTGTTTGGAACCTCCAAATGAATCTCAGAGAATAGATCCATAAGTTTTCACTCACTATTGGCCTCCTGAACTGCCTATGTATGAGTCCTTATGCTCAATGCATCAGCCACATCATTTCCTTTCCCCAGAATGTACACAAGATCAATGTAGAAATACATAAGGTACACAACCCACCTTCGTTTTCTCAAATTCAAATCTTGCTGAGTGATACTGTACTTTAGACTTTTGTGGTTAGTGAAAACCAAAAAATGCTCTCCTAGAAGATAGTGTCTCCAATGGTGTAGGGCATATACAACATCTGCCAACACCAGATCTTGTGTTGGGTAATTCCTCTCATGTGGCCTCAACTACAGGGACCTACATGCAACGACTCCATCACCCTGCATATGCATAGCTCCCTGCCTGATACATGATGCATCACAGTAAAAAATATAGCTCTTGAATCACTATGGAAATACTAGTATTTGTGCTGATGTCAACCTCCCTTTCAGCTCCTGAAAGGCTACATCAAAAGAATCTGACCACAAAAACTTATCACCATTCTTAGTCAGACCCATCAGTGGTGCCTCTAAGTGTAAAAAGTAATGAATAATGTGTCTATAGTATCCATCCAACCATATAATACCCCACACCTCAAAGACATTCTCTGGTTGGTCCCAATAAACAATAGTCCTCACTTTCTCTGGGTCTACTGATACTCGTGTCTCTAACATAACATGACCCACGAATTGAATCTGATCCATCCAAAAGTGGCACATTGAGATCATAACATATAACTGATACTCCCTCAATCTACTCAAGACGATCTCAAGTTGTGTAGCATGGTCGTGTCGAGTGTGAGAGTACACCAAGATATCATCCATGAAAACAACCATGAATGAATACATGTATAAATGGAACACTCGATTCATCAGCGCCATGAAGAGTTCAGGAGCATCTGTTAGACCGAACAACATAATCATACACTCATCTAAAAAATACCTACTCCGGAAGGCTATGAGATGTATATCAGATGGTCTAACATGCAACTGATGATAACCGGACCTCAAGTAAATCTTTGAGAACACCTAGGATTCTCGATGATGATCTATGAGATCATCAATCCTATGAAAGGGATATCAGTTCTTGACCATAAACTGGTTCAGATTCCGATAATCCACACAAAGCCTAATGGTAATGTATGCCTTCATTGCAAATAGGACCGGCGAACACCAAGGAGATGTATTGGGTCAGATGTAACTCTTTTCCTGAAAATCCTACAACTGCTTCTTGAGCTTCTGAAACACAGGTGTACCCATCCTATTATGAGGAATGGACACTGGTGCCACTCCTAGCACATGATCAATAGAAAATTATAACTCATGCTATGGAGACAAATCTGAAAAGTCCTCTGGAAAAACGTCTATGAAACGATCCACCATTTAGGGGATGTCCATATGTGAAGTCCCCGGGTCATCCAGATAAAGACTAGAAATATGGTCTATAACTCCTCCTAGCCCATGATTCTCGGGTCCTGCTCTACTAGCTTGGAAATCCCACTCACCTATATGAAGAAAAGATCCACCCTCTGGTGATATAAAACTCACCCTGTGGTGATAACAGTCAAAAACTTCATGGAAGGGAACCAACTAGTCTATCCCAAGAATTAAATCATAGCATGTCATATCTAGGACATAGGGCTCCCATATAAAGTGACACCCGAAAACCTCTAGAGGTAACTCCTTACACTGATGTAGACTAGACGTCCTAGTCTCCAACGGTGTGTCTAATGTAAAGATATCTACAGATAAAATGATTTAGTGTCCAAGGCTCTCCACAATAGAAACAGAGCTAATGATATGGGTATCCACTGTATCGAAAAGAACATAAGACAAATCTGAGACTACTAAGATCGTACCTAGAATGGTAGAAGGCTTGGGATCCTGATCCTGGTGGGTTTTCTCCACTGCAAAAGTCTGGACTGTATGGTGGCCATGTGACCCTACCTGAGCACTCTGAGATGATCCACCTTGATGTCGCTGAAAACCTGGCGACTGTCTTCTAGGTCCATAATCTCCACCTCGGGTCGAACGGCCAGAAGAACTCCAGTTCCTAGACTAGTGAGAAGCTGGTGGTGCTACTCCTAAACTTGGAGTCATAGAGGAACCCCTATCACGAGCTACTGGGGAGAAGAACTGACAAAATCACTGAAGATGGCCAATATTTCCACAATATAGACACTCTATCGGGTCTCTCTAGAACTGATTCCTAGTATTCCCACTCCTCCCGCATTGGTAGCCTACTACCTGGCTGCCTGAAGACACATCCCTCCTAATATGGTCTCCTTGAGCAGACTACCTGTGGTCCGTCCTACTACCATTAGGTGGAACACTATCTCTAGATGTCAAACCACCCATGCTCACTGCTCCCAAATCCCTCATATTGTGCTCAATGATCAGTGCATGGTTGATGATAGAGGATATCAATGCCAACCTAAAAATGATCACATGTGATCGGATGTTGTGCCTCAGACCATCCTCTAACTTCCAAGTAAGGAGCATCTCGTCGCCTCCTAGAATATGAGAGAAATGATTCAGATCAGTAAAGTGAGATGAGTAATCCATAACAGAAAGAGTAACCTACTCCAGACTCATAAAATCCCAGGCTTGATCGGCCCTCAATGTCTCCAGGTAGATGTAATCGTAGAAGATGCACTGAAACTCATCCCAATTCATACTCTACTAGAATCCTGACTATGAGATCACCTCCCACCACATCATGAAGGATTGTCGAAGGATATACATATCAAGCTTCACCCTCTTCACTGGAGGAATCTCCAGATGCTTGAAGATTTCCAGCATGGCATCTAGCCATGATTCTATAGCCTGGGGTCCTCCATCCGCGAAGAAAGCAGAATGATGCATCTGTTGAAAAACTCTCGTCAATTCTACCATCTATGGGGCAGGAGATGGCGCTCCCATAAAAGTCTACATCATCCTCAAGAAGCATTCCCTAAACTATGAATTAGCACATATCCTAGGTATAATGGTTGGTGCCAAGGTTGGCACAACTGGAGGATCATTAGGAAATCCCTGATCAACCATATCTTGGGTCTGATCATTGTCTGGAAACTGGCGTACAATCGGAGGACGTCTCGGTGGCATGACTCTGCAAGGTCAAGCACACACCTTAGATCAAGATATCAAGGAATTAAAATAATGAGAGTTAGAAGGGAACGGGAGGAATAAAGAACACATTTTTTACAAATCATGACTACAAGATGTGTACATTTCTTACATAGTGTGTTCTCTGAAGTCATTCACATGGGCGTGTACTCTTTCCCTTACTGGTCATGTAACACCCCAAATACATGGAGAGTTCACCAAACACACGGCATGTACTTGAATCCTCTTCTCGTGCTTGGGTCCTTCTGCATGGTTATGCCACACCGCTCTCCCAAGACAAGACTACACAACATGTTCAAGGGAGATACAACGTGTAATGGATAAGATTCACCAGCTCGTGTTGTTAGTGACATGGCAGTTGTACCCAAGTTACACTGCACAATGTGTTCCAAAAAATCACGGCTTTTACTAAGAAAGGATAACACTGAAACTTGTTTTTCATGACATGTCTAGATACATATGTCAGACTAAACAGTGTGTTCAAGATGGACACGACGTGTATAAGAAGGGACTCCACTAACCTGCATTGTTAGATACACAGTTGGGTACCTAGGTCAGGATACACGACATGATAAACTAGTACACGTCATGTTCCCACAATGATTGCCCCATCCTGTGTCTCTGTACACATGGCCTAAGACATGGTTAGAGAGTACACGAAAAGTACATAAGTACACAGTGTGAACTTTTGAAAAACTGTTTCTTCCAGAACAGAAGAACACAGGGCATGTAGTCATGACTACACGATGTGTATTCTAGGTTTTTCTAGACAGTAAGCCTCAGAAACTTTTTCAACGCAGAGAAAAACACTGAATTTAACATTTAAGGTGCCAAATTCCCATCCGTGAGGGCCCATACTCCCCGTGAGTCAGATTTTGGCATCTTATACAAGTTATAACAACGAAAAAAAGTGATGATCCACCAAATTCTGGTCTATTAGGGGCCATAAAACCTCAAGAACCAATGTTTGAAATTCATCCAAACAAAGAACTACACAACGATGCCCTATCAAACAACATGTATTTTATCAAGGTATCTATCACAACAAAATGTATATTGTACACAACATATATCACAACCACATGAAATCCCTAATACATCCATGATGGAATATAAATAATGCATGAAATTTGATTTCTAGCAAGTGCCTATATGATGCATGATATGGAATACCCTCATCTCATTGGGTTGCGACAAAAATAGAACCTCAATAACAACAATGGTAATAGAAAAATACAAATGAATCACCCAAAGGTGAAATAAAATCAACTGTAAAATTGAAAACTAGTAAAATTGCAATAAATGAGGTAATATGACTTTTCAGTGTACACATGTTAGCTAATCCTAGGAATATCTCATTAACAATTATCTACTCTGTCATATCCCGGTCTAAAGGCTCCAAAAAGTAAATCAAGAGAAAATAAATCCTCTGATACCACTTTGTAACATCCCGGTTCAAAATTCCACCCTGAGGTGCCCCGTACCTGGTTGGTCACATGGCCTTAAGCGCATTTCCCCAAATGCCAGAGGCTACCGACTAGTAGCGAGGGACTTTTGTGTGATAGTGGGGAAACTATTCCCTAATTAGTAGAGTAACACATTAGATAGGAAGCAACATACAATAGAAGAAGAAGTAAATATCCATCAATAGTATATAGTAGAAGACCGATATAATAAACAACTGGAGAAATGTATAATAAATGATGCAGGATACATATGTCTATAAATTCAGCCAAACAAGTCACAATGCAGAATATAAATATTACTAAACCAAAGAACAAACGAAACAGACAAATATCTCCTCAGAATTGCTAGTCTAATCTGGGTCCTCTACTCTCTAGTTACACACCACGTCAATTACTAGAAGTAGAATGACGCTTTCCCTAATCTATACATGCAGAAATATAATCAGTTTGGGCGCAAAATCATGACTTAAACAGGGTGTGAGAATAAATTATTGTAGGCAAACACCCAGAGATTTGTGCCTAATAGTCAAATAATAAATGGAATGTAAATGTATAGAAATAAGAAAATAGGAAAATACATTGCAGTAACAATCCACAGTCCAATGTCATGCAGCAGCTAACACACATAGGTAACCCTCTGGGAAGTACCCATATCCATCCTCTCTGGTTCTACCAAACGAGCACAAGCAACCCTCCGAGAAGTACACTCAACCTAACCCCTCTGGTTCTGTCATAAAAATTTATCAAAACTATCTGAGGAATCACTCTCGGCAAATTCCCATTATAGTATAAGGTAGCCAAGGACTCTCTGAGGAATCACACAAGGTCAATTTCCCTTATAGCCCCATGGTCAAGAGACTCTATGAGGAAGCTCACTCAGTCAATTCCTCTTATATCCCAAGGTATTTCATAGACTATATGAGGAATCTCACCCGATCAATTCCCCTTATAGCCTAGAGTGGTTGAAGGTAATTCATGTAAAACAATGACTCTGTGAGGAATCTCTCTTGGTAAATCCCCTTATAGTCTATAATGCTCAAAGACTCTCTGAGGAAGATCACTCGGTCTATCCCCCTATATTCTATAATGTTCAAAGACTCTCTAAGGAATCCCACATGGTTTTCCCATATATTCTATAATTTTAATGACTCTTTGAGGAAGCACACTCGGTATATCCTCCTATAGTCTATAATTTCCAAGGACTCTATGAGGAAGCTCACTCGCTCTATCCTCTAATAGTATATAACGACAGGTTCTCATAACCCCTTGTAATTAAACGCATAGTAATTATATAAATCAAATGTAATCCTACAGAACTACTTGTCTAACTAGTCTATAGAATCACTAGCATGTAAGAAAACAACACTCTATACAATGACCAAAAGGCATGGAAAACAGGTAAACAGAGAATAAGATAAACAGGACCAAGCAGTCGTAAAACAGAACAAAGCATCAGAAGAACATCCAAGGCATTGAAATCAACCCAATTCATATACAAGTTACCTCTACACAGGCATACATGAATTGTAGGAAAACAAGAGGTGTAAAACAGTAAACTCGCAATACCCCATTCAAGGCTATTGGTGGAATTTTCACATAATAATCAAAGACATCAAACAGACAGGCACAAAACACGTACCTTATTGTTAGGAGATCGCTATATGTGATCCTCGAAGCTTGAATCTCCTTATAATTTCAAAGATCTACAAAAACATCTAAAACGTTCAACCGACAATAACTTATAAAATACGAGTAATTGGAAAAATATGATCTAGAAGAAGGAAGAGCTTACCGTTGTGGTTCCAATGCAATCGACGGAAGTCGATTCGTAGATCAAATGGAGGCTCGGGGGCTTGATGATGTTTTGGTGTCGTATGGTTTTTCTCAGTCAAATGAGACCAAGAAGAAGACACTTCAGGTGATCAAATGAGACCTTGCTCCGTTTACTGAAAAAAAAATTGACATTGTGTACTTTTGGAGTACATGATGTGTGCTTACTATTTCCGTACTCCGCTTTAGGCGGCCTCCAGGTCACCCCACACGACCGTGTGTGTGGCCATGACACGACCAGCACAGGGCCTCCTACAGCAACAAAGTACAAGGTGTGTACTCATAAAGTTCACGACATGTACTCGAAAATATTCCAGAAACTCCCATTTTCTCAAAAACTCCAGAAAATGGAAAACATAGGTGAAAGAAGGTTTGGGTTCCTACAGTTTTCTAAAATAGAATAAATTCGAACAAAACATATGTAAATAAATTAAGAATAATTAATATATTTTCTTTGAATATCAATTATGTATTCATATGTTATAAGATCAAGAGGTTTATTGTATTTACCAAGAGTTATTTCTGGGATCACATATATCAATAATTTTTAACATTAAAATAAATTTTATATTTATTATATATTTAAATCATAATGGTTTATAATTAGATCATTCTTGAAAAAAATATTCCCTAGGAGTGTCTATATTGCTACATATTTTTAGGATGACTCATAATTCCCATAGTAAACATTAATTGGAAACTACAACTACCAGTTCCATAGTTATTACACTTATGTGAATTTGTGCTAAAACCTAAAAAATTCAGTATCTTGGTCATTATTCCATTACTAGAAAAATAGAAACTATATTATTTACCAAAATTATTGGATTTTGTCTTTTATTATATGTTATCCCTATGGGCTTGGAAATTATTTTCTATAATATATTCCTAAATTAACTAAACATTAATTAATAAAATCTATATAAACCAACCATTTTTCTATGAAAATTTCTTCATTTTTATGGTAAATTACATAATAAAGAGTCATTCATGGATATTAACATTTAGCATCGTGGGAATATTTTGGTTCATACATCAATAGTAGAAAAAAAAACTTAATTTAATTTAAATCCTTCTTCATATTCTTAATAAAAATATCTAATGTTCTGATTCATAACCTATTTTTCATTACTATAAATTTTAATGAAAGAGGTTCTATAAATGCCTAGTAAGTGTAGGAATATCCTATATGGAATTTGAGACATGATTCAAATATAAACGAGTGATAATAATAATAACCATCATATAATAAGAATATGATCATCAACAAAATCATGGGAGAATATTTCAAAAATACCATGGAATTGTATAGAATGTTGATATCATGTCCATGGATTACATTTGTACATAAGTTATAACATTGTAATTTGGAATGTAGATTGAAACATTATAATTCAAAATACACATAATCTCATGTGATATTTCACATTAAAAAATTAATTGTATTATATACAGTTCTAGTCAAACATTACACATTGTAACATGCTTCAAAAATTCTATGGTAAATAAAAAGGAATCATCTAAATAATTCAATCGTGAAATAAATACATGGAAATAAATTGGAGTATAGAGAATTTGGAAATCATAAACAAATAAATTACTAATTGGGGACCTATAATTAAAAAGATAGATCATATTTGGTTCATGAAACAACATATTCTTCCCAGAAAAAAATCAAGAGGAGTGAGTGAGATGTTTTGGAAGATAAAGACTCATTGAAAAGATATCATGGTGGTTTGGTAAGAAATAGTTTCACCAGGTTATACATATTTATATGCTTTTAATGAAGATAAAAATACTATATATACATTATTAAATAAAATATAAGATAATCCATAAATAAAATAAAAAGTATTAGGTAATAATCCAAAAACAATTGTTTGATTCAAGAATATACTTACCTTATATCCAAATTTATTCATTTTATTTCCCACATCTTTTATATTAGACATATGATTAATAGAAAATGAATCCATAATTCAATTATTTTTTTTATTCTCACATATTTTCTATTATATTTTTTTAAATGTCACAATGCACATGATAATAGTGAAATATGTTTTATATTTTTTTCATAAAAAATTCATGTATTCATTTGATCTCATGATATTATTTTATTTATACATATTAATTATTAAGATTAAATTATGATTCATATACCAAAATTTAATGAAACATTTATTTATTATAAATAATTAATTATACTCTTTCAGAAAGGTTTTGATAAGTGTAGAGTTAGCAATGTCAGTATTGGTTGTTAAAAAAATATTACTAAGTTAATGTCAAAATATAAGATTAGAGATTTATATCATATTAATATTTGGTATATAAAATCTAAATGGCAGTTTAATCTAATTTTCATATAAAAATTATTTAAATATTTTTTCATGGTTTAGTTAAAATTAAAAAAAATTTGTTGAGGAAGATAAGATGAAAATGAAAAGAAAAAATGAACGAATTGTACCTCTTTATTTGAATTGTTTTCTTTTTATGAAACATAATTCATTGATATAGTAGTTTTACATAACTCTAGGAAAACATTAACTATTCTATTCAGATTAAGAGAATAAATTTTGAATATTTATTAGATTCAAGATGTTTTAGGGAAAAAGTTGTCCATGATGAGTGAGTCGTGTTAAATGTACATAATGATAGCGTTGTTTTTAAGATAAAATGATTAATATAATTTAATGTTCATGATATACATTATAATAGTGGTATATTTGATATTATGTATTGTAATTAATTTAAAAAATATATTTTGATGACTCTCCAGCTGTTTATAAATTTAATAAACGTTTTTTATGAAAAGGGAAAATGAAAATAAAAAAAATATTTTTAATTAAATATTGTAAACTATAGAGATTATTAAATACATTTTAGAACAAGAATTTGAATTTAATTTTTTAAATTATTTTTTATTTTCTAATTGATCCTTATGTTTTAGATTTCATTATATAATTATTATATAATGAATGATATAATTTCAAAAAATGAGTAATATAAAAATTAAATTTTAACTAGTCAAATAATGTTAATGGTTTCCTCGATTTTCCAAAATATATCCCTTGGTGATTCATCATGATTTTATTATAGAAGAGAATTCTATAAAAAGTATTAAAAATAATTTGATAACATATTTAATCTAAAATATTAACAAAAAATTATCATTATTTCTGAATATATTGATGTATAGTTAATTAAATAAATTTATTAATGATTCATTGAGTTTTTATTCAAGATATTTATTTCCTGATACAATGTTATTATAAAAATATTAATTTTAGGTGTCATTATTTTGTCTTGATGTATGGTCACTGTTTCAACGTTTAAGTCACTCTTCCTAATGGTTATGTTACATTTCTTATGGGAAATACTGGTATTCCAACAATAATATCACTATTAAAATTGTTATTTTACTACTTATAAATTTACACTAATTCCTTCATTCAATAATAAACTCAATATAAATTATTGTTTTAAAATATTAATTTTTAATATATCAGTTGGATGAAAATGTGTTTTTTCCTTTTCACAGTATTATTCATGAGTGTGATATGTAAAAAAGATTAAAATGATCTATGTATTCAATTTCTTATTCATTATTATCCTATTGTACTAGTTTCAATTTTCATGGAAATATTTATTATGTATATCTAATGTTACCAATCAATTAAATATATATATATATATATTTTACTTTGTGTTTCATTTTTTATACTATACAATGTAACTAATTATGCAAAAGTATGTTAAATCATATGAATATTTCACTATATATAATGTTTTGATTTTTACAAATATTGGTTCTACTGATGCTACAAAAAAAAATTAATTGATTTCAGTTAATAGGAGTAAAATTTAAACAAATCATTTGTTATGTAATAAAAGTGTGTAGGAGTTACAATCCATTTATATAAAAATATACTTGATGTGTTTTATTCAGCACCATTATGTTATTTTGATAAACCATTGTGAGGAATCTAATGAAGTGTTTAGGATATGTTATCTAATGGGAATATCACTAATGAGTGAATCATGATCCTATATATTCAATATTTTCAAAAATAAAATCATAAAGGATATCAGGTTTGAGACACATAAACTAAATTATTAGAAAATAAAATTACTCCCATAAAGAAGAAAGAATATTCTTATAATTCTTATAATATTATTTAATATTACAAGGGATTAAAAAATACTAAAAAAATTAATAATGATAGAGGTGTCTCAAGAAGAATATATAATTTAATGATATATGGGGGAGGTGTTATTTGTTTAATAAAAAAGTGCCTATTTTCTTGAAAACAGATTGAGGGAATATATTCATATTTTATGTAATTATTCTAATTTGATGAATAAGATGATATATAATAATATATAATGGGAGTTAAGAAAATATTTTTCTAATACAAATTAATTTTAGTCAATGGTAGCCACCAATACCTACACTTTAAGGTTAATGAAAAAAATATAATCCTTCATTCATCAATTGATATGTTATGACATTATATTTTCCCTCTATCACATGTTAATTGAACATATTTTTTAAAATTGAGAAAGAAAAAGGAAATCCATTTCTGATTATTCATTACATTTTTTATAGTAGGGGAAAATTAAAATCTATGGAAGAATCTAAATATATGTGTTTATGAATATAATTGGAGGATCTCTAAATTCGAGGATTATATACTTATATAGTGTTTTTTAAAAGTGGTAAGTTATAATTTAATATTGTGTGTGGATGGTTTGAAACAATTTTAAAATGTTTTGTAATATTTTATGTCATTTGTGTTATTGTAGGTTAAAGGACTATTTTGGTAAGTATATATTATTCTGAACTTGTATCATGTGTTGTAAACATGTGTATTAAATTTATGTTAATGTGTAACATGATTTTATTGTTTAATGGTCATATTTCCTCATATATTTCACTAAAATTTATTTTAATTATTTTATGTTTATTCATATCTTTTGTTCTGAATTTGAAAATTGATTAATATACATGGACTATGAATACAATGCAACGGGAGATATTGCTATGCCAAAAAATGATGAAGATGGCGAGATCTAGAATATTAGTATTTTTAATGAGAATATTTTTACCCATGAATATTTTTTCAATGGTGAAAAGATAAAAATAATTTGATATGGTTATCCTATTGGATATTTTTATTAATACCAAATTCATGTTCTTACTAACATAAAACATTACATATAATGTTAGATAACATCTATTATGTTTTTTGGAGTTTTTTCGAAGGTCTAAAATTGTTTTTATAAATAATGATATATTAATGAAGTTAATAAGGATGAATATTCAAAAGAATATATAATTGGGTTTGTTGGATTGAACTAATATTCCTTACTTTTTATTTCAGTAATATGTTGTCTAAAAGATTTTGAATTTGAAATCATATGTTACATGTTAAAATTATGGAAATTATTTTTGGATAATATATTAAATCATCTAAGAATAAAATATTTTATAAAGCTAATAAGTTATATAATAGTGTAAATATTGGAGATTAGTAAGGAAAATTATTGACATTTTTTTATGTTGAGTTATTCAAAAGTAGGATGAGTTTGTTTATTCACCAGAATTCTTTTAAAATATTGTAAACTTACAAATACATCCTGTAAAATTTTCATAAATCATAATAAACTCTATGAGGTTACATTTAAACATTGTAAATATCTTGGGATATATAATGGGAAATTTCCAATATGTAAATTTCACCATGAGAAGACATTAAAAGAATTTAAAACATTCTCAATTATATTGTCCATTATATAAAAGTAATTCTCATATACCAAAGAATCGAACTATGTAAAGTAAAAATACCTATGGCTTTTTCCATAAAAATATACATGTTCTTATTAAGTTACGTAAGGGATATAATGAGGTATATATTGATATTTATGTCCTTTAGAAATAGTGAAAACATGAAATTTTCATAATTTGAGAGGGTTTTTAGATGAATATGTTCTAAATGTTAGGAAGGATTCATAAGAATAAAATAAAAATGTTAAAGTTACCCTTCTAGAGATTTAATATTAAAAATAGAAAACATATATATATATATAGAAAATAATTGGGATTTTATGAATATGATAGTCACTAAAGGATTATATACCATTGTAAAAAGAGAGAAGTTTTGTAATGCCCGGACCCCAGTTACCCAGAGTTAATACATTATTGTGTAACATTGGAATGATCACAAAAGATCATGTCTCGAAAGACCGATTATTTTAGTAGCCGTGGAAACACTAGATACATTCATAAATGTTACATTACATCATAATTTGAAAAACTACAATAACATGGTCTCTATAGTCCACACTCATATCCCCTTCAGACTATCCCTACAGGCCCATCATAAAATATTTCTTCACATCCTGGGAAAATAAAACATAGAATGGGGTGACCTCAGATGCTTAGTAAGGATAACAATATAATGGAAACTTTCATAACTGAAAATAGGCATTTAAGCAATGTATAACTAAAACAAAAGCCATTTAACCTTGAACTTTAGCGTAATATGGAAAAAATAAAAATAAATAATTCCATTTAGTTATTCACATATATATTATACTTGTCAAATAATCAAATGAAATTTCAATAACCACTTTCATAATGATGGAATGCATAATGCCATAGTATCAAAACCACGTACCCAAGGCCTCGGGCCAAGACTACAAATAATATTTTGTCAAGGCCTCATGAAAAGACACTAGTTTTTCTTATGAGACCTACCAATTCATTGAGGAGCTATAGTGGGATTCACCCGTCACTTATTAAGTCCAATTCATTCCTCATATGAACAGTTTTAAACATATCATAAACCATAACATAACCATATCACATAAAACATGAATAAGGGAACATAACATCTCAACATATCAATCAGAAGATATCAATACAACACATTTATATAATAGAATTATTTTCAATAAAAAAATAAAAGAAAAGTAAAACTTGGTATTTATTTTTCATTTTCAAAAAGAAGTTATGAATTGTAGAGGAAGTTGAAACTCAAATAATGGTCACAACGGCAGAGAAGTCATTGTTTCCACATACATACGACAAAAAAACATTCCCTTTTTTATTTTATTAAAACACTACGTATAAGAAAGATTACTTTTGAATAAACATAAAAGTAAAAGGGGTTTATACACCATATAAAGGAAAATTGTGTATAAAAAAAATATTCCACAATGTAAGGAAATTGAGACGATGTCCCTTACCTCATGTCCGACTTGACTCGATCATTCTTTAACCTCTTGATTAATAAAATATAGTTAATTTATACTTTCTTAAGAACCTTTTTCAAGTTAATTATTCCTTTTATATCACTTATTACCATGTTATGAAATATATGTAATTATTTAATTTAATAACTGTCGTTTTGTCGATCCTTGGTACTTGAGTCAAAAATAAACTTCTTATATTTACGAGTTGTTCATGTGGTAAAATATGTATTATATCCAAAAATATATTCATGATATAAATATCATATATATCATATATATCTAGTATATACATTCATTTATAATATTACATAACATTTAGAGGTAAGAAATGAAATTCATCGTTCATGGAGACGGTAAGCCGTATATATGAATGAACGTTGTGTTCATTTCTATTTCGTATTTAATGGAATGAAATCATAATGATATAAAGGTACATTATAATTCCATTATAATATAATATATAATATAATTTACTCCATCCTTTTTACATCCCACATACGGCATTAACGATTCGAATCACTTTGAGGGGGCGGTAGTCCGCGCTTCCTAAAATAAAATTATCTCGTTTGCAAATAATAGAAATCATAAAGTTATGCCAGAAATGAAAAATATAGAAGCATAACGAAAATGTAAACATAATATATATCATATATAGAATTAGTTTCATCATAATGGCCACCGTGAGAGGTGTTAAATGAATATTGATCAATCATCCTTTCGTGAGGCAGTAATTTTCCATCCACAGAAACCGTATGTTCTTTAACCATTAGACGAAGGTGTGTATATGTTTATATTAAATACATCTCATGAAAACATCCTAGTATATTGAAGATACTTGTTTTGTGACAAAATAAAGGACTAAAAATAGTTTTAGGGTTTGGAGAAGCAAAATAATACAAAAGAACATAAGATAAGACATTACCTTAAATTCAAGTAACTCTTTTTGATTTGTGCCAAACGCTTCCTTGGGAAGACTTCTGCTCAAAGTGAGGCTTCTAGGAGTAATAGAGGGAAGTTGAGAGAGTATTTGGGCCGCGTTTGGCTGAGCCAATGGCTTCAAAGGTGTGAATAAGGTGGTAGTGGTGGGGGCCTTTTATAAGAGAAGATGAGGGGCGCTCTTGGAATGTCATTAAATGTTAAATTATTATATAATGAGTCTCAGATTTTAAATGTCCCACAATTATAAATTTTCAGGATAAGGTGATAAGTGTTATAAATCTACTCATCCAATAGGTTTTTGACAAGTGTAAGTCTTAGATTTTACATTATCATTTCATTTTTATAAATCGTTAATTAATGAGGTAATCGTTGCATCATCACGGTGTCGTAAAAAAATTAATTTATTTAATGTATAAAAAATAAAAAAAAATTATCATGATATTGGAAATCGATTTAGATTTCCAATGACTATTTATATTCTAAGAGATCATTTACACAGAAAAAACTGAAATTGTCTTACTTGGGTGATACATACATTGGTTATACTTTCCGTTTAAAAAATAATATAATAAAAATGTCACTATCACCCAAAATTGATTCCATAGGATCCAAAAGTTTGGCACAAGGAATCCCATGGTCGGACATGACACAACCAGCAGCATTAGGACACATGTTGGGGTAATTTTATATTATTATGATGTTATTTTATTACCCTTAACTACCCGATTACTAATTAATCACGATAATTAAAGATAATTATCATCATTACTATTCATAATGTCAAAAAACAAAAGAGTCTTAATTGCATAATTTGGAGCTTCTGATTCAAAATATGGAATCAATTATACCAAATTCCAAAAACAGATGTTGTAGTAATTAATTTAAAAATTATTCCCGCTGTCAAAACAAATAGAATGTTTTTAAGAAACAATATCTATAAAAAGGTTGACAATTGTTTATATCCAATTTCAAAGGGAAATTAATTCTAATGACCACCATTGGATAAAATGGTAAAGTTATATTATAATTATACTTTAAAAAATTTCAATGGTATAATTTATCACCATAAATTATTTATATAAAAAAAATTAATTATTTTTCACTATTCAGTGAAAATTGGAAGTTCTCAGAAAAATACAAAAAATTAAACATAGGCTAATTTCGATATTCCGAATCACAAAATGAAGTCCAATTTGAATAATAAAATTTATAAAATTTCAAAAAGTGGGTATAACTATTCATAACGGCTAATTTGATTGGTCCCAGTGTGTTAGAATCTCGAACTTGCGTACAATGCAAACTATTGTATTATTGAAAGGGAAGTGTACCATGGAAGCATGGTGTGTTACATTATCCCCTCCTTCAATAAATTGCATCCTCGCAATTTGAAATTGTTCTTAAAAAATAAAAGGTTAAAAATAGAAAATACCTTTGTGGAAAGCCCACATTGGAAGCAAGGGTAATAAAATTTAGCCTTAATAAGAGGGAAAGGGAAATTAAAATGTCACCACCAAATTATGATCTAGATTATGAGAACATTGGTGGAAATTAGAGACATATAATTTGAGGAAAAACGTAAATATTTTTAGGGAGTGATTGAGGTCATCAATCCCAAAAAAGTGTAAAATTGAGGGCCTCAAAGCCTTCAATCTATGTGGATTTAAAATATCATCAGTTCAACAAAACATAAGGTATTAGGATAACACATGTTTTTGTTTTAATATCCCTTTTCAATGGTTTTATAATTAATTTATTCATATAATAATAGAGAGGTATATGTATATATATACTTGACAAGTAGAGTTTCAACCTTCAACTAATTTCTACCACAAACTCATCTTTCCCTCAAAAAGATAATAGAACTCAAAAATATTATATTTATCCTAATCCTACAAGGTTACAAATATTTACACATACCATTTAGATTAGGAAAAATAATTTGTAATAACTAGGGACTTCTTGTAGGCTAGTGGTAGGTAATAAAGGCATGTCGCACTATGGTTGTGGGTTCGATTCCTGCAGCTTTGTCTGACGTGATGGGTTATCCACCAAACTCTAGGTTGTTCTTTTCCTAAAACAATAGTATTATAATATTCCAAAAACAATCTTCATAAATTTTTTAACCTTAAACAATACAATCCAATGTTCAACTTAATCAATTCTAACCATTATAGTTGTCCAAAATACCTCTGTCCAGACTTTCTCTAAATGTTCTCAAAATTACAAGAACATCAGATTTCCCAAACAAAGTAAAGTTTCTCTTCTTGTCACATACTAAAAATATGATTACCTTCATCATATTAAAAACATTATGAATACAACAAGTACTATAGTACAATACTTATATATATCACATTATTATTATTACCAGAATATAATCCTTGAGTCCAAAAGCACCAATACATTAATTATTCCAATTCAACTATAGTAACAGTATAAGATTGGCCTTGATCCCTTGGAATTTTTTGAGGCTTATTTCCATGATTCTTAGGATATTAATTTTCATAATTCCCCATTTACCTACAATTTTAGCATTCATCATTGATACCCTCTTTCATTCCCTTGCAATCACGAGCCTCGTGACCTTTTTCTCCAAATTTATAACAAACTCCCATTCCTTTTTGGCAAGTATCAGGGTGATTCTTCCCACAATTATTGCATAATGGAAAATCTTTATTTCCCTTATTTCCTTTATCTATATCTTGTTCCACCATTCTCTTCTTCTCTTGCTTTACTTTATTGTCATAAGATTTAGGTAATTCCTTTTCTGTCTTGGTAGTACACGAGACTATATCTTCATACGTTGAGAATGATTTTGATACTAAATCTCGACGGAGAAATGGTTTTAACCCATCAAATAAATGATCAATATTACATCTTGGGTTACGTATATAATCTGAATCATGACTCGCTAACCTTGTAATGTTTTCCTCATACTTTGCGACATTCTCATCCTCCTTTTGTCTCAGACTCAAAAATTACCTTTCTATATCTGATTGATGGTCACAAGGGATGTATTTTTCTATGAAAATATCTTTGAACTCCCTCCATTTGATATTTGATACTTCATAATCTTCCTTTGTGTTTTGAATCAATGACCACCATTTATCAGCATATCTAGTGAGGCGGTAAACTACCAGGATAACCTTATCCCTTTCACTACTCTCCAAGGCATGGAATATTTTCTCTAAAGAATTTATCCATTGCTCAGCTACTAATGGATTTGTACTCCCATTGAATGTTGGAGGTTATTTCCTCATAAAGCAGTCTAAAATTGATCCTCCACGTTGTGGATGAGGGTGCTCCATACAAGCTAGGTTATTATTCATAACCTAAGTGAGTTATCCCAATATGGTGATAACTTGATCAGTACCAGTTGTAACCCCATCTCCACTATAATTATCCTGATCTGGAGGGAAATCCCTACATGGTGTGTGTGCGTTGATACAATTTTCATTCTCATCCACTAGGTTACATTTCTAAAAATTGGAATAAACTAGATCAATTTATGAATCAAAATACATAATTTAATACTTTTAAAACACTTAACATAAATTGAATAGTTTATGGATATAATCCATAACCATAAAAATGTTTTCATTGAGGAAGTATATACTCATAAGCCCTTCATAATGGTTTGTAATGAAAATGAGATTTATCTTAAGCATATCCCCTCAGAAGTGTCGTAACCAAGAGTGCAGTAAGTCCCGTTGTCGTACACCAGTTCCTGTTAGAGTCTACCTTAAAGTGGTGTTTTCGGGTTTTACCCCTAAATAAATCTATGCCAGAGATGCCTCTACATTCTCGTATCAAGACATGGATGTATTGCTCGGAAAATACACAAAATCTATACTTTACCAAAATTATAGGATGTTATTCTATAATAATCCCCAATGTCTATCTTAGGGATATGTGCTCTAATCAGAGTTTATCTAAATATAGCTTCCATGGTTAGTACTAAAATTTTTCTGATACCAATTGTAACACCACGACCCGAGTTACCTAGAGTCGGTGCATTATTACGTCACATTTTCATGACCACAAAAGATCACGTCTCGAAAGACCGATTAGTTTAGTAGTCTTGGACACACTGGATTCATGAATAAATGTTACAATACATCATAAAGTAAAAAACTAAAATTACATGGTCTCCATATTCCACACTCATATCCCCCTTAGACAATCCCTACAGGTCAGTCATAAAATATTTCTTCACGTCCTGGGAAATATAAAACATAGAACGGGGTGAGCTCAGATGCTCAGTAAGGATAACAATATAGAGGAAACATTAATAAATGAACATATGCATTTAAGGCAATGTATAACTAAAAAAATCCTTTTTAACTTGAACACCAGCATAATATGGAAAAAAATAAAATGAAATAATTCCATTTACTTATTCACATGGATATTCTACTAGTAGAATAATATCAAGCAATATCAATAACCACTTTCATAATGATTTAATGCCTCATGCCAGACAATCATAACCACATAGCCAAGGCATCGTGCCAAGACTACGAATAAGATTTTGTCAAGGAATCGTGCCAATGCAGTAGTTTGTCTCATGATACCTACTGATGCATCGAGGAGCAATCTGGGATCCACTCGTCACTTATTATGTCCAATGAATTCCTCATATGAACAGGTTTAAACTTATCATAAACCATAACATAATCGTATCACATAAAACATGAATAAAGGAAACATAACATCTCCACATTTCAATCACATGATATGAATACAAAAAATTGATATAATAAATCCATTTTCAATACGAAAATAAAAGAAAAGTATAACTTGGTATTTAGTTTTCATTTTTAAAATGATGTTATGGCTTGTAGAGGAAGCTAAAACTAAAATAATGGTCACGACGGCGGAGAAGTCATTGTTGTCGCATACGTATGACAAATAAACATTCACTTTTGTTGTATATTAAAACAATTCGTATAAAAAATATTCCTTTTGAATAAACTTAAAAGTAAAAGGGTTTTATACACCGTATAAAAGAAAGATTTCAATAAAACAAAATATGCCTCAATGAAAGGAGATTGAGACAAAGTCCCTTACCTCGTGTCTGACTTGACTCGATCGTTCACCAACCTCCGGAATAATAAACTAGAGTTAATTTTTACTTGATTAAGAACCTTTTTCTAGTTCATTATTCCTTTTATATCACTTATTACCATGTTATAAAAATTATGTAATTATTTAATTTAATAACAGTCGTTTTGTTGATCCTTGGTACTTGAGTCAAAATTAAACTTCTTATAATTACAAGTTGTTCAGGTGGTGAAATATAAATTATATCCAGAATTATATTCATGATTTAGATATCATATATATCATATATATCTGGTATATAAATTCATTTATAATATTACATTACATTTATAAGTAAGAAATGAAATGCACCGTTCATGGAAACGGTAAGTCGTACGTACGCATGAATGCTACATTCATTTCTATTTTGCATGTAATGGAATGAAATAATAATGATATAAAGGTACATTATAATTCTAGTATAATATCATATATAGTATAATTTACTCAATCCTTTATACATCCCACATATGGCATTAACGATTCAGATCACTTTGAGGGGGCGGTAGTTCGCACTTCCAAATATTAAATTATCTCGTTTACAAATAAGGGAAATCATAAAGGTATGCCATAAATGAAAAATACAGAATATTAAAGAAACCATAAACATAATATATATCATATATAGAATTAGTGTCATCATAATGTCCATCATGCGAGGGGTTAAAAGAATATTGAACAATCATTGTTTCGTGAGCCAGTAATTCGCCACCCACAAAAATAGTATGTTCTTCAACCATTAGACGAAGGTGTGTGTAAGGTTATATAAAATCCTTCTCATAAAAACATCATAGTATATTGAATATACTGGTTTTGTGACAAAATAAAGGACTAAAAAGAGTTTTATGGTTAGAGAAGCAAAATAAAACAAAAGAACATAAGAGAAGACATTACCTTAAATTCAGGTAACTCTTTTTTATTTGAGCCAAAGGCTTCCTTGGGAAGACTTATGTCCATAGTGAGGCTTATAGAAGTTATAGAGGGATGTTGAGAGAGTATTGGGGCCGAGGTTGGCTGATCCAATGGCTTGAGAGGTGTGAATAATGTGGTAGAGGTGGGGGCCTTTTATAAGAGTAGAGGAGGGGCACTCTTGGAAAGTCATGAAATGTTATATTATTATATAATGAGTCTCGGATTTTAACGGTCCCAAAATTATATATTTCTAGGATAAGGTGATAAGGGTCATAACTCTACTCATACAATAGGTTTTTGATAAGTGTATGTCTTAGATTGTACATTATGTTTTCATTTTATTTAAATTGTTAATTAATGAGGTAATCACTGCATCATCATGGTGTCATAAAAACATAATTTATTTAATGTGTAAAAATTTTAAAAAAATTATCATGATGTAGGAAATATTTTTAGATATCCAATGAATATTTATATTATAAGAGATAATTTACACAGACAAAACTAAAATTGTCTTACTTGGGTGATACATACTTTGGTTATACATTCCCTTCAAAAAATAATATAATAAAATGTCACTATCACACAAAATTGATTCCATGGGGTCCCAAAGTTTGGCACAAGGCATACCATGGTCGGACATGACACAAACAGTAGCATTAGGACACATTTTCGGGTCATTTCCTTTATTATGATATTATTTTATTACCCTTAACTACCCGATTACTAATTTATCACGATAATTAATGATATTTATCATTGTTACTATTCATAATGTCAAAAAACAAAAGTGTCTTAATTTCATAATTTGGACCTTATAATTCCAAATATGGAATCCATTTTACCGAATTACAAACACATAAATTGTAGTAATTAATTTAAAAATTATTCCCGTTGTCAAAACAAATAGCATGTTTTTAAGAAACAATATCTCTCAAAAGGTTGACAATTGTTTATGTCCAATTTCAAAGTGAAATTATTTTAAATGACCACCATTGGATAAAATGTTAAAATTATATTCTAATTGAACTATAAATCCACTCAATAGTATTATTTATCGCCACAAATTATTCATATCAAAAAAGTTGTTTTTAAATATTTTTCACTATTCAGTGAAAATTGGAAGTTCTCAGAAAAATACTAAAAATTCAAAATAGGCTAATTTAGATATTATGAATCCAAATATGAAGTCCAATTTGAATAATAAAATTTATAAGATTTAAAAAAGTTGGTATTATTATTCATAACGGTTACTTTGGTTGTGGTGTGTTAGAATCTCAAACTTGCATACAATGCAATCTATTATATTATTGAAAGAGAAGTGTACCCTGGAAGCATGTGGTGTTACATGTTTTGTTCAATAGTGATGTTTTTTACACTATTAATAGAGATTATATTAATAGAAAACTTGTCAATAATGATGTACAATATAAAGTAAAAGTATTTTCACCTTGATTTTCCAATAATTTATTAAGATGATGAAGAGAATTTAAGATGATTTTATTGGTAATTACTTTACTAAAATATGAATTTGGAAATAAAATTTTTTAATTAAATAATTTCGTACTACTATGAATGACAAATTTTATAATGGATTTTGGATATTGTCAATTAGTGACTAAATTGGGAAAAATTTTGAAATAATTATTCAAACAATTGAAGGGGTATTTTTTTATCATATAAAGAATGAAATATAGATAAATAAGATAATATAACTGAATATTGTTCAATTTAATGATGAATACTACAAGGATTTAACACATGGTTTGTATTTGATTATTACAGATATAACTATTGTTGTGGAAAATTGACAATGATGCATATATTCTATATAGTGCTGAATTGTTATAAAACAATAAAATTGTAATGAAATATTTATTCAAATAAATAATGAAAATCCCTATTAGTTGAAATAAATTAAATTAGTTAAACTTGTTAGGATAAATCATTGTTCGGTCTTATAACAAGAGTAAACAATATGGAATTTTGAATTCATATAAAACATGGTTATATTATAGGATAGTATTTACATGAGTAATGTTATGTCATTATAAGGGTAATATAATTATTTTGATAAATGAACTATATAGCTGGAGTGTTCGTTTTTACTTTCCTTCAGGTCCGTGGGTGAAGTAGTGATAAATATTACTTTATGAAGTGAAAAAAGATATTTTTATAAGAAAAATATTTTTGGAAATGGAGTAAATTGAAACTAATTCATACCATCTCTTAGTAAACAAAACCATTATTTGGGCCAACAAATAGTGACAATGAAATCTCATTTTGATTGGAATAGGATGATGGGGTATTTCTTCATCTCACAATAGGTCAGGATTCCTCATCTCGGAATCCCTCATATATTCAACACTCACATTAGTATCATTTTTTATTTGATCCTTATAGAAATTTGTTAATTACATCACTTTATGACATAAAATGTTAATACTATTATAGTGTTTGGGGATGAGTTTGATATGTGATACACATGTTTGGTAAGCTAGATATTAATGTTCCAAAAATATTTCAAGAAATGGAGGAATAATGTCAAAAAAATATAATATATTGGTCCATGGATCATCATCCAAGTAAGGATGTGTCATTATAATGTGGTCACATAATATATATTTCTTTACCCATGTCAGTACAAAAGGTTATATTTACCGCATTATAAAAATAATGAAAGTTTATTCTATGTGGGTTATATAAGAAATACTATGACTTGTAGATGAGGAACAAATAGGCCACTTTCTGTAATTTAGTAATTGATAAGGGATCATTTTATACCTGCAAAATGGGGAATATTTTCTATTTGTTACACATTACATTAAGAAAACACTCTCTTCTATTGCATTTCTCATTAAGGTGGACCTCATTATTTCATCATTTTGTGGGATTATGAATGGTTTTTGACAAATAAAAACAATAAAAAATAATAAAACCACATAACTAGAAACTTTGGGTGACTTTGTAATCACTTATAATTTTGGAATTAGGTTATATTTCCACTCTAAATGGGAGAATGAGTTAGTTTTACTATTTTTTGTATTGATTCTCTTGGAGGCAACCTATATATCCTTTTGGGACATGAATCAAAACCCATGTAGGTTTTGGTGTACATATGATAGTTGTGTGATTATTCTATTTTTTAGAGTTTAAAACAATTTTAATGTTTTCTAATACCATCATTGGAGTGATAACATGGGAATGAGTAGGGATTATGAATTAGGATTATTAGATATTTCATTGAGGGGATACTCAATAATTTTTAAATATTAAGGGATCAAAGATGAAGGTAATTAATTATGATCGAGTGTTTGGTGTATTAATGAGTAAATTTATATTGAGAGAGTATGTGTACCATGTTCCGCACACTGTCATGGATAATTTATTCACGAAGGTAAAATCAATTTATTTGACATAAAATTGTTTTCACAAAACGTGGATGTTATCTGAATCTAGAGATTTGGTGAGGATTTGAAATTCTTCCATAGGAGTTTTCTTCTTGGATGTTTTTTAGAGAAAATATTAATGAAATATTTTACAATAAATATATTTCATGAGTACATCCATATAATTTTTTAAAATATATTTTTCAATATCAATTCTCCATTAAGGTTATTCAAGATGATTGGTAGTTGAGGTTATATGAGGTGACATGCACTATCATTATCAAATAAATAAAAAAACCATAATATGGTGAGATGAATAGTATTTTCATACTCCATAACATGGGGAATAGAGTATGAATAAAGATGTATCTCCATACATAACATCATGATTACATAGAACATTAAAATACAAGATCTTATAACAGGGGATATATGTGAATATATTCATTGCCTCCAACACTTCTAATTTTAGTCATTATTAATTTTTTATACTCAATTAAAGTATTTTTAATTACAAAAAATTCAACACCCCTCATAATCTACTGCAACATGCATGAGGTTGATAAAAATTTATTGGAGAAATTAGCTTTTTTTAATTTCCTTCATTCATGATCGTGAAACTAAATTAAATTTAGGGTATTTATTTTCCAAACAAAATTTTGTTGGGGTTATCAGGTGTATCCAATAATATTTTCATAGAGTTATATTCAAACCATCCTTTATTAATAATCATCTCAAATCGATAATTCCTCTGAAAAATTTTAGTTTCGTTCCCATGAAATTTATTTATGTTTAAGGGTACTTTACCTCTATCAATTTCTTGAAGTAGACAGTGAAAATACAATGGATAATAATTTAATTATAAGAATTATTTAATAAACCATAATCATATAATGAAAAAAAATTCATTATTTTTAAAAATTCGTAAAAATTATTACAATTGACTCTCAAATTACTATTGTTTCTACTCCATGAAGGAATGGTATGTTGGAGATATTGTAATGTTATTCCTTGATAATTTTCCACCACATTACTTGATACATCTCAATATTGTAATTCTATATTAGAGATAATTATCACTATTCAATAGGTTGTACCTATGTCATTTTTATATTGATGGAAAATCACATTATCCCAATGGGAGGCCATGACCCACCACACCATTGGATTATTATATAGATAAAAATATAGTATGTTATAGTATTTAACATTACACGTGTTTTTAAGGACCACAAATGATCAATTGAATAAAAGTTATTTAACCCAATATTGATTCTTAATAACTAAGTGTGTTTTAAAAAAATTTCACATCCATCATATTATAGAATCTATCAAATCATTATAAAATATTGAATACCTGGATAGACTTATGAATTAGATATGTTTGGTGATGGGAATAAAACAAATGAGTATATAAGGGGTTATTGTGATAGGTATAAATATAAGGATTTTAGAGAGTTAATTTTTTAATTTATGTTGTTTGTGGTGATTTGGATATTATAATTTCATTCCAATTCCAATTGATAGATTAAGGTAGAGTTATTTGTCTTGTGGTATCTTGAAAGAAATTTCATGAACCTACAACATAATTAATTTTAGTGAAACTTGTGGGATCTAAAATATATTGTTGGGATCCCCATATATAATAAATTGTTTGAAAAGATGTAGAAAAAAATGAATATTAGAGATATATATAGTAGACCCCAATAATGGTGTATGTGTTGATGTTGGAACTATGAAAGATAAATGGGAAGTCCAAAATTTCTTCTTGCCATGTCCATTATAATGTGTCTTTGTATATTCAATGACATTCCTATTGGGTGGAATATATGGAAATTGAAACCATTCATGTAATTGAAAACATGTTATTACTTTTTACACATGGAGTTATTCTAGAACATGATGTTTGAATTAAATCTCAATTATTAAGGAACCTCATATTTGTGGTTGATTAAATACTATGTGGGATTCCTTGTTGGATGGTTAATAGAAGTCATAAATGTCACCATAGTGATGAGTTATGGAACCATAACTACTATGATGTAGTTGATGAGTGGAAATAAGATTAATATATTTATCTTAATCCTATAGAATATCATCCAGGTGTTCGGAGAAATCATTTAGTGGAACATTACAAGGAATATCTATGACCAATTGTATTTCATAAATGGGATAGTTGTCATGAACATCTCATGTATGAGTTCTCTAAGCATAAATACACCACAGAACACACCCTTTAAGATAATAATATGTATAATAAACCCAATTCATCCTCTTGAGGTTTGAAATTACTTGGTCTCCCTAAAAAGTACATAGAACCTATAAATATTGATTCCCATATACACTCTAACGGGGTTAAACATTGATGATATCAATGGAATAGTAGTGGAATGGTCATAAATTATTTGATTCAGAAGTTTCATATTGGTTGTGTATGTTGGTAGTGAAATCATCAATAAGACGTACCCCACATATCATAATTCATGCCAATACAACATCATATAGTGACACAAATCAATTGAATAAACTAATCATAACAATTAGAAAATAAAAAAATATCTAATAATTACGGTGGAATTTTTCATGTAATGATATAGGCATTTGGATATGATTTACAATTTATAGATTATAAACAATGTCACTATAAGACAACACATGCAGTAGGATAATATAACATCCTAGGGTAATTGAGAGTCAAGAAGTTATTTAGACAGGTTCACTAGTTCTATCATGGGGTGGGAGGGTGGAGGGGAGGAACATACTATTCTATTCCTCATGTAGTTTTCTTTTATGAATTTGATACCTGTGAGGGGTTGGGGTGAATACGTGGGAACATTTATTTTTATATGAATGTTTCTTAACAACTTAGATCAAAATTAATAACCTCTAAAATCTAGTTGTTGTTATGATCCACTAAAATATAAATCACATACCCACCATTCATATTCAAAAAATATAATCATAGAGACTCATATCATATTAAAAAGGATTGGTATAGAGTCCAACTCTTCTCCATGTTGTTTATTCCCCTTAACATGGATTCTTTTACTAACTTCTTTCTAAAATAAAAGGAACATACAACAATATTTATTACTCCCAATATTCATCCCTTAAAAACCCTTAATCTACCCCAAGTAATCTAAATTTTTTCATTAGTGGGATCTTCCACCCAACATTAATTTCACATATCCACTAATGTTATAGCTAGTAGTACCCCCAAACCACAAACCTTTTCTGTAACTGGTTATTCCACCCAATTACAATCACATTGCTTCTTCATTTTAAATCAAATGTAGAAACCTATTCATATCCTCCCCAAGAAAGTGGGATCATCATAACCTACGTATGATCTTTAAGATCCTAAAAACCCCTCTTATTAGTCTATTTGGACATTAATCTTCCTCATATTAAATGATAGAGATTTAGGTACATAGTTTTCTCTTTTACAAACATTTATTATAAAAATGTACAGAAAATGTTACTCTGGTCAGCCCATTTCCAGTAAACTATATTTGATAGCCTTTGTCTGATGGTATCAATATAATGCTCTTAATTATGCATCATTCCACCATTTTATTTTCATTATACCTTTTTATAATGAATTTTGATTATAACATATGTTTTATATAGTATGTTCTATCGGATTCGCTAAGAATTTTCACTGAGTAAAAACAAAATATATAAATCTCACATTTCCATCATCTGATGGAACATTGATTGAAGTTAATTTTTCAAAATATTCTCTATCTACTAGCTCAAGATCAATCTAAATTCTACCCTTCTAAAATACTCATCCAGTCACAAAATCGTCAGATAGTAAACATCTTTAATCTTGAAAAGTGTTTTCATGTAAATGTTTACACTTCAAACCACATTTATATAGGTGTCCATTTCCAGAATTTGGGTGGGAAATAAAATTTATTTCCCACACATTTTTAACTTTTTATATAAATTTTCACTCATCAGAATCATTATTTAATAAATCTTTCGTTTCATGAAATTATAGCTTCTTATATCTTCTTTGAATTTATTTAATATTGATAATGTAGAACTGATTCCAACATTCTCTGACATTGGTAGGGAAAAACATTGATTGACTATCATCATCTTCGAAATATTGATGGACATTATAATGTGCCTATAAAGAGAAATAGAATTTATTTTTCTTTTTTAAATTCATTTTACTCTCTTAATTAGGACTTATTTACGTATAGGTACACATTCATCATTTCTTCATTTGAGGAATTCATAAAAATTAATCATTTATTATACCGTCATTCAATTTCTCTTTGATTAGAAACTTCTGTTTAATGTATGTAGTGAAATATATATCTGATGATATCTTTTCTCTATATTAAAATGATCTCCATACTTTACACTGAATATTGGATAATTCAAATATCTGTTTAATGGGACTTTTTATAATGTCATTGGCAGGATAACCTCAGTCTGATAGGCTTTATAAAGATTCTATATATATTGAAACATCCTAAACTAAATTTTTATTAGTAATATTATAGAATTGTCATGATATCTATTGTCAAGTATAATTTTTTGACTACAATTATCTTCTTAATAAAGAATCACAATTTTACATCTCCCAATCAAAACATCTCCTTTTTCTTTGTCTAATAATTTTGTATCAAAACATTATAACTCATCTTTTTGAAGGATACAAATAAATATATCAATAACTTTATATTCAATTCTTGAATCCTCTTATCTTTGATCTATATCAGATAATAACTTTGTTGAAATAGTGGGTTCCCTAGACCCAACTATTTAGTACCTTTTATTACCGTATCATGTGTACAGTTAGATATGCATGATGATTTCGTACCATTATAGTGCAGACTTTTCTGCATCCACTGTAATAATGGTAATGTCCAAAGATCAGTTGTCGTGTCGAGAGGTTATAGCCGATCCCAGGCTATAATGAGAACCTCAAGATACAATGACATTGATCTTAAATATATGTTCTATAGTATAGATACATCTTACTGACTGGACACAATAGATTTCTGACTATCAGGTGCTGGGGGCTCATAAGCATTGAGACTTCTTCTCATGAAGTTCGCACTTGGTGATCACTAGTAGTGAGATCATGAGGACAGACCCGCCAATAGGAACACCACATGTTTTTGGGGTCATTAGTTGTTCCTATCTACGGACATGTGTATTGGTCTCCTGACTTGAGATCATTACCAATGTATATCACTTAATTACATACTTTGATGTAAGGCGAAAACCATGGCAGTAATGTCGTGGTGAGGTAGTTTGTGTTGGGTGCGTCGTTGATGGTATGAAATTGGTTGAATGGTCAAGAAAATATTTGTCGCTTCCAAGTTTAGGAAGTTGTATATCTCAGGCCTGGTTGATCAGGATGGTGCCGCCTCCATAAGTCTTTCGACAAAGCAGTAGAAAGGAAAATCCATTCGGTTAGATCAACAAATAATAATGCAATATAAGAACGATGACACAAGAGTGCATCCAGCTTTATGAGATATTTATAGACAAAGAGACTACAGTACATAGTCAGTGTTTGTAGGATGGTAGTCGTTGCTATGACTATCCTTTTCTCTTTAGGGGCCATGACGGGTTGCTAGACCCCGCTCTTGGTCTGTGAATTTTATTCACTGCTATCGAGATAAGGGCCTAGAGGGTCACGCACAATAGCGTATTCAAGAATCCTCACCTATTCACTTGAATAGGTATATGGACATAGTGGGCCCCGCCACGGGGTCCAAACGTTGTCCAAGTTGTCGATCACCAACGGAATTAAATAAATTCATTAATATTCAAGTTACGAATATTTGGGATTGAATTTATTTAATGTATTTACGAGTTCAGTAAATATGAGAAAATGTTAATCAAACGAATAATATTTTAATACTCAAGGTTTGTTTAATATTATGCGGGATAGAGAGTCGAGTTAAAAGGCTCAGATTTTATCATGTAATATATTTTACATATTACAAGTATGTGATAAAATAAATAAATAATATTGACGCAGTTTTAAGTCGTCATAGTTATTTATTTAGTGGATTTGGAATTAACGGGGGCCGGGGAACCCAACCGGGTAATCTCCACAATCCACTATATATAGAGGAGAGGGGCTCAAGCGCAAGGACTATTCATGCCATGTTTGGCCAGAGCTCCTCTCTCCTCCCGCTTCCTAGAGAGAGAAGCTCAAGATCCAAGAGCTCGAATCAAGTTTCTCCTCACCCATCGCAAGATCGTCAATGTGGTGATCGACGGGACGTCGAAGATATCGTTGAATCGCCGCGCTAGCACCCGGAGTTCGACGATCGGCGTTCTCGCAGATTTTGGAGCGCGTGTGGACGATCTAGAGGGGTCCTGCTTTGGATCCTTCAAGCGACGATCGCCATCGGCTAGTAGCAGTCGACCGCGCCTTCGGATTTGAAACAGGTACGTTTCCCTTTTATTTTTGTTCTCTAAATAATTTACGCGAGATCCTCGGACCTCTCCGGGGCTCGGATCGTCGGCGACGACAAGTAACGTCGTTGCGTCGATGAAAATTTTAAAATCCCCGGCCCACCGGCTTCCGCTGCGCGCCCCGGAAACCTAACAGTGGTATCAGAGGGATCACGTAAATTTTCTGAGCCAAATAAAATTAATTTGCAGTAAATTAGGTAGATGGTTTAAAAACGGTCAAAACGGATCGAACCGCGTTTCAATCTGATTTTGAACGACCAAGATATGGTCATTTGAAATTTTTAGAATGGATCGTGTTCGTGTTTTTACTCGGGTTTTAATTTTGTTGATTGTTTCTATTTATCGGAAATAATATAAGTTTTAAGAAATTGTAATTATTACAATTATAAATATATATATGTAATAATAATAATATATTTAATTATTATTATTATATGATATCAATAATCCTAAATTATTATTATATTATAATAATTTATGTATTATTATAATAAAAGGCTATTATATAGCCTTTTGAAAAAAAAAATATGTAAAGGAAGACCCTCATTGGGGGTCTTCCCGCGTGGAAGAGGAAACGCCAAAAAAAAGGGGAAGGGGCTTGTTAGGTTGAAAATAGACCAGCAAAAAAAAGAGGAAGGGGTTACTGGCCATGCGCGTGGAAGAGGAAAAGTAAAAAAAAAAGAGGAAGGGGTTGCTGGCCATGCGCGTGGAAGAGGGAAAGTAAAAAAAAATGAAGCAGGGGTCCGAGCGGACCCCCTCTCCCGCGCGGCGCACTGTAGCGCCGCCGGGAGTCCCTCTGGTGTGCAGCAGGCCGGCGCCCCCTTCGGCCTGCGCGGCTCCCTCCAAGTCGCGGCCTCCAGCCGCAGCGCCTCTTCCTCCGCACGCCAGCACTGCACGCCAGCATTGGCTTCAGCCATGCCGGTTTCCCCGCTTCTGGCGCCGCGTGTAACTCTCGTCATTGGGGATCTCTCTCGCCCGCTGCAGTAGCGGGCTACACCAGGTCCGCCGGAATGCACTCTCCCGCGCGGCACTGCATGCGCCGCGCTGCTGCCTTCCGCCGGACCGCGCTACTACCTTCCGCCGGACCCCGCGCCGCCAGCTCGCAGCGCACACCTGTAGCGCACAGCCAGGGTGTCGCACCCTCTTCGGCATGACACCCCTACAGCGGCCTCCTACCAGCCAGCCGCTGGCCTCCAGCCGCAGCCCCCCTCCACCGCTGGCTGCTGGAGCATCCAGATAGCCGAGGGACCAAGCCCCAGCCTCCTCCACAGCTTGTGCTTGATCTGACCAGAACCGCGCATACCAGAAAGAGCAAGTACTCTTCATGCGGCGGCCCCAAGCACAAAACCAGGTGGCTCAACCTTCTCTGCAGCGCCAGGCCTCACCGGACCACCTGTCACAGGCTGCCGACCGCTCTTTGGTCCCGGTCGTTCCCCGCTGCCAAGCCTCCGTGAGCAGACCGCGGTCTTCTCCTGACCGCGTGCTGCAAGTCGGACCACCCCGTGCAGCGGGTTCCCTAGCGCACTGCACCGCGCTCTACCGAGTGAGGCGCCGCCTCCAGCAGTGGTAGACCACGCAGTGGCTCCTTCCCGGGAGCACCCTGGCCAAGGTTACCCGGCCGCCGCCCGGTCCTCCTAGCGGGCAGGTAACCCCTGACATGGGTTAAGTTAAAATAATTAATATAATTAATTAAATTAAATAATATATTATTTGTAGTGAAATAATTTTTAATACCCGAATAAAATTAATTCAATTTAAGTATTAAATTGAATTAAGTCAAATTAATTTAATTTTGGATTTAAAATTAAATTAATTGATGGACCGATAAGTAATTAAATAATTTGAATTATTTAATTCATTTAATTTAACTAAATAAATCCTCATACTTAATTATGAATTTTAATTTTTATCGCGCTTATTTTACCCGTCTGCTGGTCCTGAGCATCGACCCATGTATGTCTATTTTTAAATTATTTATTTACATAGTTATTTTACACTGCGTGCGATGATTGTAATTAATTAAATGGACGGTCTGCGCATCGTCTTTCTTTTTCGGTTAAAATGTATAAGGTTCTGCGCGCCCAATTTATATGATGTACATTTATTCCCGAGTTCCCCTCGCCTGCACGTGAGTATCTTTGTACTTCGGACGAAGACGACGAGCGACGTCGACCCCGCCAAGACGAGGCGAAGCACGTTGATCAAGACTATGAAAGACGACATGTGGACTATGCCAAGGCGAGGCGGTAATCCAAGACGTGACGTGGGCTTTGCCAAGATGAGGCAATGCTCCAGATAAAAAGCAGACATACAGAACAGGCAAGCTGCATCAAGATTCATGTAGACGACTCAGGTATAATGCTCTTAGGTTGTTTAGATGCTCAAGACCAGTTGGGTAGTAGTTTTACCTTTATGCATTTATTTATTATTTTATGCGTTTTTTAGAACTACGGGAAAAGTACATAAAATAATAGATAATAAAATGCATAAAGAAGCGGCGTTTGTTTTTCTATTAAAGTTCAGTTGTGAGCGCGACAACATAGCCGAAAAATTTAATAGAAATAGATTACATTCGTCGAGAGAGGAAAACATAAAACCCTCAATGTAATTATTAAGTCAGAAATAGCCTTCCATCATTCAAGTTTGAACAAAACCGGGTGTTCGAGGTGCCGGTTCATGCCTTAGCTGAGGGTGCCTCTTACTACCGGGGAGTTCTTATTTGTGTGATGGGTTGACTTAACTAAAATTGCAACAAGGTTATAGCCTTAGCTAGTTTGTTTTAATTTTAGAGGCAAGCGTTGAGTAAATCAGTAAATGATTTTGAAGCTGGGACTTCACTCAACAGATCAAGGAACCGCGGGCTAAGGCGGTTGGCCAGCCAAAAGCCTACCTTGGACCCTCCGACTAGTGGTGTATCCCTAGCTTGTAGACTATGAGGGAGGTTCAAGGATCCTTGCCACTAGAATACTCAAGAGTATTCCGATTCTAGTATAGAGGGTTCCTAGAATTCTAAAAATTAGTGGGAGACATTTAATGATTAAATAATCAGTAATGTCAGATTAGGTAATCACATAAAAGTACAATCTGCTAAAGTTTATTTGTAGATAATGAGAAATAATACCACAATAAAACTACGATAAATATTAGACAAAGTTAATGTCTAAACTAAGCATGAATTTCCTAAATGTAGTATAGGCGCTTGCGCACATTACTACTACAATGGAAATTCAAGGAGCTTGTGTCCCAACCTGTTAAGCCACCTTAAGAAGAAAGGGTGTAAGATTACTTACAGGAGACTAATTGATAAAGAATATGATGGTTCTATCATAATTCTATCATCAACGACTGATGTAAGTTGTGGTCGCTACATCATGACTAAAATGATGATCACATGTAGTCTCATCTCCAAGATCCTTTAAAGGAGAAAGTGAAGATTTGAATGTGATGGACGCACTCGGTAAGTGTAAAGTGAAAGACGGTTCACAATCTTTCATGTCATCCCATTTCTTATACCTTTTACACCCAATTACTCTAGTTTCTTTTAAGTATAAAAACGAACTGTATAGAGTAAGCGCTTCATTTCCGTTAAGGAAACGTTCGCCATGTAATAAGAATATTGGTGATAACACCATCTTTTATTCTTATGGAGAATACATTTAATGGCAAGGAGAAAAGGCTTATGGAAAGTTACACAAAAGACACCTCTGTCATGTCCCTCAATGACAATTGGTTGGTTATTTAACAGGAGGTTATTTGCATCACATAATGAAATAAATTCATGGAAGTTTAAAAACTGAAATACTGGAAGCAAGTACCCGCTTCTTGGTCAGTTAATATTCATCAAATTAAGGTATTGTTTTCTCGAATACTTCTTGGGTATTGAAATACAATATGTTTTTCACATATTTGTATTGAGATACAATAACCAAGCAAGTAGAGAAACATTACTAGAAGTAAAGTGTCTTCTCCAAGCACGTGAGAAAGGTGACATACTCAACAAATAGCTCACTATTATTTGAATCAATGGCAATACATGATGAATATAAAATGTAAGACCTACCCAGTTGTGGCAATGAGATTCTTTATCAAGTAAAACTAAAAGCGAACGTCAATTATATACCCAGTATGTTATTTAGGCTCGGCACAACTAAACACCTATGTTATAATTGACATCTTTAGTTTAGACAAAGAAACCTTTGGTTATAAAGGTACGCCACAAAGCTTCCGAGGTTAGTTCAACACGAGAGTGTGAACTATTCCAAAAAATGCTAGAGGTAAAGATACTTCATAAAATTCCTTTAAATCATTAAGGAATGTACCATTGAAGTATAAGTTTGGTCAGAAGATATGAGTTGCTTCAGATCGGCAGGCCAAAGAATATCTTGACCAAGCAATCATCGATCATGATAATGTAGCGTGGAGTAATTCCTAAACGCATGTTACCTTATCTACATCACCGTATTGATGTTCATGAGGAGGATCGATGATGAGTCTTACATATTAACATTGATCAACAAACATGTAGCGTGGAGCAATTCCTAAACACATATGTTATGATGTAAGTTATATCAATGTTGCAACTTGCGTAAACTTCTATCATTTTCAAAATGTGATTTGCAAATAACAGCATGATCACATAACCAATATGCCTACTAAAATGACAAATGGATATCATACGAGTCATATTATGATAGAAAAACCATTATGGCATAGGAAGTTTTTAGATGCAAAGTGTTTGTTAGGATTTAAACAAACATGCATCAAGCTAAACACGTTGTGCATCTAAGGTAATTATCCTAACAATTACTTAGGATATTACATAGATCCCTAAAATAGAAAAGATTTAGTCAAGTATTATACTACACTTCTATACAAAGGTGTATATCTCTATTAGAGATAGTGGGAGCTAAATTGACTTGGACTTCGATAATGCTCGAGATGCACAATTGGTTGGCATATGGAACAAGTTCCACAAGTACATGTGGAATAGGCATGTTCCAGAGACACATACTGCGTAGGAAGAAAGGAACCATGATGATGGTTTTATATTCATTGCGGCCGGTGATATATTATTCATTAAGAATAATAAATCCTACAAGTAAGAAGTATATGGAAACAAGCTAAGATTGACAAGATCAACTAAAATTCAATAATGGATTCCGTGTATCAAATTGCAATGGGGCTTATAGATTGATTACTGCGGTGGGTATTCAAATGAAATGATACATGGATGGTACAAGTATGGTACCAATAAGGCTCGATTGGTTATACCAAGTCAGTACGCCTAAATCTATTAGAATTTTACTTGTCATAGCTGAAAATCTATGATCATGATATTGGTCATTGGATGTCAAGATCATCTTTCATGGAAGGTGTTTATACGACGCAACCAGAAAGAGATGATGACATCAAATGATGCCAATAAGGGTTTATAGTTACTGAAATCCAATTCTGGATTAAAGTTAGCAACAAGATCTTAGAGCATTCATTATAAATGAATCTTTGCCTTGTGTCTACCAAAGGTTAGTGGGAGCGCCAATGTTTTCCAAGTGAAATATGTTCGGTAACATATGGAAAACAGATTTTGTTCTCACAGTTAGATGAGATCAGGTTAAAATAAATTCTTCAATGATTGACTTCAAGTAGCAACCTAAGTTCTAGGGAATAAGATCCACTGAGGTAGATCCAAAGGTTGCTTGGTCCTAGTCAATCGTACATATAGTGACATTGTATTGATAAATACAAGTTGGAACAATTCAAGTTCAGAATTGTTGCCTATGTCACATGGATTAATATCTCCAGGTTAACATGTTTGGAGCATGTGTAGAGATTAATGTTGTGAGTTGATACCATATTCTTTAACGATAGATCAATCACATATGCCATATTATAGGCAGGTATCAATTGATTACAGGAGCACTGCAAGTGATGCGGTCTGACCTATCATCTTGTACTTCGGTAAGTACAAATGATATGTACCTGGAATATGGAGAGGAAGGTATACTAGTCATAGTGGGACATAAACTAGTAATCCATAGATCAATTTGATCTAGTATCGCAGTTAGGCAAAGGAGATGAGTGAGTCAAGCTCATAAAAGCTTGTGGTAGCCGTACCTACAAATACTGAGTACGTTGCAGCTTCTCAGGCAGTTAAGAAGCAGTTATAAATTGCAACGATTTGTTCTAGTTCTTGGATTCGCACCTAGTGAGAAAAGTGTTATCATAATGAGAATTGTGATATTCTTACTAGCCAAGTTGTCAAGTTATGACAATGGACAAAAATAATCTACTCGGGGATACCTTATCTTGAGAATTTTTTCTCAAGTCGATGAGGTTTCATATAGCAGATATGCCACATAGTGAAAACGTGGCAGGCCCAGCAGTTAAAGCCATTACTCTGTAGAAGCATGGTATTTATCATGTGAGTAGCTAACAAGTTTAGTTAGCATGTTGGATCTAGTGCAAGTGGGAGTGTTGAAATAGTGGGTTCCCTAGACCCAACTATTTAGTACCTTTGATTACCGTATCATGTGTACAGTTAGATATGCATGATGATTTCTTACCATTATAGTGCAGACTTTTCTGCGTCCACTATAATAATGGTAATGCCCAAAGATCAATTGTCGTGTCGAGAGTTTATAGCAGATCCCAGGCTATAATGATAACCTCAAGATACAATGACATTGATCTTAAATATATGTTCTATAGTCTAGATACATCTTACTGACAGGAAACAGTAGATGTCTGACTATCAGGTGCTGGGGGCTCATAAGCATTGAGACTTCTTCTCATAAAGTACGCACTTGGTGATCTCTAGTAGTGAGATCATGAGGACAGACCCGCCAATAGGAACACCACATGTTTTGGGTGTCATTAGTTGTTCCTATCTACGGACATGTGTATTGGTCTCCTGAATTGAGATCATTACCAATGTATATCACTTAATTGCGTACTTTGATGCAAGGCGAAAACCATGGCAGTAATGTCGTGGGGAGGTAGTTTGTGTTGGGTCTGTCGTTGATGGAATGGCGTTGGTTGAATGGTCAAGAAGGGATTTGTCGCATCAAAGTTTAGGAAGTTGTATATCTCAGGCCTAGTTGATCAGGATGGTGCCGCCTCCATAAGTCTTTGGCCAAAGCAGTAGAAAGGCAAATCCATCCGGTTAGATCAACAAATAATAATGCAATATAAGGATGATGACACAAGAGTGCGTCCTGCTTTATGAGATATTTTTTGATAAAGAGACTACAATACACAGTCAGTGTTTGTAGGATGGTAGTCGTTGCTATGACTATCCTTATCTCTTTAGGGGCCATGATGGGTTGCTAGACCCCGCTCTTGGTCTGTGAATTTTATTCACTGCTATCGAGATAAGGGCCTAGAGGGTCACACACAATAGCGTATTCAAGAATCCACACCTATTCAGTTGAATTGGTATATGGACATAGTGGGCCCCGCCACGGGGTCCAAACGTTGTCCAAGTTGTCGATCACCAACGGAATTAAATAAATTCATTAATATTCAAGTTACGAATATTTGGGATTGAATTTATTTAATGTATTTACGAGTTCAGTAAATACGAGAAAATATTAATCAAACGAATATTATTTTAATACTCAAGGTTTGTTTAATATTAAGCGGGATAGAGAGTCGAGTTAAAAGGCTCAGATTTTATCATGTAATATATTTTACATATTACAAGTATGTGATAAAATAAATAAATAATATTGACGCAGTTTTAAGTCGTCATAGTTATTTATTTAGTGGACGTGGAATTAATGGGGGCCAGGGAACCCAACCGGGTAATCTCCATAATCAACTATATATAGAGGAGAGGGGCTCAAGCGCAAGGACTATTCATGCCATGTTTGGCCAGAGCTCCTCTCTCCTCCTGCTTCCTAAAGAGAGCAGCTCAAGATCCAAGAGCTCGGATCAAGTTTCTCCTCACCCATTGCAAGATCGTCGATGTGGTGATCGATGGGACGTCGAAGATATCGTTGAATCGCCGCGCTAGCACACGGAGTTCGACGATCGGCATTCTCGCAGATTTTGGAGCGCGTGTGGACGATCTAGAGGGGTCCTGCTTTGGATCCTTCAAGCGACGATCGCCATCGGCTAGTAGCAGTCGACCGCGCCTTTGGATTTGAAACAGGTATGTTTCCCTTTTATTTTTGTGCTCTAAATAATTTACATGAGATCCTCGGACCTCTCCGGGGCTCGGATCGTCGACGACGACAATTACCGTCATTGCGTCGATGAAAATTTTAAATTCCCCGGCCCACCGGCTTCAGCTGTGCGCCCCGGAATCCTAACAAACTTCACCAACATTATATTGCTAGAATCATATTCATTACTAAGTAATATTTTGAATAAAAAAAATAGGCATTATGAACATCAATTATATTTAATCTAGTGTATCGATATTGTAAATTATGTCCAAAAATATTTATCTATTCTGGTCCATTTGAAGGAATTTGTCCCTGTAGGTCTGATCACAATGTAGAATCATTATTCCCAAAATCTAATAATGCAATTCTTTTTTTCATTTCTTTAAACAATTTGGGTTTTTAGGAAACATAAAATATTATTTCATACTCTAGCATAGAAAATTATTACATTATAAAATTTTGTACAAAATAATCTTTTTTAATGATATCTTCATTATTTTTATAAGCTTTTTGTAAAAAAATATCATAATCTAATTTTATTAAGTAAAATTCATAAATTCATTCACATCAAAGACTCATATATTTTATATACTCACAATGATTGTATAAATATAATTTCATTGATAGTTTTTATAGAACATCAACATTTTCTAGAAATATTCATACGTAAAACACAATGATTTAATGAAAAAAATTCCAATAAACATACGTTGGCCTAACAATCTATCCCTTTATGTTTATTTTTAATTCAGATTGAAAACATGAAATATATTCATCGTTAATTTTTTCACTAAAATATTTCTCCCCATAATATGCTTACATCTAATTACTCCTTATTATATTAAACGAAAACGTAACCAAACAAACATTGGTCTAATAATCTCCCACTTTTTTTGTATTAAATTTCTAGAAAAAACATGAAACATAAATATAATCAATAGGATTACTAAACTATTTATCACCATGTGGTGTTTACGTATTCCTATTCCCCCTTATTTTCTACTCTACCCTACTAAATATAAAAATGTAATGGGATACTAATTTTTAACTATATTCATTTCACAATAACAATAAAAAATTACGAGAGAATTAGTATCACATGAGTTTTTTAAGAAATAGTATTTGTCTAAATAAATATAAATCTCTTTGGCGGAACATGATGTAGAAAAAAATATTTTATAATCAAGGTTGGAAATGTTTTCTATTATATTACCTCTAGTAAAAACAATCATGAGGGGAATTATAATAACATAATATCATGGGTAATATAAAAAAATTATAATGGTAAATACTGAACCCTTCACAACAATCAAAATAGTTCAATTTTATAAACACAATTTCCCAAAAATCTCAGATTTTATATGATTCTAAATTTATTTTTATGGAATTTTTTATTGTTATTCCAAAAATCAATGATCTATTATATCTATAAAGGGTAGAACTAATGTTATCATCTTGGTTGAAAAAATGCCAATATGTGCATTTTTTTCTATTAAGACTTCTAGAGAGCTCATCCAACATCCTTACATCTATTCCTTCAATTACAAACATGTTAGTATATATATATAAAATATATTGAATATGGAATAATCACATTATTACCTTAGAAGAAATGTTCACACTGACAATATTATCTCAGTCACACCTTCTTATACTACATCTAAGAATTATTTTTAGATGTTTTTCTTAATTTTGGTCATCCATCTAACATTATCAAATAGATTTATTCCCATCCATTGAATATACATTAGATTCAATTTTTTTCCTTTAGTTTAGAACATCTTATTTATGATTTCTTCTTTGGTTAGTTACTAAAAAAATCAACTTTTTTATATATACCAATCATGATCAAATATCTTTCACTCTTATGTACTTTTCATCTTGCTACATTTTAATGTATTATTATAAACTTTATTCATATATTTTGAAAAAAAATCCTCCCATTTTATCCAATTAACTTTTTACTTCTTCCAAATTTATTGATATATACAATTTCTATAGACATATAATTTAGAATAATTTTTTTCAATGAAACAATTTTGTAACCATGTAATTTTTCTCATCATGCAAAACATTATAATATTTTTCATTTCACTTTATTTACATATTAAAATATTTCACATTTAAAACATCCATATCTTTATCATTTTTTCAGCATTGAAATTTTTTTGACTCAGGATAAACCATGATTCAAAACTATTTCTAGGTAATGACATGTAATACTAGATGAATATTTGTTGTGCCAAAAAAAATCACAACACCAGTAATAACCTCTAAATAATTATCTTTATTAATGATAATAGTACTATTAAAAAGAAATTGTTTCTATTATTTCTAAATGTCATTTCAGTCATTGTTCAGGGAGATGCATAACTGAATAATTTTACTAGTTTATTGCAGAATTAAATTTAAAATAAAGATTAACTTCATAACATTAAATTATTGTATTAAACAATCATACTGTTGTTTTTTAGGAATTTAAACAACATAATTTTGTAGAACATTTATTTTACAATATTAAAAAAATTTACCTTTAAATAAAATTAATATGGTGATGCCCCCATATATCGTTCATAAAACAATTTCTGTTTTAAGAATCATTTATTATGGTTCCAGTAACTCATATTCCTTTCTACTTAACATTTCATTATGAACATTTATTAATTTTGAAAATTCACTGGAAAACAACCTATTTTCATTAATTTAATAAAAAATATAGTTTATACTATATTGATGTTGTTTTAACTATTTGAATTTTATTTGTAAGCTTTTATCTTATATTCTGTATCACTCAAATTTATTTTTAGATCCCTAATAACATTGAAATTTATGTCCCTCTTTATGATTTGATAACCATTATCAAAAGTAACTTCCATAACTACTTTATTCATCTACTTTAATTCATTCTTGATTCATGTATTTTCTTCAAGGGATTCTCATATATTTTCATCTAAAATATTTTTTATGTCACTTTTTTGTCTAATGGGAACCAGAAACCAAGATCCACATCCTCACCACACATACCTCATACACCACATTACCACCCATGATTTATGACATTCACAACTCAAAAACTAAATTCAAATTCAAATAAATTTACCACATCACCATCAATACATTAACTAAAGTAATGATATTCACCTGGTCACCCATGATAACCAGTGAAGAGAAAGTGAGCATATTAAACCTCATATTTTGAGCTTCTTCATGCATCGAAATCTAACACTTTAGTCACCATCATCCCCAAAAATACCACACTGGCGACCATTGATGTCGGAACCAATGAAACCCTCCATCGCCACCGTGAAATGAACTCCCATGCCTCAGCAAATCACTCTCCCTACAAAAGCAGTGAGCCCTTCTAAGACCCTGTATCGAGGAAGGACATGCCCATATGACATTTATATCTTCCCAGATGTCCAATTTACACTACACTATCACCCTTGTCATCTTCTCTTTCACTGAAGCATCCTGTTACTACTGCCACATCACCTAACAATATAAGAGCCTCGTCATCATTGTCGGTCGCACCACCTGGAACCCCCCCCCCCCAATATCACACAACACAACCTAAAAAAACATGGAGACTATCACACTTGACTGGCCTCGAAGGGATCAGAGGGACTAGAGTCTAGGGAGGAGTAAGAGGAATATGGGTATCCACAGCAAGCAATGACCGAGCTAGGACCATCACCACACCAAAAAACCTCAACGTCAAACCATCGACATGAAAACAAAGAACATCATCAAAACACACATATATAACTAGATTTAAACCCCAAACCCCCATTGAACTATGAAAAAGAAAATACGATGGAGACCCTAATAAGAAAACAGAAAGGGATAAATCAAAAGGGGGAACCGGGGATGAAACTCTCTATGAAAGGAAACACATCAGGGGGAAGAAACCCTAGGAGGAAAAATAAGGATTCCCCAATGCATGTGGTATCAAACACTATGATGAAGAATAATAATAAGATATAGCTACATAGGGGTATAGAGGAGAAACATGGGATGAAACCATTATACATATAATTTCATGATTAACCTAATCCATGTACCATAGTCCCAAACCTATTTAAAGAACTATACCAAATAGAGTCAAGTGTATCGGGCCATACCTGTAGATAAGGGGAGGGAGAGTATAAATCGAGATAGATCTGGAAGTAATAAAGAATGAAACTCATAAAAGGATAATGACTGAGAAGGATAAAACGAAGAGGGAAAAACATAAAGCTGAAGTAGGATAATGTCACATCGCCGATGGGGAGAAGATGAAACAATAATAATCCCATTTTCATCAAAGAGAACTTTTAGTATTTTATTCTCTAAATGAATCAATAAATATTCCATGAATTATATTTTTTCCATTGGATGAGAAGTAATCATGAACATCTCTACTCAATATACTTTTTAATAAATTTTCTCATTATTTTTCATCCACTTCCTTTTTATTGATTCTATATATTCTTCTTCTATCTGTGTATAATAAAAAATATTATTGAAAGAATATCTTGCATAATGTTCTTTTGAAATTTAATTTCCTAAATTTAAGAGATTTTTTATCATTTACCTTTTAATTTACCATTTTGTAAATTTTTCAATGAATATAAATGATTTTAATGGAATTTTATACCACTTAATCTCCCTGTAAATCATAGAATTAGTCATTATATTTATTTTCTTTATGATTTCGTTTTTCATAATGCATCAAATTCTATTGCATTCCAAACATTTTTTAAAATAAAAAGGATTTCCACTTTTCATATTCAATTAGAGTATTATAATTTTACTCCAAGGATAAATATTCTGTTTTAATATCCTATGCTTTTTTAAATAAATATTATGTTCGATAGAATATGTAATACACCACATTCAACTTATGTGAAAAACTAAATATTATTACTTAAATGTTAAATTTTAACCATACATTTTAAATAATGTGAATTATAAATATTAATTAGTTTATGAAAATATCGTTTATACCTATATATGTTCAATTATTCTATGAAAATTTAATTATAAATGAAAATAAAAGCCTTTTTAAATAAAGGAATTGTTTTTCTCAAAAAACAATTTAAATGAAAATAAGTGAGTTTATAAAAAAACACACATTATGGATATTATTAGTAAAATATAAAAGGAATATATTTTAAATATAATTTTTAAAAATCATATTATATATTATCTTCTCATGTTATAAGAACAAATTCAATGTTTTGGATAAAAAAATATTTTTCAAAAAAAATGCAGTTTTTTCAGTTTTTTTAGTGAACAAAATTTAAATGTAGTTTTTGACAATTTTATATAAAATATTTGAAAAAATAAACTTCTTATTTTGAATAGGTACCTTAATTTTTATTTTATATAATGATTTCTGTATATTTCATTAAATATTCAGATTTTAATGAATAGTGAAAAAAACATCATTTTAATTCAAAAATGATTTTTCGTATAATTTATTTATATTTTTGGATTATAATTTCAATAATTCTAATGTATAATTTTATTATGTTATTATTATTTAAACCGATTAATTTTATTAGATGTAATTTGACAATTAAATTTGATATTAACAAATGTCAATCTTTTTATGGTTTTTACTTTTTAAAAACATATTTTCTATTTTTTTCAATATAAATTAATTTAAAATTAATTACTAAAACATCTATGTTTTAAATGTGAACAATTGATTCTAGATTTGGAATCAGTGGGTTTAAATTATTTTTATGTTTTATTTTTATTTGTTTTAAATATTAAGAATAGTAACTACTATAATTTTTATTTAACGAGGTTAAAGGTAAATTAGGTAAGTTATCTAAAAAACAATATAATAAGGAAAAAATTACTCCAACACCTAAAAAATTATATTAAATTAATTTAATTCTACCACTAATACATATGTATAATTATTTACTTATTTAATGGACGTTTTTCTATTAAAGCGATATAAATATTATCAAAACAAAAAAATGATAACATGTCGCCCCCTTAATTTTTATAAGTATAACAATTTTAATAATGGAATAAACATGATAAAAAATATGTGATAAATAGTATATAAAAATTTTATGAATTATTCAATCATGAGAATTTATGTAGAATTTTTTATAGATTAAATAGTTACAACAAATACTAACACAACAGAGATAAAATATTTATTTTAATACTAAAATATCAAATAAATGATATTAACAATATTATAATCAATACAATTGGAATTAATAAATGTTAAATATAAATTTTATAGGATAAAATGAAATATTTTAAGTCTATTAAAAGGTTTTTTTATTTACCACTTTTTTTGATTTTATTAAATTTCAATAAAATGAATCATGTCAAAATTAACCCTTTTTCTATTTTATAAAAAAAATTATACTATTAAATTATTGAAATGTCATAAAAAATAAAATATTTAAATGTTTTTATAAAAGGCCTTAAATTTCATATAGTTTACAATTATAGGAAATTGGATAAATATAAGTAAAATTTATAGACTTTTAATATTTAAAATGGTGTTTCCACATTTAAAATTAAAAGAGAACAATTAAGCATAAAACGAAATGATAAGGATTAAAATGAAAATAAAATGTCTAAATATTATTTCATGAGGGGATTTATAACTATACTCATCATAACTTCTACATAACTGAATTTTTCATCATTTTAAATTAAAAAATAATTTATTTTAATTTAATTTTTTGATAGTTTCCAAGGGTTCCCCACCCCTCTCATATGAAAATGTACCCTCTCTTCTCTATTACTTACACTTCAAGAACTATTTGTTTAAAAATATAACTTCCCAACCACTTCTTTAAATATCTTCACAAATTATTGAGGCCTTATTTTAGGAATATCATCATCCTTAGAGGTGTCAAAGTGTTTTTTAAACGTGATCAACTGAAGAAGAGGTATCGTTTTATTTTAAGTATTTATATTTTATTAATTATTTAAATTACTTTAAATATCATTAATTACTGATGAAATAATAACACCAATATCCTAACCATACTTTATAGTTATTATTATAATATCCTCACATGAATCAATCTCTAATTTCATCAAATAGGAAACAGACTTTTCCATCATGTGTACGACAGACAACCGCCTCGTGAACTGATATAGTTCATTTTCCATTATTGTTAGTCATGATTGGTTATAATAATGTATTTAATGTTAATATGTGATATTAATGACATATTAATAATATTTATATAATAATATATCAATTATGATCATTTATTCCTTTCACATAAGAAAGATAATGTTGTTTGTGTATACGTGTTAACTATCACCTCCACTAAGTGATGTTATTCATTTTTATCTACTACATCACATGAATGATATATATATAAAAATATTTTAATTATTGATATTATATTAATTAAATTTTGATACTTCTATAAGGAGAAAGTAGTATTAATGTTCTTCTTATAGAGATCAAGGAAAAATGAAAAATTTTACTCATGCCTTTTTATGACCTACCATCTCCATGATTATAACATTTTTCATTTTTCATAAGAATACATCATTATTGATTTAAAAAAAATTTGATAAATAAATGTTTTTATAATTTTATTAATTTTATTCTGGAGATGGTGGCCTTATAACATATGGACTATGGACATCATGCTAAGATCATTTTCGACTCACGTACCGAACATCGGAAAAATGTCCAATATAAACATAAATAATTTTTTAAATACTATAACATTGTCATAAGTGATACAAAAAAGAATAGTAAACATGAATATGGTACTAAATCATGTATAAAAGTATCATATATTTATTATTCAGGGTGATAATGAATGTATGAGATGATTTGGACTCAAGGTAATTTATTTAGTCTAAATTTACATTTTATTGAGACTTATTCGTTATTATGAACCAATTCACATTTATATGATATATATATTTCCATTATACATATTATATCATTAATATCATTATTCTAATTATATTCTATGTTTTTTAATGTTATTATTTAATAATTTTTATTCAAGTGTTTCTCAAGTGGTAATGGACCCTTTATCTAAAACATCGTTATAAATGTTTTATAGATTAATTATTATCAATAATTCTCAAATTATGTCCATGTATTATAAAATATTTAAAAGGATTTGTTTACATGAAATTTATAATTTTTAATTTTATAATTATTTTAAAATGTTTCAAAGTTGAATGGAAATCTTTGATTCAAAAATCATCTTTTTAAATATTTTAATTTTTATTTAAAAATTAAAAGATTTTTTCAAAAAAACTGAAAATATTTTGACATATAAATCATGAAAAAAATTCATTATTTTATTTATCATTTTTGTTTTAATGTTTAATCTTTTATTTTCAAATAATGTTTTTTCATATATGATTTTTTGGCACTATAAAAATGAAATGTAAATTCAAAGTGGGAACGTTTTTATTCATTTGTGACTCTATCTGATAACCTATATCTGATGGACTTAATCTAATGGTGTTTTTTAGATCTTTGTTATGCTTCACTCAACCATTTATTATTTAGAGTAACTCTATCTGTTGACTTTTTCTAATAACATCTATCTGATGAAGAATGATATCCCGAGATTAATTCTTTCTATGACTTAGAATACATTATACCATAAATATTTCTTTTACTCTATTTAATGGAACATTCATAATGTTCCTCTATTCAATGGATCTTTATCAGTTATAAAAACATTAATGGAAAATAAATCATGTATGGAAACTCATCCTTTGAAAAAACAATCTTTAGAATGTTTTCTATGGGTGAACAATGTTTTCTTGTACATATATACTTTTCTCACTCCCTATATGTAGTCTCCCCTTTGTAAACATATGGTAGTAACATAGATTTATTTCATATGTAGCTCAATTATAATTTCAAATATCAATGAAATTTTAATTTTTATGGATGATTATTTACGTTTACGAACATTCATTAATACTCATGCTACATCAACAAACTCTATCGTGTTACGTATTTTTTGAATTACCATAATATGAAAATTAATTAACATATTCATAAATTCTAAAACTCACATAGACCAAAAAAATATGATAAAACAACTTCAACATCATTTTATCAATCACCATTATAAATTGATTGTCAATATCTTTATAATTTCTATATCATGTGTATTTTTTCACATTTCTATTTATTAGTACATATCTATTTGTTGATAATATATAATAATTTATTCATTTTATGAACTCATGAACATTAATTGTATGTCTATATTTCATCTATTTTCCATGTAACATGTTGGCCAGACTGGACACTAAGATGGTAGTTGGACAAATGGGTTAAAAGGCCTCAAGCCCGCCTCCATGTATGCCAGAGGCTCCCTACTAGTAGTGATGGTATAAAGAGATGATAGTGGGGAGACTATAACATAATGATAAAACTAGGATTGTGGTAAAAAAGAAAATAAATTTCATACAGTAGTAGAATATTAATAAATTAATGACAAGAAGTAGAAGAATAATATAATATATAAAAAAAGTGGTTTTCTCCAATTTATAATAATGCATCTATGAAAGATTATGTTAGAGGTACAATAAGTTAAAATAAAAAAATAAACACAATGTAATAACTTAATAACCTCCCAATGACTATCTCCATGATCATATCAAGATCTTTCTCAATCCCCTTCGTATATAATCCAAGTAAAAGTAAGATAGCTCATGCAATAGTCTGTGGTCCTGCAAAAATAATGTCTACTCAAGAACACAAGTGCAATGTCATCCCGAGTATGGTGTGATATATAAATCACAGTAGATCATCACCCATGGTGTCTTCCCCAATCCATTTATTATATAAACGTAAATCATTGTGAATGTATGATGAAAAATACTCATTAAGGAATTGAAAAACAACAACCCGCTCAGGTTCTTAATGAACACATAGAGGCTCTACCTACTTCGGAACATTGATGGAATAAGATGTATAATGAGTCACTATATATATAGTAATAATTATATATATATATAGTTTAGTTATATATTGAATACACCAATATGAACCTGGTGTTTTCTGACTCCAAATTTCTATATACCTAGAACACTTGTTGCGGGCTGGAATGGGAAGTAACTCAGACAATCCATAACATATCTATACGAGCCAAAATGCCCATGAAAAATAATTCATGCACTAAATCCCTATAGATTTATAGAAATCGTTATTCAACACTTGAGATTCATTTTTATATTCCACGGAAACATTCTAATCATCAAATGTGGTGCATAAATCCCAATTCCCATATAGTATCATTGGTGTGATATGCCATTCTCAACACATGATGGAAGGGAGAATGATGCCTCCATTCTCAAATGGTCCCTTACCATCATGTAACATCCTATAGAATGGTTAATTTTAATTATAACTGGCATGGGGAATTACATCTCATCCATATCATTTATCCATACCATATATAAACAAATGAGGAATAATCATACTGTAATTTTCTACATAAGTCTTTTCATATCATTTAAAATAATTACATATCCATTAATTATAGTTAAAGCACATTCATGTTTCAAAAAGAAATCCTAAGACAATACCTATCATATGTTCCTTTTGTCATGATTAATTATTATCATATACTTATAATTAAATATAACCGTTTACCATAAAACATAATCCATGTTTGGGTCTTACTACCCATATAATCCATAATATTAAACTAAAAGCATGATTTAGTGAAGGTAAAACATAATTCATTGACCACTCCACATAAAACATGCATCCAATTTACCTAATCATTGAAAATTAATTCACAATGCTCAAAGGGTTACTTAGGAGGTGGCATGGTCAACAAGTAAATGACATACTTGAGATATACCAATTATAAGAGGGAAAAACACCTAAGAGGTTCCTTGGTTTCCATCTAATAATCAGGTAAAAGGGGGGAATCATAATTTTAGAATAATAATAGAGGCTACGTATAGAATTAGATATATTAAAATCTAATATGAAGGTGTGAGAAAATTATAATACATAAACCAAGAATGATATAAATTTATAATCATCAATTTTTTATCTTAGAAGATAACACACATCATATGTAGGGTTTTATTATAATAACATGAAAATTTTTACCAATAATTCATTTAGCATAAATAAACACTATTTCAAGTGTAATACTCATTCATGTTAAAAAATAATTTATTCTACAAAACAGAAAACACAAATTAATACCCAAGGAAGGTTCAAAAACTGAGTAATTAAGGAATTCCAAAATTTAAAGGGAAATGGAAGCGATCCTACCTCATAGGGGAGAGAACCAAACCTAACTCTTTAGTACTTTATGTTCTCATCAATGAACACTTGAAGATTCTCTTTCTCCCCCCCCCCCCTCCATAATATTCACCTTATCATATTCATAAGGAAAGATAGACCCTATATACATTTTAACATGGCCATCAATAAATACAAGGTGATCCTTACATGTTTTCTTATATATGCATATACAAATTCCCAATTATATACGAAGGGATTTTTACATATATAAATAAAAACACCAACCACAATATATATATATTTTCTACATGGGAAAATATATATATATAATTAGGTAACATTTATATATATATATATATATATATTCCTACCTATTCATACATATGTAACTCACCTTTGACGCTGGGGACTTGAACTGGATAAAAAATGAACAAAAATCACTAAAAATTAAATGAGGGACTGAAAATCATGAAAATAAACAAAATTAAATTTGGCTAGACAAATAAAGTTTGAGAAAACAAACCATTATGTTTGATGGAAAATAGAAATGTATCGAAGCACTTCACAGTCAGTGGCAGATGCTTAATCATGGATGGAGATGTCCCAGGAGATGCACTGCACATCCTAAAAACCAAAGAAAAAATAAATAAACAAATTAATCCAAACCCTGTGGTTTTTCTGATCTAGGTAGTGTGACAGTAAATAGAAAATATACAAACTAATGAATGATGAGGGAGAGGGAACTTAACTCGATGAATTGAACAAGAAAACTGGAACAGAATCGGGTGAAATTGACACGAATAGATGAGGAAGAGGAGAGGGGGTTGTGCGTAACGGAGATCTATGGGGGTGCATCTCAGAAATTAGATGTTGTGGGAGGGGTTATTCAGGTTTTCTTATTTTAATTTAATAAATTTTATTTCTTTAAAAACAACAATACATGGTTTTGGTCGCACGGGTTTCCATGTTGTGCATTAACCATGTCATGAAAAGTCTGAGCATACTATAAATTGGGAACTAGCCATCCAATATAGGCACACAGTTCTTTGGAAACCATTTGTATACAATAATGGGTGTATATTCTCCATTTTTATTACTACACAATTTGATGCTAAGGGATGCATGGTTTCAAACGAACTATATTCCACATGTACACCCTCCGAACCTTTTATTTTCATAGTATCGTTCTCCCGAAACACAATTAGACACTTGAGGGAACCCACATGCCTTTACCCAATCCTAAAAAAAATTCATAATGGTGTTACAAATCATAGAATTATGTTCTGAATTTCATGTTTAAAAATTTCACATCCAATAAATGAAAAACTTCAAATTCCCTTGATATTTAACTTTTCTCAAAACATGGTATATTACAACCTCACCACCTTATAAATTATAATCCTTGGGGATCCATTAGGGATAATGAAAACAACACCCAACCTATATAGGACATGGTGTTCCATTCAAATGGTAATGTTGTGTTCCCAACACACTGCTAAACTTCAATTATCACTTAATCATATGACACATAATTTATCAAAACCCATTCCAATTATCATATTTTAAATGAAACACCTATACGAAGATTACCTATGATTATTTAGTTTGGTTCATGATCACATCATCGTCTCAGAAAATACAATGTCAATGGTTCTCCCTACCTTAGGTTTCTGCACTAGAAGGGGCCAATTCTGAACCAGGGTTCCAACATCATCATAATTTACATACAAAGCATACCCTTATTTTTTCTAAAAATACTCAATAAATGATTTCATTAACTGGGAGAAATCAGTTACTTCAATTGTCATATCAGGGACTTCATTTTAATGAATGTATGAAACCTAACCAACCCAACCAATGTCGGTATACTAAGAATTCCTTGAAATACACTGTTTAAAATTAAGCAACAACTAAATGAAGCTTATGATGTTCTTTGAATAGTTTCTCACTAACCTTATACATTAAACAATAAGGATAAAAAGTTGATACACATATGTGAACCATCTTGATGAATCTAGGATTATAAGGCATGTGAATTGCTAATAACTGAAATGCCATCTTCCAAGTCATCGAATGTTTAGCACAAACACATTAACTGAATCTTGTACCCAAATTCTAATGGCAACTTTTTAAAAAACCATCACATGACCATTTAATGTATCATACATTTGCAAGAACTATGGGTATCCAAGATCCATCCCACTAAAATATTCACTCCATAAAACAACACATATGATCCCAACCATATGTTTGGGGTATCCTTGGTTTCATTTTACTAGATTCCAAGGGACTATTCCAAGGTAGTCCACACTCTATAATTACTAGCGAGGCATTGTTATAAATCCAATACATTTACCTCATAACATTAAATAAGCCTATAGGAGAATATTTCTCAATGTCAAGTCAATGGAAATAGTTAGTGATTGTGAGTCCATTCGAGGCATTCCTAAATGGGAACCTTAGGATCACCCAAAACTATCCAAGCTATGATAAGAACCATAAGTCAGTATGAAACATAGAAAAAACCAACTGAACATGACCAATAAATTTTAAATAATTTGTGTGCCATAAGATCAATGATATCTTAGTATATCAAGAATGATATCAATATATGGGACATGCCCATATGATTAAGAATTGTACACTATGTAAACCCCAAGAAATAAAAAATAATAAATGTTGTTCATACCACTCTCGGTCAATATCTTGCAGGGATATCATCCTCGCCTATTATCACATCTCCATTAACCAATCACAATCCTTGAACACATGAAAACTTCATGATAATTCAATATTTATCAATTTATGCTTATACAATCCCAACTATGATTCAATAGGTTTAATACATATCAAATTACATAAATTTTGTATTATCAAGATAAAAATGAAATAATTCAATAAACGTAAGCCTCGTTGGCATTCAAGTGAGGCTATCCATTTCCAAATTGTCTTTCTTATTAGTTTTCTTTCTAATATGAATGGAATTCCTTGACTAGAACTGACGTGAGAATCCCCACGTCATGGGTGTCCAATACATCAAATGAATAGATATTCATGACTCATAATCATGATGGATTAAACCTAGATTAAACATATATGTTTCACTCTTCTGATTCATGATCACCATGTCACAACATTGATCATTTGATATAGAAGATTGAACTGACATGACCAACATGTCAAGTCACCAGATCCTATAGATATCATTCTGAGAATTGGGATGAAAATAGTTCTTTTAACGCTCATGTAACCATACAATAGGGTTAACCAGGGAATAAACTCAATAGGACAAGCTATAACAATTCTACCAAACCAAACCAGTTTATTATATCAGTTGACAACTCGATGGGTACCGCGTATATGAATGAATACTTTCCTATGGTTTAGTGAAACAATGACAAGTTTGTAATGTTATCAATAGGATATCCATCCTTTTAAATTATTAATTATATGGAATCTGAAGAAAAATATATCAAATTCATTCAATCTCATATAACCGTAAACAGACTGATGACCTCATGAGTCACTCTAGAAAAAGAGTAGGGTCACAAGACCTTTGAACCGGCTTACCACTCCAAAGGAATGTCGGCTTACTAAAACTAGTCATTTCTTGATGATCACACCCACAAAAAATTTCCAAGTAAAACAGTTCCTCCCATCAGATTAAGGGTTTCAATCTGAAACTAAGATTCCTAAAAATGGAAATTGCACCCGAAAAACACCACAAAATAGAAACTCACATGATTAATAAGTTAGTCAAGGTCTATGGGTGCTACCTACTGCGACTATCCCCTTAAGAAGAAAAAACTTTGACCTTGTAACTAGATTACACCAACCATAAATTCACTTAGTTCAAGAGCCTATAATTTATTCCATTTCTATAAGAAAAATATTGCATATCGAAAAAACTGAACCTTCAATTTCAAGGAAAATCAATGTGAATATTAACTAGTCATTCACATGGATTTAAAAAGAGGACACCACATAAGGTTCAATTTTATGTAATTAAATCAATTAAATATTAATAATTAATACTTTAAAATATTTAAACAATATCATAGAGTGCTAATTATATAATAATAATTCTTGGAAAATGATTTGGTGACTTAGGAGGGTCCTGATAATCCAGCATAGGTTCATCAGAATTAAACCAAATGGGAGTTTCATAATTAATAAATTAAAAAAACAAAAATGGGTTGTCTCATAAGAAACATGAACTAACTAAACTACTTTTGTCCAGTCGTATATTTTTGAAGTTAACTAATTCCTTTTGGATCAACATCAAATGAATCTTATATTTCATCCATTTCAAATTTAATTATGGTCATCTAATGGTTTTATTTCATGGGTTTCCACCACCACAATATATAAAGAGCACATACAGATTATAGTCCAATGTCTAACATGGTTTTAATTGAAACTAATTCTATTTCAATATATAACATGACTATATATTTATAAAATGGTCCGGTTTGATGGGCTTCCATCTTCTATACTATAAATCTCTTATACACTATATAATTGTCATTTGGCTACCATTATTTGAAATCATTACATTTAATAAATTTATCTTAGAATATTTTAATTTTTACCAATTTTCTACACATGTATAGAATAGAGTAAATGATGTTTCAAATAGATGGGTTACCTTCTCCCAATTATAAGGCACATATACACCTAACAACTAAATAATGGTTCCCATTAAATCACAACCATTATTTTTAACCCATAAAACTGTTATATATAATAAAAATAAAAAGTAACATTATTAAAATTCTTAAACATAAATATTCATTGAAAAATCATTTCTTCGAACTCATGGGACACACTGAAATCAATAAGATATCTAAAAATAAAATTAAATGGAATTGAATAAGAATGACATGTGAATTTCTATGTTCCTAATGTGATTCCTGAACAGATTCATCCCTCCCAATGTAGGCAAAGATAAAATACCATAAATTCATAAATCAGTACACATCAGAAAGAAAACCATTCACTTAAAGTGAAATAATAATTAACTATAAAAAGTGAACATCATGAACATTAATCACATCCTTGGAAAATAGACTTTTCAACATGGGTGGGGGGAAAAGTCCCAAACATGTATATATAATAAGAACTAACACATTTCTAATCTCTTCTATACTAGAACGAAATAGTCAGACAATATAAATGAAACAACCTCTGATACCACATTGTAATTTCTTATCCTAACTAATCACTAAGACAATAATAAGATCGATGTATCACGGGGAATCAAGTGCCACTCCTTGTATGCCCAGGGATACTAACTATGGGTGATGGACTAAGTTGGTGATAATTGGGAGACTATTCAAACATGATTAGAGATAGTGCGACTGTAAATTGGAATGTAAATATTTTACAACATCAGAGTCAGTAATAAATGAAATACAAGATACACAATAATATTATAATTTCTAAATAAAGGTGGATAAAATCATTTTATAACAATGAATTTCTAATACATGAATCTATAAGTACAAGAAGTGAGAATAATAATTGAAATAAAATTTAAAAAAAGATTAATTTTCAAAGGATAAGCTCCATGATTATGTTGAGCCCCAACTTTTTCATTTTCTACTGGATCCCTTGTACATGCTAGACAGCATGAGTAATATTTCTTGGTTGTGCAACCATAGGGTCTACTTAGGATCCCAAATGATATGGTGGCCCAATAATAGTGTTAGATATGTATATAAATAGGCTCTAACCCATAGTGTCTAAACAAAACCATTTCCGGTATAAATGTAAAGTAGTGTTTATGTATGAGGAATAAAAAATGGTGCTAAAATGAATAAATACAACCTGCTTAGGATTCTAAAGGACACCCGGTAGCTCTACCTACATCAACACATTGAGAGAATAAGATTTATTCCCAATATATATAAATAGTAATAATTATATATATATTAATTAAATATTTCATACACTTATATGAACCAAATGTGTGCCAATTCCTAATACCATTATACCTAGAATACTTGTTGATGGCTAAACTTGGGCATAACATAAAAATCCATAACCAATCTAAATGATCCTAAAATCATAAGCAATAGATAAAATTCCCTATGTCTCTATAGTGTGAGAAATTTCATACTACAACACTTAGGAATTTGAGTAATTTTCCATGTAAATACTCAATTCATTGAATATGGTGCATAAATACCAACACTCATATAGTATCCCTGGTGATAGAAATCATGATTAACACCCAATGTAAGAGATATTGATACCAAATGGTCCCTTAACAACATGGAACATCCTCTATAATGGTTCTTTATCATTATTCATTGCATGGGGAATTACATCCCATCCGTCTCTTTTATGCATCCCATATGTGTATATATGAGGAATAATCATACATGTAATTTTCAACATGTAGAATTAAATATAATGTTACATATTTATGAATTCTTTAAGTATAATTTAGTTACATTCATGATTTATAAATAACAAATGCGGTAATAACTTTTATATTTTCCTTTTGTGATGTTTAAATTTAATCAAAGCATTACAATTCAAAAAAACATTAAACATAAAGCATAATCAAAGGCATGGTCTTTAAACTACTATATGCCACAAAATTTAATTAAACCAATTTATTTAAAGAAATGATGTCGATTATTATTGATCACTTAACTTAAAAACACATCGAATTTACCTAATCATGGAAAATTAAATTATAAGGGTCAAAGTGTATCTTATGTGGTGTTATGAGAAATAACCCAATTTCATACTTTGGAAATTCTAACTATAAGATGGTAAACACCTAATAGGTTCCCTGAGTTCCATATAATACTCATTTAAATAGGTTTAAACATCATTCATTAATAATACGAGTTCTTATGTACAGTATTCAACTTATTATTATCCAACATGATGATCTATGATAATTTCAAGCCATATAAAAGATTGATTTAAATGACTAGTCATTAATTATTAGATTCAATGTTAGCATACCTCATTTGATGGATTTTATTATAAAATAATAACATTGTTTACCAAAAATTCAATTAGAAAAATTGAACCTCATTTTAAAATTCATACTCTATTAATTTTGAACAATAATTTGTTCTAAAAAACATTCAACACTAATTAATATTCATGGAAGGTGTCTAAAGAGACTAGTAAACATATTATTAAATCAAACGGGAAATATAGTTGGGTCCTACCACAAAATGAAGGGAACTAATGAAACGCCCCGACCCTAGTTACCCAGAGTCGGTGCATTATTACATAACATTGGCATGATCACAAGAAAGATCAAATCTCGAAAGACCGATTGGTTTAGTAGCCTTGGAAACACTAGATATATTCATAAGTTTTACATTACATCATAAAATGAAAAACTACTACAACAACATAATGTCTCCATAATCCACACTCATATCCCCACATAACATTCCTGAAGGTCATTCATAATTTACTTCTTCAATTCCTGGGAAAAATAAAACATAGGAAAGGGGTGAGCTCAAATGCCCAGTAAGGATAACAATATAGCGGAAACTTTCATAAATAAGAATAAACATTTAAGGCAATGTATAACTAAAACAAAAGTCTTTCAAACATGAAATTTCAACATGGTATGTCATAAATAAAATGAAATAATTCCATTTACATATTCACATGGATATTCTACTAATCGAATAATCACATGCAAAATTCAATAACCACTTTCATAATGTTGGAATGCATAATGCCAGACTATCATAACCACATAGTCAAGGCCTCGTGCCAAGACTACAAATAAGATTTTGTCAAGGCCTTGTTCCAAGACACTAGTTTGTCTCATGAGACCTACCGATGCATCAAGGAGCTATAGCGGGCTCCACCCGTCACATATTAAGTCCAATGCATTCCCATATGAAAAGGTTTAAACATAACATAAACATTCGTATTAAAACTAGCATACGAAATGTCAATACTTTCACCATAAACTATGAATGGTATAAAAATAGCACATCCACAGTCAAACATATCACAAAACCTTCAATACAATATAGATGTTTTGTATCATAATAAATCAACTTCAAATAATCTTAAAATCCATCAAAGGATGTTGACATAGATGAAATCAAAATTCTTTTTAAAGAAATATCTCCTTTTATTTTGAAATCATTTAAGATCCATATAAAATAAAACATTTTCTTTGAAAATATTCTTATAAGCTTGTAAGGGAAGCTTTGAAGATTTTATAACGGCGGAAAATAGCCGCACCCGCCGTATAAGTTAAAAAAAACATTCTTACCATAATTCTGTCGAAAAGGTTAAAAAGGACCTTGTTTTGAAAACGACGGAAAGATTCCTTTATAAACCTCTTATAAAAAGTAAAACAAGGGTATAAATGACTTTAACCCATATTTATGTAAATAATAAATATTTTTTTAAATACATTTCGAAAAAACATGGATGTGGATGATAATGAAATCCCAGTAGATTATTACGTATAAACAACCTCGGATAATGAAGAGATTGTGAAATAACTCTTACCAATTTGGTAACATATGAAGCATACAACCCATGAAAGAGTTATCATACAATGAATATGTAAATACACATTAATTAGAGTGTATTACACAAGGAATATAATTATGGGCAGTACATACACCACACAAAAGGTGATGGTGGCAATATGGCATGAATCTCACGGGAATAAGGAGTGAGATGAAAACCCCTTACCTTGTACTTTTCCTTGGTTGAGGTAGGTTAACCTCCTGTATAATGGTGAAATAATTGTTATTAAATTATACAATAATCATATACATTAATAAGATATCATATATGATCTTTTAATATTGATTTGATAATAATATCTTAGTATTATCATTGTTTCGGGTGTTAACTTACTTGTTTTCTTTTATATGTTTTGTTAAATAAGACATGTTTGTAAAGGATAGGTTTAATATTATTCATATCCAGAATGATATCAAGTCCTTAAACATCATTTTTTAAATCATCAAATTATAATTATACTTGAATGGATACGATGGAGAATGAATCTCATCGCGTTCATGGAGACGGTAGTCCGTACGTACGCACGAGCGACAATACATTCTTTTGATATTAAAATAATATATAAATGGATGGTATATCATATATACAGAATCATTAACATGTTATATTTTTTATTTACATGAGTTACACATCATTATTATACCCATCCAAATAATATTATATTGAATAACAATTACACCACGACGTGGAGACGGTAAGCTGTACGTACGCACGTATGGTGACATGTTATTCAAAGGGTGGATAGAATACTGAATATGGTTGTACCATATTTATAATTACATCACAGTATATATATGATACTGGATTTATTATTTTAGAATGGTAACAACAAAGGAAGAAGAAGTGGAAGAATAAATGAACTTAGAAAAGGGTGGTGAAATCATTACCTCTTCTTCGGGTTCTTCCTTTTGATTTGATCAAAAGGGATCATTAGGTTGGCTTTCTGATCAAACTAAGGCCCCTATGTTGTAGTGAGGGACGTTGGGAGAGTATTTGGCCAGAGTTTGGCCGATCCAAAAGGCTTTTAAGGTGTGAATAAATGAGAAGGAGGAGTGCCCTTTTATAAGATGGGGAGGGGCACCTTTGGAAAAGCTAGAAATATTAATTTATAATAAATTCATATTCGGTTTCTAATGGATCCAAAGTTGATTATTCAAAGGTTAAGGTGGGGAAGGGTCGAAAACAACTCAACCAATAGAATTTAGACAGGTTTGGGTACTTATATTAAACTTATCTTTAAGTATTAACTCTAAGTTAATTAGTTTCACTTTTACAATGTCTCTTTGTATTTTTATATAATATGGTCCATAAACATACTACATACGTCCAAGAGACCCCCAAGTGGTCCATTAATGATGAAACTATCATGATATAAGTCTCTTGGCCGAACCTTAGATTTTTATGAATTTAATATCAATTAATCATATAATATTTGTTTTAAGAACTCTTTTATGTCAAATTTGACACTATTCAATAGTTGATTTTTGAAAAACTCATAACAGATTGATTACTTCAAAAAAAGTCAATTAAAGCAATCCTAATATATCATATTATCCTAGAAAATTAGTTTAATTCATTAAAATCCTCATATTATATTTATTTGGGTATTTATAATATCAATTATTTTAATTTTTCACTATTATAGTAATTACTGCATCATCATTGTGTTATAAATAAAATAATATATTTAATGTCTAAAAATTATAAATAAAATATAATTATGTAAGAAATCTTTTTATCTTTCTAATTAATATTTATAATCTAAAATCCAACATATATAACCCTATGTTATATTTGTTTTTCTAAAAGATATATGCTTGTGTCATTTTTGTATTCATTTTAACTTAATTAAAATAATGTGTCCCTATCACCTACAAGTGGCACCATGGGTTCCCCAAATCGACCCAAAGATGCCTATGGTCGAACATGTATCAACCAATAAGGCTAGTACACGTTTTAGGGTAATTTAGTATTATTATAATTTTATTTTTTAACCCTTATTTACCAGATTTACCCTTAACCATGGTAAATAAAATATTTACCACAGTAATTATTCAAAATGTCTAAAAATAAAAGTTTCCCATTTACACAATTTGGACATCCTGATTCCAAATATGGAATCCATTTTTCTAAATTCAAAACACAGAAGTGGCAGAAATTAATTTAAAATTAATTCCCGCTGTCAAAACAAAAAGCGTGTTTTTAAGAGATAATAACTATCAAAAGATTGACATTTGTTTATGTTCGGTTTAATTGTAAAATTATGTCCAATGAACTACACTATAATAAATTGTAAAAATATATTCTAAATATACTTTAAAACCACTCAAATTCATAATTTATCACTATTAATTATTTTGATTAAAAAAGTTGTTTTTAATTCAAATTTAGTAATTTTCACTATTCATCAAAATATGAAAGTTATCAGAAAAGTACCAAAATTTCACCTTAGGCTAAATTCGATACTCCGAATCCAAAAATGAAGTCCATTTTGAAATATAAAATATATATAATTTAAAAAGGCTAGTTTGATTGGTTGTGGTTTGTTAGAACTCGAAGTTGCGTACAACACATGCTACTGTATTATTCAAAGGAAAGTGTACCGTGGAAGCTTGGGATGTTTCATTTTAAATTTTTTGATGTACTCATTTAGTCAAAAAGTTTAAAATATTGTATTTAAAAATGTTTCACTATTAAAAGTTGATAAATGTGCAATACTGAAAATGAATTTGTTCTTGCATTATGTCTAAGAAACTCATAATATGGATTCTAAAATTATAAGGATTATATAAAGTTTAAAATTTAGTTAATACTATTCATAACCTCTTTTTAATGGCCTTTTTTTAAGTCATTGTGTTATTGAACTTGGTGTTTCGTGTAGTGCAAGTTATTGAATTATTTTGAAGAAATAACACACTATGAAATCTTGGGGTGTTACATTCTCCTCTCCTTCAATAAATTGTGTCCTCTCAATTTGAAATTGTTCTTCAAAAATAAAAGGTTTAAAATAGAAAATATATTTGTGGGAAAACCCACATCGGAAATTGGGTTACTAAAATTTAGCCTTAATATGAGGAAAAGAGAAATGAAAGGGTCACCACCAAATTATGATCTCGATTAGGAGAACATTGGTGGAAATTAGAGACATATAATTGGAGAAAAAACATAAATATTTATATGTAGTGATTGAGGTCATAAATCACAAACAAGTATAAAATTGAAGTCCTTAAACTCATCAATCTATGATGATTTGAAATACCATCGGTTCAACAACACATCGGGTATTGGGATAACACATTTTTGACGTTTCAAAATATCTTAGTTGAAATCCCACATCGAAAAATGAATTAATGTGGCCTCTATTTAAAACAAAGAGTGGAAAGTATGAAGATTACTGAAAATAACACATACTAGGGTTCCATGTAGGAAAATATGGATATGGAAGAGAAATCTAACCATCAATTATCTGATGGGGAGTGGTAGAGAACATGGCTATGAAAAGGCCAAAAATCCCAAAGCCATAAATTAGTGATGATTTAAGGTTCCATCTAGGACAACATTTTTGTTCTAAGTTCCATTTATTAATGTTGAGGAATTTATTTATGAGATTGGCTAAGATCATAAGGAGATATAATTACTTTATAATTATAGTTTTATACATCAATAAATTTCTACCACAAACTCATCTTTCACTATAAAAGATAATAGAATGTTTTTTTTCTATTTATACTATTCGTACAGGGTTCCAAAATAAATGAATTTATAATTAATCTACCATATCTTTTAAAAAAACTACATTATTTAATCCAGGACATCTCGTGGGCCAGTGGTAGGTGATACACCCTTGTCGCCCTTCGGTTGCGGGTTCAAGTCTTGCAGCCTTGCCGGATGCGACGGGTTGCCGCCCGACCTCCGGGTTGTCTTTTTATGGCAATCCAAAATAATCCAAACTAGAACTATCGAAAATACTTATGTCCAAACTCATAGTCCAACATTTATAAGGAAGGTAAACACAATGTTGATCCTTTTTACCCCGTAATAGCATATGAATACCTTGATCATGTATTCTTTTAATACACTGATACATCCTGAATTACCATATTCCTTATTGATTACATTCATTATCCCTTATTCCATATAGAATTCTGGATATACTTCATCAATGCAAAAATATTTTAAACCCCAAAAATGATGGAATATACAAATCATTAATCAGTTCCAAGGTAGTCAAGAATATACAATATAATTTTTCCAAAATAATCATGTATTATTCGAAAATCACTACCTTGGAATCAGAACTATATTATGGTTTATCATTCTATCAACCATATATTTTCCAAAAATTTATCCTTCTATTGAGTCACTTTTCTTTGTTCCACACAATCTCAAGTCCTTAATGAAATAGTACTGCAGTACAATCCTTATATACTCCATAATTATTATAACAAGTACATTGTTGATACAACACTCAATTGACATAATCAACATAAGAACACTAATCATTCCTCTTCATCTGTGGTAGTATCATAACTTGATTATTATCCAATAACGTCATTTGCGGCATAGTTTGATGACTGGGACATAGGTTCGCGTAGTGTCCAAACTCCTTGCAAATGAAGCATTGTACATTTAAAACCATTTTCTTACCCTTGCAGTCATGTGCTTTGTGCCCTTTTCCTCCACACTTATAACAAACTCCCATTCCTTTCAGGCAAGTTCCAGGGTGTTTCTTTCCACAGTTTCCACATATGGGAAAATTCTTCTTTTCCCTCTTCCCTTTATCCATATTTCTCTCTTCCATCCTTTTCTTCTCTTGCTTCCCTTCAAAGCCATAGGACTCAGTAAACTCTTTACTTATCTTATCAACACATGATATTATTTCTTCATATGATGATAATACATGCGAGACTATTTCTCTTGTAAATTTTGGCTTAAGACCATAAAATATATGATCCTTCTTTCTCTTTGTATCATGTGCATTGCTAGATTTCTCATTCCTTCTATTGGGCGCCATTTCTAAACAATGGAATACATTAGATTAGTTTATGAATAACAATACTTAATCCCAAACTTGTAAAACACATAACATAAATTAAATAGTTTATGGATATAATCCATAATCATAAAAATGTCTCCTTTGAGAAAGTATATACTCATAAACCCTTCATAATGATTTGTAAGGAAAATGAGAGTTATCCTAAGCATATCACCCGGGAGTGTCGTAACCAAGAGTGCAGCAAGGCCCGTTGCCGTGCACCAGTTCCCGTTCGAGTCTAGCTCAAAGCGGTGTTTTTGGGTTTTACCCCTAGGTACATCTTTGCTAGAGCCGCCTCTACCTGCTCGTATCCAGACAGGGATGTATTGCTCGGAAAACTCACAAAATCTCTACAATACCAAAATTCTAGGAAGTTATTCTATATTAATCCTCAAAGTTAATCTTAGGTCTACGTGCTCTAATCAGAGTTTATCTAAATCTAACTACCAAGGTTTTTACTAAACTTCCTCTGAAACCAACTATAACGCCCCGACCCTAGTTACCTAGAGTCGGTGCATTATTACAATAATTGGCGTGATCACAAGAAAGATCAAATCTCGAAAGACCAATTGTTATAGTAGCCTTGGAAACACTAGATATATTCATAAGTTATACATTACATCATAAAATGAAAAACTACTACAACAACATAATGTCTCCATAATCCACACTCATATCCCCACATAACATCCCTGCAGGTCATTCATAATTTACTTCTTCACTTCCTGGGAAAAATAAAACATAGAAAAGGGGTGAGCTCAAATGCCCAGTAAGGATAACAATATAGAGGAATCTTTCATAAATAAGAATAAACATTTAAGGAAATGTATAACTAAAACAAAAGCCTTTCAAACATGAACTTTCAACATGGTATGGAATAAATAAAATGAAATAATGCCATTTACTTATTCACCTAGATATTCTACTAATCGAATAATCACACACAAAATTCAATAACCACTTTCATAATGTTGGAATGCATAATGCCAGACTATCATAACCACATAGTCAAGGCCTCGTGCCAATACTACAAATAATATTTTGACAAGGCCTTGTGCCAAGACACTAGTTTGTCTCATGAGACCTACCGATGCATCGAGGAGCTATAGCGGGCTCCACCCGTCATATATTAAGTCCAATGCATTCCCATATGAAAAGGTTTAAACATAACATAAACATTCGTATTAAAACTAGCATACTAAATGTCAATACTTTCACCATAAACTATGAATGGTATAAAAATAGCACATCCATATTCAATAATATCACAAAACCATCAATACAATATAGAAGTTTTGTATCATAATAAATCAACTTCAAATAATCTTAAAATCCATCAATGGATGTTGACATAGATGAAATCAAAATTCTTTTTAAAGGAATATCTCCTTTTATTCTGAAATCATTTAAGATCCATATAAAATAAAACATTTTCTTTGAAAATATTCTTATAATATTGTAAGGTAAGCTTTGAAGATTTTATTACGGTGGAAAATAGCCGCACCCGCCGTATAAGTTAAAAAACATTCTTACCATAATTCTGTCGAAAAGGTTAAAAAGGACCTTGTTTTGAAAACGACGGAAAGATTCCTTTATAAACCTCTCATAAAAATTCAAACAAGGGTATAAATGACTTTAACCCATATTCTTGTAAATAATAAATATGTTTTTAAATACATTTCGAAGAAACATGGATGTGGATGATAAAGAAATCCCAGAAGATTATTACGTATAAACAACCTCGGATAATGAAGAGATTGTGAAATAAACCTTACCAATTTGGTAACTTATGGAACATACAACCCATGAAAGAGGTATCATACAATGAATATGTAAATAAACATTAATTAGAGTGTATTACACAAGGAATATAATTATGGGCAGTACATACACCACACAAAAGGTGATGGTGTCAATATGTCATGAATCTCACGGGAATAAGGAGTGAGATGAAAACCCCTTACCTTGTACTTTTCCTATGTTGGGGTAGGTTAACCACCTGTATAATGGTGAAATAATTGTTATTAAATTATACAATAATCATATACATTAATATGATATCATATATGATCTTTTAATATTGATTTGATAATAATATCTTAGTATTATCGTTGTTTCGGGTGTTAACTTACTTGTTTTCTTTTATATGTTTTGTTACGTAAGACATGTTTGTAAAGGATAGGTTTTATATTATTCATATCCAGAATGATATCAAGTCCTTAAACATCATTTTTTAAATCATCAAATGATAATTATACTTGAATGGATACGATGGAGAATGAATCTCATCGCGTTCGTGGAGACGGTAGTCCGTACGTACGCACGAGCGACAATATCATTCTTTTGATACTAAAATAATATATAAATGGATGTTATATCATATATACAGAATCCTTAACATGTTATATTTATTATTTAAATGAGTTACACATCATTATTATACCCATCCAAATAATATTATATTGAATAACAATTACACCACGACGTGGAGACGGTAAGCCGTACGTACGCACGTATGGTTACATGTTATTCAAAGGGTGGATATAATACTGAATATGGTTGTACCATATTTATAATAACATCACAGTATATATATGATACTGGATTTATTATTTTATAATGGTAACAACAAAGGAAGAAGAAGTGGAAGAAGAAATGAACTTAGAAAAGGGTGGTGAAATCATTACCTCTTCTTCGGGTTCTTCCGTTTGATTTGATCAAAAGGGCTCCATAGGTTGGCTTTCTGATCAAACTAAGGCCCCTAGGTTGTAGTGAGGGATGTTGGGAGAGTATTTGGGCAGAGTTTGGAAGAACCAAAAGGCTTTTAAGGTGTGAAGAAATGAGAAGGAGAAGTGCCATTTTATAAGAGGGGGGAGGGGCACCTTTGGAAAAGCTAGAAATATTAATTTATAATAAATTCATATTCGGTTTATAATGGATCCAAAGTTGATTATTCAAAGGTTAAGGTGGGGATGGGTGTAAAACAACTGAACCAATAGAATTTAGACAGGTTTGGGTTCTTATATTAACCTTATCTTTAAGTATTAACTCTAAGTTAATTAGTTTCACTTTTACAATGTCTCTTTGTATTTTTATATAATATGGTTAATAAACTTACTACATACATCCAAGAGACCCCCAAGTGGTCCATTAATGATGAACCAATCCTGATATAAGTCTCTTGGCCGAACCTTAGATTTTTAGGAATTTAATATCAATTAATAATATAATATTTTTTTAAGAACTCTTTTATGTCAAATTTGAAACTATTCAATAGTTGATTTTTGTGAAACTCATAACAGATTGATTACTTCGAAAAAAGTCAATTAAATCAATCATAATATATCATATTATCCTATAAAATTAGTTTAATTCATTAAAAGTTTCATATTATATTTATTTAGGTATTTATAATATCAATTATTTTAATTTTTCACTATTATAGTAATCACTGCATCATCATAGTGTCATAAATAAAATAAATTAGTTAATGTCTAAATATTATAAATAAAATATCATTATGTAGGAAATATTTTTATATTTCTAATTAATATTTATAATCTAAAATCCAACATATATAACCCTATGTAATATTTGTTTTTCTAAAAGATATATGCTTGTGTCATTTTTGTATTCATTTTAACTTAATTAAAAAAATGTGTCCCTATCACCTACAAGTGGAACCATGGGGTCCCCAAACCGACCCAAAGATGCCTATGGTCGAACATGTATCAACCAATAAGTCTAGTACACGTTTTAGGGTAATTTAGTATTATTATAATATTATTTTTTAACCCTTATTTACCAGATTTACCCTTAACCATGGTAAATAAAATATTTACCACAGTAATTATTCAAAATGTCTAAAAATAAAAGTTACCTATTTAAACAATTTGGACATCCTGATTCCAAATATGGAATCAATTTTTCTAAATTCAAAACACAGAAGTGGCAGAAATTAATTTAAAATTAATTCTCGCTGTCAAAACAAAAAACGTGTTTTTAAGAGATAATAACTATAAAAAAATTGACACTTGTTTATGTTTGGTTTAATTGTAAAATTATGTCCAATGACCAACATTATAATAAATGGTAAAAATATATTCTAAATATACTTTAAAACCACTCAAATTCATAATTTATCACTATTAATTATTTTGATTAAAAAAGTTGTTTTTAATTAAAATTTAGTAATTTTCACTATTCATCAAAATATGAAAGTTATCCGAAAAGTACCAAAATTTCACCTTAGGCTAAATTTGATACTACAAATCCAAAAATGACGTCCCTTTTGAAATATAAAATATATATAATTTCAAAAGGCTAGTTTGATTGGTTGTGGTTTGTTAGAACTCGAAGTTGCGTACAACACATGCTACTGTATTATTCAAAGGAAAGCGTACCGTGGAAGCTTGGAATGTTTCATTTTAAATTTTTTGATGTCCTAATTTAGTCAAAAAGTTTAAAATATTGTATTTAAAAATGTTTCACTATTAAAAGTTGATAAATGTGCAATACTGAAAATGAATCTGTTCTTGCATTATGTCTAAGAAACTCATAATATGGATTCTAAAATTATAAGGATTATATAAAGTTTAAAATTTAGTTAATACTATTCATAACCTCTTTTTAATGGCCTTTTTTTATGTCATGGTGTGATTGAACTCGGTGTTGCGTGTAGTGCATGTTATTGAATTATTTTGAAGAAATAACACACTATGAAATCTTGGGGTGTTATAACTAAGATGAACACTTCATCATTTGAAGCATTCATTGGTAACCACTCGAAGTAGTGCCCATGGTTCATATGGACCATTGCATATACATAAGGACAGAAAACAACTATGTAGATATTCGCATTTCCATGACTATTTACAAGGGGATCCTTACATATATTATTATATGTAAATATACCTATTTACACTTACATATATATATGTGTGAAATTTCATATATATATATATATAAGCACACATACCCCAATTTATATATTAATTCCACCATTGTTAAATATATATAGATATATATATATAACTAGGAAGACTATATATATATATATATATATATATATCTATCTATGCATATGCGGGGAAGTCACCTTTGACTCTAGTTACTCAAAACCACCATAAGGATGACCAAAGAACACTAAAAATAAAACAAGGGACTTAAAATCCCCAAAATACCCCCAATAAAATTATGTTGGACAATACAGTAGGATAAATCCTACCTCAAGTGTTAATGGATAGATGAAATTAACAAAAAAGCTTCTCTATTAGTGGTAAATGCCAAAACATGGATGAATAAATCTTAAGAGATGGACAACATACCCTAAAAATGTAATAAAATCACAAAAAATAGATCAACACCAACCATAGGGTCCAGGAAAACTTGGTAGGGTGATGTGGAAGAGAAAAATCATTGAACCAAGGGATGTGGAAAGAGAGGGGTCTTACCTCGGTGACTAGAATGAGAAAATACTTAAAATAAACTATGTGGAATCTAAACTGAAAGGGGAGTCCAAGGAGAGCGTCTCACATGTGATAAAGAGATCTAGGGGTACGTAAAGAGATTTATTATTGAAGAGAGGGGTTGCTTATGTTTTTGAATTATTTTATTTTACTTTTAATTTAATTAATTTTATTTTACTAAATGACCATAATGCATGGTAAGCCAAATGTGCGCCAACCATGAATGGTTTGGGAATACATTTAATTAATTGATATGCATGAGTACTTGGTGCATGGTTTATTTAAACATTGTGTATCCCATTAAGGGAAATTCTTCCCTTTTTTATAGCCACATTGTTTTCTACATAGGGATGAATGGTTTCAGACAAATCATGTTCCCAGTGTAGACCCTCTAAGAATTCTATTATTGTGGCCCATCCCACCCAAAACTCAACATGAATCCTAAGGGGCACCTCAAGCCTTTCCCCAATTCTTAATGTAATGAATATTGGGGTTCAAACTATCATTATTTTATTGTAATGGTCTGTTTTAATAACATACGACAAGTAAATGTAAAATACCAAATTCCCTGAAAATTTACCTTGGATCAAAACTTGGGTTATTACATTCCCTGTTTTAGGAAACATTCAATCAATATGATCAATGATATTTATATTATATGATATCTCAAGTATCTATTTGAGATATCATCATTATTTTTTATCTCTGTTGGATCATTTGTCTGTCTATCTGAGGGGCCTTATTGTAATAGCCTTGATATTCTAACCTCAGTCTATAAAGTTATGTACACATTATATTCCCTTTGAAACGACATGAAATACATGGGTATTCACCATATAATTTATTGGAAAATGTTTCCTCTATCTAGTGAAATATTTATTCATCAATTATTTTTCTTATTTAGAATCACAATATTTTCTTTGATCGATAAAAAAATCACAATTTTAGTTTCCTGATAATTCTATATCAGAACATTGTAACTCGATATTTTAAATTATATACCTACATAAATGATTAATTTTAAAATATATTATTAAACCTTATTATTAGGGAAATAATTATTTTAATAAAATCACCCCATTATATTTCTTGAATCATAATCAATACTTATCAACCTTTATTATTGAATAAATATTCATCAGGAACATCAACTATGATTTGAATAGTTCTTTATGTGGTTAACAATTTCAATAAATAATCTAATATTTTGGTTCTTATGAAGGTATATTTATCTATATATTACATGGCCTTGTAAAATAAATCAAAAACATATATCTATATATAACTATTTTTTTGAGTTATTTATCTTACTGTTTTTTTCTAAAAACCCACCTTCTTTATTGATATTCTAGAATGGAAGTATATTTCTTTGTAAAAATTTGTAATAACTTTTATTAGATCATGTTATCATTATAAATTTTAGTAAAATTGACTAAAATCATATAATAATATTATTTTCCAAATGATACTTTATTCATTCAGCCATATGTTTCGTTCCTACAAATTATTTGTCCAGAACGATTGACCAGAAATCATTATCTTGATTGTTTGTCTAAAAAAACAAATTTCTAGAAAAACATTAAAATACAATACATATTTCAATATTAAAAAAAAAGAAATCAAATTTAGTTTGGCCCAATACCACTATTCAAGGAGGGAGTCTTTTATTGAGGAAGATGTTGGTAAAGAATATAAATGTGTGCCCTCAATGGGTAGTGCAATTTTTATGGAAAGGATCCTTAGGATGGGAGTTTAGGATAATGGGGAATCTACTAATTCTAATAAATAAACTTTTAAGAAGTATTATATGATATACCTACATGAAATTAAAGATATAGAATAACTCATTTTTCCCTAAACAGATAGAAAACATAGGCCATGCTGTAATTTAACATCTCCTCGAATAATTGTCAATGCAAGTACATTATACATATAAAAACATACAGAGGTTATAGTACATCGTGGTCATTATTACACATCCAAGTATTTATATTTTGTTTTATATCAGTATAATAGATGATAGAGTACAACAAAATGTCTATAGTGGAATATAAATTAACCAGATCATGATGATTCTTGATGCATATCCCTAAAATGCAAAAAATATAGCATGGAGCCACAAGGGAACATGGTGATGAGTGATATTGTTAATGAATAATCTTATTTGAGATATTTTGAAAAGTAATTGAATATCATAAATGATAAAGAGACCATATCTTTATATATATGTGTGTGTTTATATATTAATTAAAGGTAACACTCATAACATTCAAGTATCGTAGTGTCATTTTTATCCTCTAAGGAAAATTGAATCCATTTATAAAATTTATACAGAAATTTGTTGAGAAAGTAGACCAAGGGTTATATATAATGGTATTCATAGAGTAGGGTATTTAAGAATGTTTCATGTGGAAAGGAAGTGGTAGAAGAATTTCTAGACTACCTAGAATTCCATGTGGTTAAGGGGTTCTAGCCCCAAATATTGTGAGTCTGTAACTAGCCCCTAATGATGTGCATTACTCTAGGACACTGATGATTTTTATACTATATGCGTCAAAAGATAAAATCAAACCCACAATCCATTACATTTTATAATTTATTAGGTTCTCTATAATATCATGCATGATTTTTAAATTATAAAACTATCATGAATATATAAGGACATTCTTATGATGGTATCTCAGCATCCTGTTGATGTTGAGGGATATTTGGTAGTGTATTTTTCCTCTTGAACCACATGTTACTATATCATATATTGTATAGTTTCTTAGTAGGGATATAAATATTCACCACATATGTTCAGTATGGGTGGAATATGAATATTCTTATGTTTTCTCAACTTATTGGATTTTATTCAAAATATCCCATATAATATACTACCACAGCCTTACCTAACATATGACATGTTATGGCAGTCTTTACCTCCATGGGTGAGAATATTCCTAATATATCAATGATTATGAAGGATCAAACCACCATCATAATTTATGGAACAATTGTGAATTCTCCAAAATCACTCACTTCTCGTGATTTCGTTCTTATCAATACATCATATGTATAAAATGGTTACATAGGAATTGTTCACTCAAGAATAGCCTATTGTGATCTCATAGGATAAACCATAACATTTGATGAGGACACCAGTTAACCCAATTCCTCATTTTGTATTTGAGATTTGAAAGAGAGATCATATAATTATGAATCCACAAATATTTATTAAGAAGTTCCTGGTGTACAAGTCTACCCATTCATATTAAGATTACTCTGAGTCAAAAATATTAGATAAGAAACCGGTGAACGAGTGAATGGAATCAAATAACATATTGGGATACATCCCCCGCACACTATTAAACCTGATAGGTGGATAGATGAGAAGTATTCCCCACTAATTGGTGTACCTTTGAGATAGTGGGATGACTACTCTATAAAATATTTCTAAACTCAATACTTTTTTTCAATCTTGAGTGACAAGATAGATAAAATTTTTACCCCCTAGGGTTGTAAATCTAGACGACATTGTATAGATTATATAAGAGATATATTCAAAATAAACTCCTTGTGAAAAGGATGAATGATATCTATAGATCCTCTCTCTAGACTGGGAGGGAGATTTTTTCCAATAAAAAGACTAATGTAATAATCTAAGAAGTTGAGCATGAACATGTAAAAACTCATCTCGAGGAGTGAATGGGTCCACAATGAAATATAAATGTGAAATTGGATGATTTTTTCCAAGATGTATCATCACAATATATGGGGATATATATCTTTTAAATAAATTTTATTTATTTGATATTAATCCTTTCTCCCAACACTGAGTTTTAACAAACATCAATATACTATTATAATATATTATTTTAAAATGAATTATATATCCTAACAATTTTATTTTGATTCATAAATAGTAATTACCAAAAGATGAAATACATAAACTAAATACTCAATGAGTTTTTTAACTTTTTATTAAATACGTACTCAATTTTAAGTGAATCCATTTTATGCTTTAAATTTTTTTTTTCTTTAAAAATGAATTTTATTGAATATTTTTTAATTGATGTTACAATTAATTTCTTTAAAATTTAGAAATTTATATTTCAAAAAATGAACATCATATTTTAAATCATCATTATAATTTTAATGTGGGGTGGTGTATTAGGATTTTTTTGAAATTATTGAATTTTTAGAAAAATAGTTAAAATTACAGGTGTCGAAAATATGATCAGTTCATTCCACTAAATCATAAAATTTTAAAGTATAAAAGTGTTTTGAATTTTGACATAAAATTATATATAAAACATTTTATTAATAATAATCTAATTAATTAAATTTTTATGCATACTTTTTCATTTCTTTTTTATATGTTTTTTTTCATACATAAAAACAAATTTTCGTGAGAATTATTTTGAAGTGCATAAATTTTATCCAATTATATTAGATAAAATAATACATAATAAGTATTTATTTTATTAACTTGTGTATACTATATATCTATTTATATGACATAAAATTCATAAAATGGTAATTTTGAGTAATTGACTAAATATAAAAACATTTATTTCTAAAAAAATTAATTTTCATAAAGAATGGCACTTCATCAGGTTTTGTGGGTATAATATTAAATTAAATTTTGAAACTTTTGAGTTTGAGTAAATAAAAATAAATTATATATATGGAATTAAAAGGACCAATTTGTTAAAATGGGATTCTATTTTATTATTCTATATGAATAGGAAAATTAATAAATATTTGTTATCATAGTAGAGGTGAAATGACTTAATTAAGGGTAAAAATAGTTTTAATTGACTAAAAACTGACTATAAAACTTGTATTAATTTTATTTAAGGATTAAAATTCTTTAATAATCATCCCAACTTCTAATATATGAATTTGGTATCCATATAGATATGGTTGTGACAATTATAATACAATAGTTAATGATAATTCAAATATGTTATTTTCTTTATTTTATTAAATGTGTATTTTGAAAGAGGGATAAAAATGAGCTATGTTATGTTATAAATTGTAATTTAAAATGATTTCTTTATCATGGAAAATTTGTCTAATTTTTAGTAATAATATAATTACGTTAAATTATTACACATCATTTTTACAAAATTAATTAAATTTATATAAAAATAACGTAATTTATCATAGAAATTCTCAATGTAATAAATTATGAATGAATTAATGACTAACATAGTTTTTATTAAATATATATGACAAATTATATTTTCTGGAATGTATATAATCAATTCAATCTATGAATTGCGGTTTTAAAAGTCACATTAAATTATTAGTGTCAACATGATATATAGATAATTTATAAAAATAATATTGTATTATATTATTTAAAAATAATAAAATTTATGAACGTGTATTGGTTGGATAATATATGGTGCACAATTTCATATATTTCAATTTAGGTTAAAATTTTCTCATTAGGATTAAAATTATATCTCATTAAAAATGAAAAGTATATTATTAGGGTTATGGTTAAAATATATTACATAAGTGTTAAACCAAATTATAAAGTTTAAAACACCACTTAAACCTCTAGAAATTGTATTGGTTGATGGGATATAAATATAATCTTAATTTAAAATAAAATAAAAATCGATTTGGTGTTGTGTTTCTATAAAAATGATCTCTTTATATTTTAATATTTTATAATATTCTAAAAGTGGCCCTCCCCTATCAAATAAAACGTAACCTGCTCTTCTATTTTCATCACACTTAAAAGGACTTTTGTAATTTAAAATAACTACCCGAATACCTTCAGGGTTTCTATTATAACATCCAATAGGAAATTTGATTATTATAAACCCTCCTAAAAATGATTTATGTGCATTTTTAAAGGGATTATATGTTGAAGTGATATTGTTATTAACCAGTGAAATTTGTTATGTTTCTTTTTCCACTGGTTAAATAATTATAAATCAATGAGTATATAATAAAATATGTATATATCATATCCTAATATGTTTTTATGTCAATTTAATAACACATATCCACATCCACTTCCATTAAATGGGAGACCTAATGGTTATCCATGTGTTCATTAGATTACAACTTAACGAAACGGTGTCCATCATTTTCAGACTCCTCTCATTGTTATATATAACTATAGATTTAAATTATATATATAATATATAATAAATAATTATTTTTTTGGATTAAAATATCACATCTGATTTCTTAACATTTAATCCATTTTTAAATTATATTACCACTTGTCCGTACAAGTAGATGACCACCTCCAGGATGTGATTTTATCAATTTTTTATTTAATAACTAAATTTATTGTAGTGAGGATATATTTAATTCACATATACAATATGTATGAAATAATAATTATTAGAAAAAATTTAATTAATAATTGGCATTATTTTATTCCATACATCAAATAGTGAAAACAAAATTCTTGCGTTCACACGTCTTAGAATCTCCATGAATATTGAAGTAAATTTATATATCTCTATCATTTTTAGTTTAAATTGATAGGTATATAATTAATATATATGTTATTTATATCAATATTAACACTCTAAATTTGATGGAACTATTATCAATGTAAAAAGGTAAAAACTACCAAACAAAAACATACAACAAGAGCAAAGAAGTTATCACACGGAATAATGGTTTTAATAAATAATAAATACCTATCATTTTACATATACTCTTTTTTCTATTTAATTATAATTTTTTTCCTTTTAATTTTTCACATTTTATGTATTCATGTGATAAAAATAATTTTTTATGGAACACTCACTTTATTTCACTCTTTCATCGAAAATCTATTTTCTTCTATATCCTACTTTTACAAAAAAACAGAATTCAAAAAATTATTTTTTGAACTATTATGTGTATTTAATGTTATTTTCTCCCATCGTTAAATTTTATAAAAATGGTCTGAATGGAGTATTATTTTCATTTTTTCAATGATGTAACTTTTTCACTTTTTGTATAAATTTTAATGGAATGTTTTGTTATTTACTTATAAAAATTTAATAGATATTTATGACATCATGAAATCATAATGTATTGAATATTCATCTTCAGGGTTTTGTGATATTTTTAATGAATATATTTTTCATAAATATTTCAAAAATGTTTATCGTTTAAATATGTAATTTCAAGGTGAAAATTGTATCTTCCTATACAAATATTCTAGTTCATTTTATGTTAATTTTCATCTATGATAACATCCATCGAGGTGAATTATGTAACGCCCCGACCCCAGTTACCCAGAGTCGGTGCATTAATTACATAACATTGGCATGATCACAAGAAAGATCAAATCTCGAAAGACCGATTGGTTTAGTAGCCTTGGAAACACTGGATATATTCATAAGTTTTACATTACATCATCAAAATAAAATAACTACTACAACAACATATTGTCTCCATAGTCCACACTATTAACCCCTCATAATATCCCTGCAAGTCATTCATAATTTACTTCTTCACATCCTGGGAAAATAAAACATAGAAAAGGGGTGAGCTCAAATGCCCAGTAAGGATAACAATATAGCGGAAACTTTCATAAATAATGATAAACATTTAAGGCAATGTAAAACTAAAACAAAAGCCTTTTAAAATATAACTTCAACATAGTATGGCATAAATAAAATTAAATAATTCCATTTACTTATTCACATGGATATTCTACTAATCGAATAATCACAAGCAATATCAATAACCACTTTCCTAATGATGGAATGCATAATGCCAGACTATCATAACCACATAGCCAAGGCCTCGTGCCAAGACTACAAATAAGATTTTTCCAAGGCCTTGTGCCAAGACATTAGTTTGTCTCATGAGACCTACCGATGCATCGAGAAGCTATAGCGGGCTCCACCCGTCACATATTATGTCCAATGCATTCCCATATGAAAAGGTTTATACATAACATAAACATTCGTATTAAAACTAGCATACGAAATGTCAATAATTTCAACATAAACCATGAATGGTATATAAAAAAATAGCACATCCACAGTCAAACATATCACAAAACCTTCAATACAATATAAAAGTTTTGTATCATAATATATCATCCTCAAATAAGCGTAAAATCCATTAAAGGATGTTGACATAGATGAAATCAAAACTCTTTTTAAAGAAATATCTCTTTCTATTTTGAAATAATTTAAGAGACATATATTTATAAAATAAAACATTTTCTTTGAAAATATTCTTATAAGCTTGTAAGGGAAGCTTTGACGATTTTATAACAGCGGAAAATAACCGCACTCGCCGTATAAGTAAAAAAAACATTCTTATCTTAATTCTGTCGAAAAGGTTAAAAAGCACCTTGTTTGGAAAACGACGGAAAGATTCCCTTATAAACCTCTTATAAAAATTCAAACAAGGGTATAAATGACTTTAACCCATATTCTTTTAAATATTAAAAATGTTTTGAAATACATTTTGAAGAAACATGGATGTGGATAATAACGAGATCCCAGTAGATTATTACGTATAAACAACCTCGGATAATGAAGAGATTGTGAAATAACCCTTACCTTGTACTTTTCCTTGGTTGGGGTAGGTTAACCTCCTGTATAATGGTGAAATAATTGTTATTAAATTATACAAGGATCATATATATTAGTATGATATCATATATGATCTTTTAACATTGATTTGTTAATATTATCTTAGAATTATCGTCGTTTCGGGTGTTAACTTACTCATTTTATTTTATATGTTTTGTTACATAAGCCATGTTTTTTGTATCTTATTCATATCCAGAATGATATCAAGTCCTTAAACATCATTTTTAAATCATAAAATGATAATTATACTTGAATGGATACGATGGAGAATGAATCTCATCGCGTTCGTGGAGACGGTAGTCCGTACGTACGCACGAGCGACAATATCATTCTTTTGATATTAAAATAATATATAAATGGATGGTATATCATATATACAGAATCATTAACATGTTATTTTTATTATTTACATGAGTTACACATCATTATTATACTCATCCAAATAATATTATACTGAATAACAATTACACCAAGACGTGGAGACGGTAAGCTGTACGTACGCACGTATGGTGACATGTTATTCAAAGGGTGGATAGAATAATGAATATGGTTGTACCATATTTATAATAACATCACAGTATATGTGAGATACTGGAGTTATTATTTTAGAATGGTAAGAACAATGAAAGAATAAGTGGAAGAAGAAAGGAACTTGAAAAGGGGTGGTGAAAACATTACCTCTTCTTCGGGTTCTTCCATTTGATTTGATCAAAAGGGCTCCTTAGGTTGGCTTTCTGATCAAACTAAGGCCTATAAGTTGTAGTTAGGGAAGTTTGGAGAGTATTTGGGCAGAGTTTTTCCGAGCCAAGTGGCTTGAGAGGTGTGAGGAATGAGTAGAAGTTGTCTCCTTTTATAAGGGAGAGGAGGGGCTCTTTAGGAAAGAGTGAAAGTATTAATTTATAATATAATTATATTCGGTTTATAATGGTCCAAAAATCATTTAGGTCGAAGATAAGATGACTCATTTTCTAAATAACATCAACCAATAATAATTGGTCAGGTTTTAGATAATATTTTAATCATTATAATCTTATTTATTTAAATGATTTATTATTGAGGTAAACATTGCATCATTATTGTGTCATTAATAATTTAACTTATGTGTTATCTAAAAATTATAAATAAAATATCATTATGTAGGAAATCTTTTTAGCTTTCTAATGAATATTTATAATCGAAAATCCAACATGTATAACCCTATGTAAAAAATGTTCTTCTAAAAGATGTAATCTTATGCCATTTTTATTTTTATTTTAACATTATTAATATAATGTGTCCCTACCACATACAAGTGGCTCTAAGGGGTCCCCAAATCGACCCAAGGATGACCATGGTCGGTTATGTGTCCACAAATAAGGTTAGGACACGTTTTAGGGTAATTTTGTAATATTATAATATTATTTGTTTAACCCTTATTTACCGGATTTACCCTTTAACCATGGTAAATAAAATATTTACCGCAGTAATTATTCAAAATTTGTAAAAATAAAAGTTACCTATTTACATAATTTGGACATCCTGATTCCAAATATGTAATCCATTTTTGCAAATTCAAAACACAGAAGTGGCAGAAATTAATTTAAAATTAATTCCCGTTGTTAAAATAAAAAAGCGTGTTTTTAAGAGATAATAACTATCAAAAGATTGACACTTGTTTATGTCTGGTTTAATTGTGAAATTATGTCCAATGACAAACATTAAATTAAATGGTAAAAATATATTCTAAATATACTTTAAAACCACTCAAATTCATAATTTATCAATATTAATTATTTTGATTAAAAAAGTTGATTTTAATTAAAATTTAGTAATTTTCACTATTCATCAAAATATAAAAGTTATCCGAAAAGTACCAAAATTTCACCCTAGGCTAATTTCAATATTCAGAATCCAAAAATGAAGTCCATTTTGAAATATAAATTATATATGATTTCAAAAAATAGGTATTACTATTCACAACGGCTAGTTTAATTAGTTGTGGTGTGTGTTAGAACTCGAGGTTGCGTACAACACACACTATCACATTATTCGAAGGGAAATGTACCGTGGAAGCTTCGGGTGTTACATTCTCCCCTCCTTCAAATAATTGTGTCCTCTCAATTTCTAGGGTATTACTACATAAAAAGACTCGGGTGGTTCTTTATCATAAGTTCCCTGGGTTCCCACGTTGCCTCTTCCATCTTATGATTTCTCCACAAAACTTTTACAAGACGCGTCGTCCGGTTTCTCAGTACTTGTTCTCTTGTATCAAGAATCCTGACAGGCTCTTCACAATAAGACAGATCAGGTTCCAGTTCTAATTCCTCATAGGTGAGTACATGTGTTGGGTCAGGCATGTATTTTCTCAACAGAGATATGTAGAACACATCGTGAACTTTGGAGAGACTTGGCGGCATTGCCAATCGGTAAGCTACAACCCCAATTCGTTCTAGAATTTCGAAGGGTCCGATGTACCTGGGACTCAATTTACCTTTCTTACCAAAATGTATGACTCCCTTCCATGGAGATACCTTTAGGAAAACATGATCACCAACTTGAAATTCCAAATCCTTCCTTCGATTATCGGTGTAGCTCTTCTGCCTACTTTGGGCTGCTTTGATGTGATTTTGGATTACCTTCACCTTTTCCACCGTTTCCTCCACCAGTTCTGGGCCTACAAGTTTTCTTTCACCAACCTCATCCCAACAGGTTGGTGTACGACATCTCTTTCCGTATAACTCTTCATATGGTGCCATCTGAATACTCGAATGGAAGCTATTGTTATAGGAAAATTCTACCAGTGGTAAATATTGATCCCACATACCCTGAAATTCAAGCGAGCAAGATCTCAACATGTCTTCTAGGGTTTGAATAGTCTGTTCTGATTGTCCATCTGTCTGAGGGTGGTAAGCAGTGCTCAAATGAAGTTCAGTATCCAGGGATTTCTGAAGACTTTTCAAAAATATTGAAGTAAAATGGGGATCACGATCAGAAACAATCGATAGGGGTACTCCATGAAGTCTCACAACTTCATTAATGTATAGTCTTGCTAGAAGTTCCAGGTGTAGATCTTCTCTTATAGCAAGAAAATGTGCTGACTTGGTAAGACGATCAACAATAACGCATATTGAATCGTTCCTTCTAGGATTCTTTGGTATCCCCATGACAAAGTCCATCGTAATATTGTCCCATTTCCACTCCGGTATGGGAAGAGGTTGCATGACTCCTCCAGGCTGTTGCCTTCCAGCTTTCACTTGTTGACAAACCATACATCTTGACACAGAATCAGAAATCTCCCTCTTCATGTTGTCCCACCAAAAATGTTCCTTCAAATCTCCATACATTTTGGTGCTCCCAGGGTGTATAGAGAAATTGGAACTATGAGCATCATCCAGCAATTCCCTTTTCAGATCAGGTAAATCGGGAACACAAAGTCTCTTCCCGAATTTCAAATTTCCATCTTCATACACAAAGTCTCTCAATATCCCTTCATTCACAGCTTTAATCTTCTTCTGAAATTCTTCATCATCTGTCTGAGAACTCTTAATCCTTTCTAGTAAAGATGGTTTGGAAACCATTTGAAAAAGAATTGATGTTTCACCTTCCCTGGTTATTCCCATGTCCATCTTCACTAGATCCATGATAATTGGATCTCTTTCAATTCTCATCATGCTCAAAACTCCATGGTCTTTTCTGCTCAAAGCATCTTCCACCTTGTTTGCTTTCCCCGGGTGGTAGTGTATCGTGCAATCATAATCCTTGAGTAATTCAAGCCATCTCCTTTGCCTCATGTTGAGTTCTTTTTGTGATAAAATATACTTCAAACTCTTGTGATCAATATAAATCTCACATTTTTCACCATAGAGGTAGTGTCTCCATATCTTCAAAGCAAATATCACAGCTACTAACTCAAGATCAGGAGTAGGATAGTTTTGTTCATGAATTTTCAACTGTCGTGATGCATAGGAAATAACTCTATCATTCTGCATAAGGACACAACCATGTCCTTTCTTTGATGCATCACTATAAATAACGAACCCATCACTCCCCGATGGTAGAGTCAATATAGGATCAATGACTAATCTTTTCTTCAGTTCTTCAAAACATTCTTCACACTCTTTTTTCCAAACAAATTTAACCCCTTTACGTGTGAGCTTCGTTAACGGGTTAGCCAATCGTGCAAAATTCTGGACAAAACGTCGATAATAACCTGCCAAACCGATAAAACTGCATACCTCAGTTATACTCGTAGGTGCTGGCCATTCTTGGATTGCCTTGGTATTAGAAGGATCAACAGAGATTCCATCTTTAGAGACAATATGGCCAAGAAAAGAAATCTCATGAAGCCAGAATTCACACTTGCTAAACTTCCCATATAATTCATGCCTCTTCAGAGTCTTCAAGATAATGCGCAAGTGATTTTCATGATCTTCGTAGGTTTTGAAGTATACCAAGATATCATCAATAAATACCACCACAAATTCATCGAGATACTCCTTGAAAACTCTATTAATCAGATCCATGAATACAGAGGGTGCATTGGTCAATCCAAACGGCATTACGGTAAACTCGTAATGCCCGTACCTGGTTCGAAATGCTGTCTTTGGAATGTCTTCCTTCTTCACACACAACTGATGGTATCCAGATCGAAGGTAAATCTTTGAAAAGTATTGAGCTCCATGCAGTTGGTCAAATAAATCATCAATGCGAGGTAGGGGATACTTGTTCTTTATCGTTATATCATTGATCTCCCTGTAGTCGATACATAACCTCATAGATCCGTCTTTCTTTTTAACAAAAAGAACAGGGGCTCCCCATGGAGAAACACTAGGGCGAATAAATCCCTTATTACTCAATTCCTCTAGTTTTTTCTTTAGTTCGACAAATTCTACAGTGGCCATTCTATAAGGGGTCTTCGATATAGGCCTTGATCCAGGAATCAAATCAATGGAAAACTCAACTTCTCGTTCTGGAGGATGTCCAGGTAAATCTTCCGGAAATACATCTACAAATTCTTTCACAACAGGTACATCCTCTATTTTAACATTCCTTTCCTCACCGACAGTTATTTCATTCTCTTCCTCCCCAATAATTGAATTATGTTGAGCTACTGGGGGTGGATCTAAATAAGAATTAGGTGTTGATGATTCTGCTCTAAAAATAAGGTGTTCCTTATCATTATCATCAAGAATCGTAACCTCTTTCTTCTTACAATAAATATTCGCATCATAGTCTGAAAGCCAGTCCATACAGAGGATTATGTCAAACTCAATCATAGGTATGACGATGAGATCAGCAGATAACGAACATTTATGTGCTCTAATGGGGACTGATTCACAAAACTTTGTTGCAATGATACTTCCCTTAGGAGTTTTAAATGACAACTCCCTTGTTAAATAAAATTGGAAATATCTAATTTTCTTAGCAAACTGGGAAGATATGAAACAATGTGACGATCTAGAGTCAAATAATGCATTTGCTAAACTTGAGGAAACCATTAAATTACCTGCCACCACGTCTTTCGGAGCTTATACCTCAGCAGTAGTGATAGCATAATCTTGGCCTTGATCCCTTGGCCTTTTCTGAGGTAATTTCTCCTGACGCTTAGGACATTCATTCGCATAATGTCCCATCTCCCTGCAATTGTAGCACTGAACGTTGATGGCTTCCATCTTCCCTTTGCAATCACGAGCTTGGTGTCCTTTTTCACCACACTTGTAACAGACTCCCATTCCCTTCAGGAAAGCACCAGGGTGTTTCTTCCCGCATTTACCACAGGATGGATATTCAACCTTTCCCTTCTTCCCCTTATTTCCATTCCCAGATTGATCAGCAGGTCTCTTCTTCTCTTGATTTTCTTTAAAGTCATAAGACTTAGAGATTTCCTTTTCGGTCTTGATAGCACATGAGACAATGTCTTCGTACGATGAAAAGGATTGTGAGACTAATACTCGACGGAGAAATGGTTTTAACCCATCAAAGAAATGATCAATCTTACTTCTTGGGTTGCGAATATAATCTCCAGCATACCTCGCTAACCTTGTAAAGTTATCCTCATACTTTGTGACATTCTCATCCTCCTTTTTTCTCAGACTTAGAAATTGCCTTTCCATATCTGCTCGATGGTCGCGAGGAAAGTATTTTTCTAAAAACAGATCTTTGAACTCCCTTCATTCCATATTTGATACTTCATCATCTTGCTTTGTATTTTGAATCAATGACCACTATTGATCAGCATCTCCAGTGAGACGGTAAACTGCCATGATAACTTTTTCCCTTTCACTGCACCCCAAAGCCTGAAATATTTTCTCTAGGGAAAATATCCATTGCTCAGCTACTAAGGTATTTGTACTCCCATTGAACGTTGGTGGTTGTTGCCTCATGAATCGATCTAACATTGATCCTCCACGCTGTGGATCAGGGTGCTCCATACGGGTAAGGTTATTATTCATAACCTGAGTAAGTTGTCCCAGTATGGTGATTAGCTGATCGGCACCAGTTGCATCACCAGCCCCACTATAATTATCTTGAGCAGGAGGGCAATCCCTACATGGAGTGCGTGCATTGATACGGTTTCCATTTCTTCCACTAGGCGCCATTTCTAAACAATGGCATAAACTAGGTCAGTTTATGAATCAAAATACATAATCACATACTTATAAAACACTTAACATAAATTTAACCATTTATGGATATAATCCATAACCATAAAAATGTTTTCTTTGAGTAAGTATATACTCATAAACCCTTCATAATGATTTGTAAAGAAAATGAGAGTTATCCTAAGCATATCCCCCGGGAGTGTCGTAACCAAGAGTGCAACAAGGCCCGTTGTCATGCACCAGTTGCCGTTCGAGTCTAGCTCAAAGCGGTGTTTTCGGGTTTTACCCCTAGGTACATCTGTGCCAGAGCCGCCTCTACCTACTCGTATCCATACAGGGATGTATTGCTCGGAAAACTCAAAAAATCTCTACAATACCAAAATTCTAGGAAGTTCTTCTACACTAATCCTCAAAGTTCATCTTAGGTCTACGTGCTCTAATCAGAGTTTATCTAAATCTAGCTTCCAAGGTTTGTACTAAACTTCCTCTGATACCAACTGTAACGCCCCGACCCCAGTTACCCAGAGTCGGTGCATTAATTACATAACATTGGCATGATCACAAGAAAGATCAAATCTCGAAATACATATTGGTTTAGTAGCCTTGGAAACACTAGATATATTCATAAGATTTACATTACATCATCAAAATAAAAAAAACTACTACAACAACATATTGTCTCCATAGTCCACACTATTAACCCCTCATAATATCCCTGAAAGTCATTCATAATTTACTTCTTCACATCCATGGTAAATAAAACATAGAAAAGGGGTGAGCTCAAATGTCCAGTAAGGATAACAATATTGCGGAAACATTCATAAATAAGAATAAACATTTAAGGCAATGTATAACTAAAACAAAAGCCTTTAAACATTAACTTCAACATAGTATGGCATAAATAAAATGAAATAATGCCATTTACTTATTCACATGGATATTCTACTAATCGAATAATCACATGTAATATCAATAACCACTTTCATAATGATGGAATGCATAATGCCAGACTATCATAACCACATAGCCAAGGCCTCGTGCCAAGACTACAAATAAGATTTTGCCAAGGCCTTGTGCCAAGACACTAGTTTGTCTAATGATACCTACCGATGCATCGAGGAGCTATAGCGGGCTCCACCCGTCACATATTAAGTCCAATGCATTCCCATATGAAAATGTTTATACATAACATAAACATTCGTATTAAAACTAGCATACGAAATGTCAATCCTTTCACCATAAACCATGAATGGTATATAAAAAATAGCACATCCACAGTCAATCATATCACAAAACCTTCAATACAATATAAAAGTTTTTTATCATAATATATCATCCTCAAATAAGCGTAAAATCCATTAAAGGATGTTGACATAGATGAAATCAAAACTCTTTTTAAAGAAATATCTCTTTCTATTTTTAAAATCATTTAAGAGACATATATTTATAAAATAAAAAGTTTTCTTTGAAAATATTCTTATAAGCTTGTAAGGGAAGCTTTGACGATTTTATAACGGTGGAAAGTAACCGCACCCGCCGTATAAGAAAAAAAACATTCTTATCTTAATTCTGTCGAAAAGGTTAAAAAGCACCTTGTTTGGAAAACGACGGAAAGATTCCCTTATAAACCTCTTATAAAAAGTCAAACAAGGGTATAAATGACTTTATCCCATATTCTTTTAAATATTAAAAATGTTTTGAAATACATTTTGAAGAAACATGGATGTGGATGATAACGATATCCCAGTAGATTATTACGTATAAACAACCTCGGATAATGAAGAGATTGTGAAATAACCCTTACCTTGTACTTTTCCTTGGTTGGGGTAGGTTAACCTCCTGTATGATGGTGAAATAATTGTTATTAAATTATACAAGAATCATATATATTAGTATGATATCATATATGAACTTTTAACATTGATTTGTTAATAATATCTTAGAATTATCGTCATTTCGGGTGTTAACTTACTCATTTTCTTTTATATGTTTTGTTACATAAGCCATGTTTGTTGTATCTTATTCATATCCAGAATGATATCAAGTCCTTAAACATCATTTTTAAATCATCAAATGATAATTATACTTGAATGGATACGATGGAGAATGAATCTCATCGTGTTCGTGGAGACGGTAGTCCGTACGTACGCACGAGCGACAATATCATTCTTTTGATATTAAAATAATATATAAATGGATGGTATATCATATATACAGAATCATTAACATGTTATATTTATTATTTAAATGAGTTACACATCATTATTATACTTATCCAAATAATATTATACTGAATAACAATTACACCACGACATGGAGACGGTAAGCCGTACGTACGCACGTATGGTGACATGTTATTCAAAGGGTGTATAGAATACTGAATATGGTTGTACCATATTTATAATAACATCACAGTATATTTGAGATACTGGATTTATTATTTTAGAATGGTAAGAACAAATAAAGAAGAAGTGGAAGAAGAAAGGAACTTGAAAAGGGGTGGTGAAAACATTACCTCTTCTTCGGGTTCTTTCTTTTGATTTGATCAAAAGGGCTCCTTAGGTAGGCTTTTTGATCAAACTAAGGCCTCTAGGTTGTAGTGAGGGAAGTTGGGAGAGTATTTGGGCAGAGTTTGGTCGATCCATGTGGCTTGAGAGGTGTGAGGAATGAGTAGAAGTGGTCTCCTTTTATAAGTGAGAGGAGGGGCTCTTTAGGAAAGAGTGAAAGTATTACTTTATAATATAATTATATTCGGTTTATAATGGTCCAAAAATCATTGAGCTCGAATATAAGATGACTCATTTTCTAAATAACATCAACCAATAAGAATTGGACAGGTTTTAGATAATATTTAAATCATTATAATCTTATTTATTTAAATGATTTATTAATGAGGTAAACATTGCATCATTATTGTGTCATTAATAATTTAACTTATTTGATGTCTAAAAATTATAAATAAACTTTCATTATGTAGTAAATCGTTTTAGCTTTCTAATGAATATTTATAATCAAAAATCCAACATGTATAACCCTATGTAAAAATTGTTCTTCTAAAAGATGTAAGCTTATGCCATTTTTATTTTTATTTTAACTTTATTAATATAATGTGTCCCTACCACATACAAGTGGCTCTATGGGGTCCCCAAATCTACCCAAGGATGCCCATGGTCGGGTATGTGTCCAAAAATAAGGTTAGGACACGTTTTACGGTAATTTTGTATTATTATAATATTATTTGTTTAACCCTTATTTACCGGATTTACCCTTTAACCATGGTAAATAAAATATTTACCGCAGTAATTATTCAAAATGTGTAAAAATAAAAGTTACATATTTACATAATTTGGACATCCTGATTCCAAATATGTAATCCATTTTTCCAAATTCAAAACACAGAAGTGGCAGAAATTAATTTAAAAATAATTCCCGTTGTTAAAATAAAAAGCGTGTTTTTAAAAGATAATAACTATCAAAAGATTGACACTTGTTTATGTCTGGTTTAATTGTGAAATTATGACAAATGACAAAAATTAAATTAAATGGTAAAAATATATTCTAAATATACTTTAAAACCACTCAAATTCATAATTTATCAATATTAATTATTTTGATTAAAAAAGTTGATTTTAATTAAAATTTAGTAATTTTCACTATTCATCAAAATATAAAAGTTATCCGAAAAGTACCAAAATTTCACCTTAGGCTAATTTCAATATTCCAAATCCAAAAATGAAGTACATTTTGAAATATAAAATATATATGATTTCAAAAAGTAGGTATTACTATTCACAACGGCTAGTTTAATTAGTTGTGGTGTGTGTTAGAACTCGAGGTTGCGTACAACACACGCTATCACATTATTCGAAGGGAAACGTACCGTGGAAGCTTGGGGTGTTACAAATTACATTTTATTGGGATATGATAAAATTTTAATGTAATAATTATTTCTATGAATTTATTTTTATTGTTATGTGTTTGTGAATCCCATTTATTTTCCATGGTATGAGTTATGATTAATTGATAAAATTTGATGAAAATTTGTATTCTTTACAAGGGTTATGATATAATGACATGGATAATGTTTTAAGATATTATATCATACATATATATGGATTTATTTAAGTTATGGATGGAGTTAGATTTATATATTCATATAATACATTAAGTGGTATAGTATATATCCATATATAGTCAAGGCGAACAAGTTGATGTGATAAATATATAATGGTAAAAACATATATGTTACGGATCCACTATGGGAAAAAATCAATGTTATTAATTTCTTATGGAAAATATGATGACGGTATTGGTCTAGTATAGTAAATTGTTATTGTTTCCTAATATATTATTATTTTATGTCCCTAGTGTTTAACATTAACATATGAATTTTTTTATATGTGTGATGATCCACCGATTTTATGACATGAATTATGGTACATGAATCAATCTGAATATTTCACAATCATATTATTCATGTCATTTTAAATGATAACACCTTATTTCAATGATTTGTTTTATGACTCTTAAAATATTAGGTAAGGTCTTTTCATGTTATGAGTATGATCTCATACATTATGGTAATTTTATGCTTTTATATGATTGTCTATCAATATCTATTATATTTACCCTTACTGATAATCAAAGCTCATTCATTCTTATGTATCATTTGTACATTTTAGGAAAAATGTTATTTTGTTTAATAAATATAAGAATGGTACTAGATATGACGATAATATTTTGAGACAATATATCTAACTTTTAAACTAGCTGTTTTCATATCCATCGTTAAAATTATACTTAGACTAATATGATTATAGTGTGGATCCTTATGTTATTTAATCAATATTTATTTAATCGTATTATTCCTCTATGTATAAAAACAATGTGTTTCTATAACAAGTATTACAGAATCAATTAGTTATCATTGGAAACTCATATTATAAAATAATGGTAAATACCAAATGGATTGTTTTATGTATATTAAAACATATAAATATGTTTATAGGTATTATTTTTTGTGGAATTCATAGAAATACATCCCTATTAGGATACGACTAGAAGAACTTGTTTAGTAATGGATTCATATTGTGGTAATAACCCCTGAATGAGTTGGTTGAGTATACATGCACAATAATTATTGTGCATGGAAATTGTTTCCTTGTTGAATGCCTAGATTTACACTCCCACGAGATATGTTTATCTTAATTCTCATTGTTCATATAAACAATTATGATTAATTTTAATATATTATAACCATATATGGAATAGAATAAACCTATGTTGTCATGGATTTGAAATAATGTGTAAATATTTAGGATATTGATTATTTATTTATTCATGATACGCAACTATGATTATTATGTTAAAATTATTGTTTTTGGTTTTAATATGTGGCTTGAACTATAATGATTCGTTTCAATGGATATTGGGTAAAATTTAGCGATTTCATATTGAGAAACATAATTAAGTGGTTACTATAAGGAAAATACATTTTATTATTCATATCCATAATAGTATAAAATTTAATGTGATTTCTAACATATCAAATAATACAATGATTTACTTTAATTATTATTCATTTAGTAATAATCATAATGTAAAGAACAATTAATTTTATTAATAATAGTAATTTGGTAAAGGGAACCCTTGATAATGTTTCAAATAGAGGGGATATGTTTTATATGTTGAAATGAACGTCATTAATTAATAAATTATTGAGAAATTAAATGTATTATATATAGGGAACATGGGAGTTATCAGTGTAAATTCACTAATGAGAGGGATAAATTCTATAAAATAAATTACAAATGTTATGATAATAGTTAAGGAGATAAGATTAACATTATTATTTATTTGGATTCATTAATTATACTATATATGTGTTTTATCAAAGATATTATGGTTCTAAAAATAATTATACATATAAGTATTGTTTTATTTATGTTTTTCATAATGGATTTTCCAGAATATATTAAATGATACTGATAACCTATAAAATGAATTTAAGGTAAGATCATATTTTGCAGAAAAAATATTATTGAGGGAATGATACCCATTACCATGTTCTAGATAATTTTTAGTTAAGATAAAGAGATTATTAATATATATTAATTAAATTTTAATGTTCTAGTGGCCCAAATATTGATTATTTAAATTATGAAAAGGTGAATTATGATGAATTTTATTTAATTTTTGGGAATATATAATATATTTGATAGTTCATGATTTTATTTCATGAATAATGAAAAATCAAAATTTTAGTAAGTATAAATGATTTAATTTATGTTTAATGGTGATTTATATTTATTTGGTGAATGTAATAGTATGTTTCAAGAGAATACATTATTAGTGTAATCATAGGTTGCATATTTGACATTACAAGAAATGTTATATTGTTTGGGTATATGTTTTCAAATTTAGAATTTAAAAATATACATATATGTGACCAAATACTTCAGATTTTTGGTTTTTTAATTTTTTTAAACATGTTTTGGAGGATTTATATGTTTAAATATTTATTGAATGGTTTAATTTAATGTTCGAGTGTCATTGTCAAGGTTTTAGAGATTAATGTATTTTATTTATCTTGATTGGATTACTTGTGAAAACTAGTTTAGTTTTTACGATAACTATAGATAAATGTAATGACTTTTAATTCTTTTATGGATCTTATGATTTGATAAAAGTTAATTATATTACTTAGGTAATGATAATTTTATCTTTAATACCCCTATTTTAAAGGGAACGATTATATTATCATGGGAATTGACTAAAGGATGAAATTAAACATATCAAGTAAGTATATTTCATTAGGATCCCTAAATATATGGTAAATAAATTCATAAACAATAGTAAAATTATCTTGAAATAACAAATTTATCTTATTAACTTAAATATCAATTAATCGGTTCCCTTTTCAACCATCATATATTTTTGGTTTTGTAGTTGTTAACATTATCAATATCATGTTACCTAATACTATGTAAATATATATAAGTGTTAGTTTTCTCCCATATGTCTATATTTTTACATCTCACTCTCCTATTTTGAATCATTTTTTATTATTATAAGATAGAGCCTTTTCACTTCCCTTTTTCAAATTATAAGAGGATATTTTATTGACCGTATTTATGAATTGGGTTTCCCACAAAACAATATTAAAATATTATAACTATAATTACTGAGAAAATGATCATATTTAGAGGATATAAGTTATTATGTGGCGATGTAAAAAATATGACATTTCAATATATATTTCCTTCTAAATAGTTTTTTTCTTTTCATTCTATTATTACACGTAATACTAGGTTATAATGAATTATGATATACTTTTAAAATATAATTATTTTAAGTTGTATATTATAACAAATAAATTAAATTTGGATATAATAATATGAGTAAAAACATTATAGGCTATATCAATTTCATACTAAACACAATATTTTTGATTGATTCTAAGGAAGTTAGTAGAAAATTTATGAAGTCATTTTATTCTATAAAAATGCATTTTCATAAATAAGTATTTATTTTTTCATGTATATGTTGAACATATAACTATTTTTTAATTTTAGGATATTTATAATTAAAATTAAATTCATTTTTAAGATCATAATTACAAAAATATGATAGGGTGATTTTTAGAAAAATTTTAATAATCAATTTTTTGAATAATTAAAATTACAGAGTTATCAAATACTGGAATTCCTTTCCCTTAAATCAAGTAAAATCAATATCCCTTCATATTTTTTTAATTTTGAAAAAATGTTAAATATTAAAAAATCTATTTTTAATAATATAACTAATTTCATTTGACTCATAAAGTTTTATGATTTAGTTATAAGTTTATTTTTATGGTAAAAATAATGTTTACATAATACTGGTTTTATGTGCATAATGTATATAAGTTTTATTTATAAAATTTACCCCGAATAATGTTATATTAAAATTAAATATAAATATAATGTATCTATTTATAATAATGTTTATTAAAATTATGATGATTTCTAGTAATTTAGTTAATATAAGATCGGCTACTACAAAAAAAATTTATATTCCAGAAGAACCTCTTTTCAACACATTTTTTTGGGTTGAATTTAAAATTAAAATATATTAGTTCTATATTTTGAATCCATAATATACGATTTTATATATCAAATTAAGAGGTTTTTATTTGGTAGAAATGTTCCTTTAATACTTTTTCATTATAAATATTTACAATAGTAAATATCTGTTACCATAGAAAATGTAAAATTTGTTTATTATGGGAGAAAATAAGTTAAGAAATACTAAATCATTTCCCTAAAACTTGAATTAATATTATTTAATGAGTATATTTGATAAATAAACATGAAAAAATTGACTATAAGGCATTTTTTGGTGACATGAACACGATTTTCTATGTTATAATACATTGTGTGATGAGATTTCAAAAATTCTATATACTTTGTTTTATTATTATTAATATTTTTACATAGGGGTAAACATATGGTATATTCTATTTTATTAATAATAATTTTAAAGATTAATTATTTTTCTTTTTCATTTGAATTTGTTTCTAATTTTTAGAAATGAAAATATTACCTTAAATGTCTATGCATTATTGAAACTGTATTTTTTCAATTAATATAATACTAAAAAAATGATTTTAGAATTACTAAATGTAATATAGTTTAAATTAATTTATATGTCCCATTATATTTTTTCGTAAATATTACAAGGAAAATATGTGTGAAAATAAATTAATTGCATTCCATCTTTCTTTATTTCTTTCAATAATTAAAATTAAATAAATTCATTCAAAAATAAATTTAATAATTGATGAAAATTATATTTTATTATATTATATATAAATAAAAAAAATTATATATGACTTCATGGATACGTTTTAGTGGAAATTTTAATCCCTTTCGATTTATAAGATAATCTCCCCACTATATTAAAATTATAACCCTTTAAGAGTGAAATAATGTTTCTGTTGTTATGGTTTAAATAGGAAAACCAATATGTTAAAGAAAATGATTTAGTTTAAACACCACATAAACCTATAACATTTTTTTAGATAATGTGAGTTTATGTAAATAGTACCTTATAATTTAATCAGTTTACATTTTAAATCATTTGGGTTTCATAATTACCTTTTTATTTTTTTAAATATTTAAATAAAATTTAAAAGTTCTTATCTCTCACTTATAAAATAGAACCACTACATCTAGTTTCCTTAAAAAAATATTTTTTGGGCCATTACCCTCTGAAAATAATTTAAATATTCCATTCCCACATCCATGCAGTCTTTTTTGAATATTAAACCTTTGAATGAAGTATTTTAGTGAAAACATGATGTGGTTGTTTGAATCAGAGGTATCGTTCTTCACTGAGCTTTTTTGTTTTATTTATTCTTCCACATCATTATAATAGTATTCAACTAGGCTGAAATAATAAAATCACTATCTATAATATATTGATATTTTATCATTCTAACACAATAATCAATATCTATATCCACTTCAATCCAATGGGAAATGGAATCATAATTTGTGTGTATGATGTACTTCTTTCTTGATAACCTATGTAATTCATTTTCTATAACCCAAACTCTTGAATGTATCTAATGAAGGATTTTATGTATATATTTATATATATTAAATAATTATACTTTCCAAATTATAATATCACATAAAACTTTTTACCTTCATATATGTTTTGGAAAATTATAGCGTCGCTCTTTTGTATGTGTAGACTACCTCCTCTAAGAAATAATTTGAGTAATTTTTTGTTAATGATTTATACGGATGCTAATAAATATTAATTTAGTAAATATATATATGATATATATTATATAATAATGAATCCATAAATTTGAATTGTTATTTACCCTTCCTTTGTTTCATCTGTTGAAAAGTGAATACAATGTCCGTGAGTACGTACGACTTACCATCTTCATGAATGGTGTAATTCATTTTTCTGACTATATATTTTTTGGGAGACTATACAAAAGTATATAATGAAAATTTATGATATTATAATCATTAATAAAATTCTATACATTATGAAACCCTGATTATCATAAAGGGACAAACATTGTGAATCCAAAAACAGACATGACGAACATTGTAATTATCAACTGAAATCATGATTTTAATAAAGAAATGTTAATAAAATATTGATAAATTGTTATAATTTAATCCTGTATAGTGATATATTTAGGATTATGTTTCATGAATATATATATATATATATATATAATTAATATTTATTTATTATATATGTGGTTCAAACATTTAAGAAGGCATTCTTACCATAGGTAAGTGATTTTCACCTCAAAATGTCTTCATTTTCACTTATATTTGGTTATTAACATAACTTCTTTTATGAGGTGTATATAACCTCCCTTAATAAATTTATTCAAGTAAATTATTTATTTTCCTGATATTTCATTTTTTCACTAATTATATTATTTCATGTTTCATACGAAAAAAAATTTACCCAAATTGAGAGGGATTTTTGTTTCAATCATATTTTTAATCAGGGTTCATTATGATTGAATTTCCATTAATGAAATTATAAGAAACATTTAGATTAAATGAAATACATGTTTCTTCACCAATAATTAAATATTAAAAATAAAATATACTTTTTTATTTTCATATTTCTATGTACACAAGATATTGGTAGAAATTGTTTTATGGAAAACTCACTTTATTTCTCTCTACAGGATAAAGTTCATTTTTTCAGATTATAATTTCCTAAAAATGTTTTAAATAATTTTTTAAATGTTTTTATATGATAGTTTATTGTAAAATTTACCTATTATTGTATTTCTAAAAAATTCCTTAAAAGAATCTTCATGCATTTTTCTACAAGTGTTACTTTTTTTCTTTTTGAAAATGTTGGAAAGGTTTGTTTTCATTTTAATTACATATTATTAAAACAATTTTCCATGTCCATGAGCACTCAATGATTACATGAATCCTAAACATTTATTGAAGTTTATTTTGAAATAAAAAAATTTCTTTTATATTTCGAAAAATAATAATTTTAAGTAATTTATTTCAATGAAAAAAGAATCCTCGTCCAGAAGTATTCTAGTGATTATTTTAATAAAATTATCATATATGACAACAAATTGTAATGTTCAGTATATTTTTCTTTAAATGAGATCAAATTATATCATCAATATCATTTCCAGGGATCAATTATGTTTATGATATTTCTAATTATCTAATTTATTTTCATTGGTTATTATATGATGAATTGATGAAATATATAACAAAAACTACTTTCATTACATGGGTTATGATTTGATGAAACGATGAATGTTTTATGATCCATTGAACATATATGTAAGGTTTTAATTTTGTGACAAGTGGGGTCAGAATTGTGTATCCCTCCAATGCATTAATTGATGTATTACTTGTTAGTAGATAGTTATTTAAACACTATGGGAAAAAGGGCCTTTTGCGCGAGATATTTGGGATGGGACTTGGGGTCCAATCACAAAAATTTTGGCGTCGCTTGGCGTGGTTTGCAAGCCAAACTACGGGAAGTGTATTTACGATGGGGAGGAACACCCCGTCGCAGGTACCCGGAGGTGGTTAATACGATTTGTGATAGGGACTTTCCCCTTCGTAAATAGTTTTTCTTGCGGGTCACTATTTGTGATGGGACCCGTCACAAATACCCCCCAGTGGTAAATACTATTTGCGACGAGCTGTTGCCCCGTCGCAAATAGTGTGTTGGCATGCCAATATTTGCGATGAGTCCTGTTGAAAATTAATTTTTAACCGCATACATTAATTAATGTGGCTAAATGTATTTGTGACGGGAGTCCCGTCATAAATAGTATCGTCGCTAATAATCTATCCTTTTAAAACCCCATCCGTTTTTTCATTATTTCTCTCAATTTTGACATTCTCTCTCTCTAAACTATAATTTTTTTGTGAAAATTTCACTAAACTAATTTCCTTTACAATGAAGTTTTTGATGTCGTCTCCACCTATAAGAGATCATGTTTAATGGTATTTAATTTTTTTTCTATTTTATTTTTTATTTTATCTTTTATATGAATTTTAATTATTGTTAATTAGTTGAAATTAAATTAAATTAAGATTGTTTTGGCATTAATATTAATATTTAATAACAAATTTAAATTATTTTTACTAATTATTAATAATTAATAGTAATTAAGAATTATTAATGATAATTACCAATGAATATAAATAGTTAGCTGTAATTTGTAATTTTTAGTAGTAAATTGTATTAATTAAAAATAATTAATTGTAATTAGAAATAATTAGCAGTAATTGGTAATAATATGGAATTAATTGTAATAATTAGTAAAAAATAGTAATAAATACAAATAAATAGTAATAATTAGCATAAAATAGTAATAAATACTAATAACTGGTAATAAATACAATTAATTAATAATTAATACAAATAATGATTAATAAATACTAATATTTAGTAAAAATTACTAATAAATAATTATAATTAGTAAAAATTAGTGTTAATTAGTAATAAATAGTAGTAAATAGTAATAAATATTAATAAAAACTAATAGTTAGTAACAATTAGTAACAATTAGTAACAATTATTAAGAATTGGTAAGAATTATTAACAAATACTATTAATTAGAAATATTTAGTAATATATACTAATAATTAGGAATAAATACTAATAAATAGTAATAATTAGTAATAATTAGAAAAAAATAGTAATAAAATAGTAATAAAATAGTTATAAAATGGTAATAAATAGTAATAAATACTAATAAAATAGTAAAAATAGTAATAATATAGTAAAAATTAGTAATAATTAGTAATAAATAGTAATAAATAGTAATAAATATTAATAATAAGTAATATCAAGGAAGGTGCCGGACTAGGCCGAATTCCCAGTCCTGTAGAAATTTATTAATAAAAAAGATAGTACAAAGAGCAGAGTAATAATCAGTAATAAATAGTAATAAATAGTACTAATTTGTTATAATTTGTAATAATTAGTAATAATTAGTAATAGTTAGTAATAGTCAGTAATAATTAGTAATAATTAGTAAATAATAGTAATATATAGTAAAAAAAGAGTAATAAATAGTAATAAACGATAATAAATAGTAATAATTAGTAATAATTAGTAATAATTAGAAATAATTAGTAATAATATGTAATAATTACTAATGATTAGTAATGATTAGTAATAATTAGTTATAATTAGGTATATGTATTAATAATTAGTAATAATTAATAATAATTAGTAATAATTAGTAATAATTAGTCATAATTATTAATAATTAGTAATAAATAGTAATAAATAGTAATAATTAGTAATAATTATTTATAAATAGTACTAAATAATACTAAATAGTAATAAATAGTAATAAAACGTAATAAATATTAATAAATATTAATAAATAGTAATAAATGATAATTATTAGTAATAAATAGTAACAAATAGAAATAAATAGTAATAATTAATAATAATTAGTGTTAATTAGTAATAAGTAGTAATAATTTGAAATTTTTTTCTAAATCTTGGAAAAATTTGCAAAAACTGGAAAAAATTAGAATTAATTATCAATAATTTAAAATAATGAGGAACTATTAGAAATAAGTAGCAATTATTTTCAATAATTATAAATAATTAGTAATAATTAAGAATAATTATCATTAATTTTGGAAATATAAACAATAATTTGGTAAATTTATGAATAATTAGGAATTCCTATCAATAATAATAACAAATTAGAATTAATTTGAAAAAATTAGTAATAATTAGGAATAAATTCTCAATATTTTGAAATAAATTAGCAATAATTTGGAATAAATTTTATTAAATTTTAAGAACTTGGAACAATTTACAGTGGATTGGAGGAAGTCCATTTTCTTGATGACTCTTCTCCTTTAAACTCTCACCAACTCAAAAAATTATGAAAACTTTTCTTCTACGTATTCCTATCTAATCTCGTATGCATGAGATTGGATATGCATTCATAGGATAATATTTTTTATAATGTTTCCATGCGTCGAAAATTGGAGGAAGATGATTCATCAACAAAAATGGGGCTCTTTTATCTGGTAGATTGTTTACTTTCATCTTTTTCACACTAAAGTCACAATGAAAAATATAGTCATAGGAACACTTATGCATTCTTGTCTGCACAAGAATAGATATGTGTACCTCATAGAAGATTCGTCATTTTGATTTTAGTGTGAGAAATATTAATTAAATGAGCCTCCAGGCAAAAGAACAGTCGTCAATCCACTAGAAATTATGTCACCCTTAATTAGTGATAATTTGATAGACTTAGATTTAATTATTAAACTTATTATTTTTGGAAAGTGATTTTCTTATTTAAAATTCTTCAAAAACATTAATGATTTTATATTTTATAGAAAAATATAGAACATGGATGTCGATAACAAACATTATTAGATGAACGTGCTTGGATAAATCAGTACAAAAATACAAATGATTGTGGATTAAATCTTGTCTATATTGAGGGTGTTGAAGCTTTCTTATCATTTGAATAATCAAAAATAGAATTTGTTTCAGAAGGAACAATTAAGTGTCATTGTAGAAAATTTTCATTGAGAGCATTTGAGACATTTGAAAATGTATGGGGAAATCTCATAAATATGGGTTTTCAACCAAATTATGATTTTTGGTATCAACAGAGTGAACATCGATTCTGAGAAGATACTAATAATTATATTCCAGATCCATCACAATTTCAAAACATAGTACAAAATGTTGCAAGTCTATCTGTTCAAAAAACCAAAACTCATGATGATATTGATTTAACTCCCAAGTTTCCACCATCTGATTTTTATGAGTTATTGAGGTCTGATGATGATGCATTATATCACAGTTTCATGATAGAAAAAATAGAAGCGGTTGAAAAATTTATGACTATTAAATCTTATAATGCGATGTGAAACAACTGTTTTGATCAGATATTTTCTTTGGTTAAAACACTGTTATATGAATTAAATTTGTTGCTAGAAAATTATTATAAGAGAAAGAGGATGGTTTATAATATGTGCCTTAGTTATTAGAAGATTCATGCATGTAAAAATTATTTCATATTATATTTAGGTGAAAATGATTCATTGAATAGTTGTCAAACATGTGGAAAACGGAGGTATAAAGAAGCTCAACTGGGAACGTCTGGATTTATTCCTATGATGAAGTTGAGATGTTTTGTAATGACCAATAGTTTACATACATTGTTAATACTTCAAAATTAATGCATAATTATTACAACATATAACAAAACCATGAAAGTACCGTACAGGTATAGTGTCATTAGAAACTGGGAAACATAAAAAACTGGTTCATAAATCATCTACGTTGTCTCCCATTTATTTCATCATATGTAGAGTCTCTTTTTTGGCATATCCTACTTAATAACATTCTTCATGACCTAGGGAAAGAAAACATACAAAAGGGTGAGAAGAAATGCTCAGTAAGGGTAAACAAAATAAATATCAATCACATCATATTCATAAGAACATATCATTTCAGAAATCTTAACCTGCAAAAGAGATCATAATTTCATAACATGGGATAAATCATAGTAGTGAAATGTAATCCCAATAATCATAACATTAAACATGAAACTTTGTGGAATACACACATAATCATAGGGAATTATTTCTTAGTAGTCAAGACTCGTTGCCAAGACTATCTTAGCGGACAAAGTCCATTTCTGAACCGAGATCACTCCTCATTTCAATCATATTTCACTGAACCGGATTAACCTGCTGTTCCAGCCATGTCTATATCATGAGATATAAATCATTACCCAATGCATTGGAGGGAGATACCGGCCCCACCCTTATCATAATGATACCATTCATTTGTGTGACACAAAATCATAAACCTTACAGCATAGCATAACCCATGTAATAAAAATGGCATTCTTAAACATCATGCCATCATAACATAAATCATATAAGATAAAAAGACTTCATAAAAATAATTCCATCATAACATAATCAAATAAATTTAAAAATAGGGATATAAATAGAACCCTATATTATCTTATATGGAAAAGGATTTTGATAAAACACTTGAACTCCATTCTTTATGAAAATATCTTTTCTACTTCAAAAACATTTTCCTTACATAACATGTCATATGATTTTGACCTAAAAAAGGTGACAAAAAATAAACTTGAAATAATGTAAAAGAAGCTTCATGGAAATAATGTTCTAAAAATCCATTCATGTCGTATATGTTCAAAAAACATTCTTCCCGTACTTTGGACGGAAAAGTCAAAAAGTACCTCATACGAAAAACGACAAAAGATTCCCTTCATATATTTTACTAAAAAATCACCAAAGGGTAAAATTTGATTTAAAAAATTGTAGGAGGATGGGAATAATATTACATATTGAGGAACCATGGATGTGTATGATAAATATTCCCCATTAAATTCTGAAGTGTAGACAATCTCGGATAAAAATGAGATTGTGATATTTTCCATTAACTTAGATCTGATTTGCTTCGTAAGTGTCCAATCCTCCTGTATAATGATTTAAATAATGTTATTGACTTATTCCAGAATCATACTCATTGTTATGATATCATATATGGTCATATTATTATCTTCTTATTAGTAATATTTCATTCCTACTTGTTATTCGGGTGTTTATTACCTTTTGTTCTTATGCGTGTTTTGTCGAATAAATTATTATTCTTCTTTTTAGGTTATAGATACCTCATTTCCAGAATAGTATTAGTGTAATATATATCATATTTATTCACTCAAATCCTTTATGTAATCATTATACAATGAAAATCATGTAGAACGAGTTGCATCACATCGTGGAGACGGTATTCCGTACGTACGCACGAGCGATGAAATCGTTCCCTTGATCATGGAATTGTATTGGAGTGTATTTATACTATTTCAGAATCAATATAACATTTCAATAATAATATATAGTTATTATTTATACCATTATACCCATTCATGTAAGGTGGTGGTGGAAAATAGATTACACCACGGCGTGGAGACTGTATTCCGTACGTACGCACGCTCAGTGATTTTGTTTTCCGTAGGATGGATAGATGGTGAAATATGGTTGTTTCATACTTATGATAACATATCAGTATATGATTGATACTGATGTTATTACATCCTAATGAAACAACTATAGAACAAGAAGTGGAAGAAGAAATAAAGTTGAAAAAATCGGTAACGGACATTACCTCTTCTTTGAAGCGCCACTTTGAGACCTCCTCTTAGGGCACTACAATTGGTCTTTGAAGAAAACCAGGACCTCTAGGATATTTCTAGGGAAGTGGAGAAGAGAATTTTTCAGGGTTTGTCCGAGATTGAAGGCACAAAGTGGTGTGAGGAAGAGAGGTAGGAGGTTCCCTTTTATAAGAGAGGAGAGGGGCACCTTTGGAAAAACATACAATATTATTTTATTATAAGTTCATATTCGGTTTTTAATAGATACAAATTAATTTGTTTAGAAGCTAATGTGGGTATGGGTCGCAGTACTCTCATACAATAGAATTTATACAAGTTTAGGTTTCCTTTTCATTTAGATTTAACTTTAAGTTAAATGATTTTACTTTTACCGTGTCTTCTTGTTTTCTTACACTATAAGGTTAATAAACTTACTATAACAATCCAAACAAACCCCAAGTTGTTTATTGTTAATATTTTTAACCTTATCTATGTCATTTGGCCAATCCATATATTTTTAGGAATAACTTAACAATTAATAATATAATATTTGTTTTAAAAACTATTTTATGTCAATTTTGACACTATTTGGTAATTGATTTTTGTGAAAATCATAACAGAATGATTAGTTCGAAAAAAGTTGATTAAATCAATATTAACATGTCATATTAATATAGAAAATTATTTGAATTCATAGAAAGTTTTAAATTACTTTTATTTGGTTATTTATATCATCAATTATGTCAATATTTCATTAATAATATAATTACTGCATTATCATTGTGTCATAAATAAATTAAATTATTTAAAGTCTTAAAATTACAAATAAGATACCATTATGTATGAAATATTTTTATTTTTCTAATGAATATTTATAGTCTAATTTATCTTATGTATAAACCTATATTAAAAATGATTTGCTTATAAAACTTTGATTTTAACTATTTTAACCATTATTTAAATAAATTAATATTAAATGTCCTAATCTAATCCAAGTGGGCCTAAATGGTCATATTTTATTCCTAAGGTTGTTTTTTGGTCGAATTACACTTATCCAAAATAATTATGACACGTGTTAGGATAATAATAATAACATTTTTACCCTTAATTACCCTATTTACTTTTAACCGTGGTAAAAACAAAGTAAAAAGTTACTATTCACCAAAAATTATTTTCATCTCAGTGAACCACATTTTAGTCCTTGATATTAACTGTGTCTCTAGGATTTTCGAAATTCCACTCACAGAAGTAGTAAAATTATGTTTTATGTGAATTTGGAAATTCTCCTAGGATGTGGGTAAAAGACGATGAAAAGATCAATAAATTTGTTATATATCTAAAATTATTATAAATGACTCCAATGAATTGAATTGAACATATATAGGTATTATGTATAATTTTTACCTAAAATAAATTTAAATAAAATAAATAATTATTTAAATAAAAAGTCAATTTTTAAATAGCATCCTAGTGTTTTCAGTATTCATCAAAAATTGAAAGTTTTCAGAAAAATACCAAAATTTCACCCTAGGATAATTTCGATATTCCAAATCAAAAAATTAAGTCCATTTTGAAAAATAAAATTTACAAAATTTCAATAAGTGGGTATTACTATTCATACCGGCTAGTTTTAATAATATTTTCATAGCATATCGTTGTTTAGTGAAACTCGGTATTGTGTACGACACAAGCTATCGAGGAAAGTCGTGATTGTGTGTAAAGAAATCCAAGCTACTGTTGTGTGTAGTGAAATATTACTTTGATGATTTATATAACCTAAAAACAAAATATTTCCCACAAATGTCTTGGGAGTTATATTCTACCCACTTTAAAATTAATTTCGCCGTCGAAATTCATCACTTTGTAACAAACAGATGAGGATACCTCTCCCTCATTATATCCTCAAGCTCCCATGTACCTTCTTCTAATTTGTGGTTCCTCCATAAAACGTTCACCAAGCCACTTATCTTATTTCGTATGACTTTTTCACTACGATTCAGAATCTCTATCGATTGTTCTTCATAAGATAGATCTTGCTCCTGCGGTACAACTTCTGAGCTGACTACATGTGAATGATCATGTATGTACTTTCTCAAGAGAGATACATGGAACACATCGTGAACATGAGATAGATTTGGTGGAAGCACCAATCAGCAAGCTACCTTCCCAACAAAATCCAGTATTTCAAAAGGACAGATATACCTAGGGCTCAGCTTTCCCTTCATTCCAAATCTCATTACTCTCATCCAAGGAGATATTCGTAGGAACACTTTATCACCCACTTCAAACTCTAGGTAATTTCTTCTATTGTCGGCATAAATTTTTTGTCGACTCTACGCTGCTCTAATGTGTTGTTGAATAGATCTGACCTTTTCTGCCATCTCATCCACAAGATCATGTCCTAATAGCTTTCTTTACCCAACTTCATCCCACCTAGTTGGAGTCCTGCCTTTCTTTCCATAGAGAGCTTCATAAGAAGCCATCTGAATAATGGAGTGGAAGCTATTATTATAATAAAATTCCACTCCATAGAGAAAGCTGTCAATATATCTTCTTGAGTTTGAATTGTCCTCTCAGATTGACCATCTGTCTGAGGACGATAAGCAGTGCTGAAACTCATCTCTGTATCTAGAGTATGATGAAGACTTTGCCAGAACTTCGAGGTAAATCTTAGATCCCGATCAGATATAATGGAAAGTGGTACTCCATGCAATCTTACCACTTACTTTACACATATCCTGGAAAACTGATCTAGAGAGAAATCCTTTCTAATAGCAATGAAGTCTGCATAATTTTATAAAACGATCAACTATGACCCAGATAGCATTATTGCCTTTGGATATTTTAGGAAGTCCGGTGACAAAGTCCATATTGATGTTTTCAACTTTTCATTCGGGTATGGGTAATGGTTGTAACATCCTCTTAGACTTTGGTCTCTCAGTATTAACTTGCTGACAAACCAGGCATCGAGAGACATATTCAGCAACATTTCTTTTCATGCCATCCCACCAGAAGTACCCATTCATATCCCTATACATATTCGTGCTTCCATGATGCATAGAGAATGAAAAACTATGAGCCTCATCCAGAAACTCCTTCTTTAATTCTGGGATGGGAGGAACACAAACACGATTCCTGAACATTATTATCCCATCAAAATCAAGGTTGAATTCAGGAACATTTCTCACCTTCTTTTGTAACTCTACATATTCTTTCTATGCCTCTTTAATCTTCACATGTATAGATCGTTGAACATTCATTTGGGAAAGATACGATTTTTTCCCTTTCATTATAATTCCAAGATCTATCCTTTGTAAATTCATTAATATTGGATATTTTGTGATCCTCGTCATGAATAAGCTAGCATGGTCTTGTCGACTTAATGCGTCTTCCACCTTGTTTTCTTTCCCAGGGTGGTAATGAATTGAGTAGTCGTAATCCTTAATCAGCTCCAACCATCTTCATTGGTTCATATTCAGCTCCATTTGTGTGAAAATATACTTTAAAAATTTATGATCAGTATAAATGTCAGACCATTCTCCATAAAGATAATGCCTCCAAATCATTAATTCAATGATTACCGCAGATAACTCCAAATCATGAGTTGGGTAATTTTTCACATCGATTTTCAACTGTCGTGAGGAATAAGCTATCACCATATCATTTGGCATAAGAACACACCCCAGCCCCTTCTTGGATGAATCACTATAAATCACAAACCTTTCTCTACTACAAGGTAGTGTGGGCACAGGTGCACTGGATAATGTTCTTTTCAACTCCTTGAAATTCTCTTCACATTCCTCTGTCCAAACAAACTTAACACTGTTCCGAGTCAACTTGGTGAGTGGATTAGATAATCATGAAAAATCATTCACGAAACGTCGATAATATCCAGCCAAACCAAGAAAACTTCGGATCTCAGTTACTATTGTTGGTATTGGCCATCATTCGATAACCTCTGTTTTTTCTAGATCCACAGATATCCCCTCTTTTGAGTTTATGTGACCCAAAAATTCAACTTTTTGAAGCCAAAATTCACAATTGGTGAATTTTCCATAACTATTCTCCTTTCTGAGGGTCTTCAATACAATTCTCTAGTGATATTCATGTTTTTGCTTTCTCTTTAAATAGACAATAATATCTTCTATAAAGACTACCACAAATTGATCATGATAGTCTCTAAAGACTCTATTCATCAGATCCATGAAGATAGCATGGGTGTTAGTAAGACCAAATGTAATCACAAAAAATTCATAGTGTCCATACCTTGTACAGAAATCCGTATTTGGTATATCCTCCCTTTTGACCATTAATTGATGATACCCTGAACTAAGATCAATCTTGGAAAAGTATTGAGCTCTGCATAGTTGGTCAAATAAGTCATTAATGCGTGGGAGATGATATTTGTTCTTAATATTGATCTTGTTAAGTTCTCAATAATCAATGCAGAGTCTCATTGATCCATCTTTCTTCTTAACAAGCAGAACTGCTGCTCCCCAAGGTGACGCACTAATGTGTATGAATCCCTTATCAAGATTCTCTTTGAGTTGCTTCTTCAATTACTGCAACTCAATTTGGCCATTCTATAAGGTGTCTTTGAAATGGGAAAAGCACCTAGTACGAGTTCTATTGAAAACTCGACTTCACGATTTGGTGTAAGACCTGAAAAATTCCTCCGGAAAGACATCGTCAAACTCTAGTACAATAGTAATATTCTTAATCGTGAGTTTCTCACCAACCATTTGAGATAAATAAAGTTTATTTAGTGGAATCAAGACCCATAAGATGGAAAAAATTTCCACTGTAAGGTTATGTTCATCCTTGCATCGATAGAAGATCATAGATTGATCTGGAATATGAAATGTGACTTCCCTTCATTGGCAATTGATATGAGCTCCATATAAAGAAATCCAATACATGTCAAGAATCACATCAAATTCCAATATAGGAAGGATCACAAGATTTTCAGGAAGTACTTTCCCACACACTTCAATCGGAGAATAATTATAAACATTTGATGTGACTGTTGTGCCATTTAGAGTTGTCATGGCTAACTCAACATCTAATTGTTGAGGTAATACGGTGATACCTAAAAGAGTGGGTGGATCCAGAATCAAATAAAACATTTGCTACATTATAGTGTATGGTATGTGTACATTTCACTACTTCATTATTGTACTCCACATCGCTGGTAGAAATTTCACGCGACTTTCCTTTGTCTTTATCCTTAAGAGTTTGTTGAAGTCGATCATCATCGACAACCCTTGGATTAGGGCATTGATTGTCATAATGCCCTATTTCCTTGCATTTGTAACATTGAAGGGTAGGAGGTGCGCTCTGTGTAGACTTTTCTTTGTTCGCATCACTAGACATATTCTTCCCATCATTGCGGAATTAAAATGCCTGATGAACTTCCTTTCAACATTTGAAACATTTACTTGTACATTTAAGACAACTCCCTCCATGTTTCTTTCCCCTCTTTGAGCATAAGGGAAAGCTCATCTTCTTTTCGATGTGCTTTTTAGATTTTCAATTGAATTCCATTTTCCTCTTCTTATCAAACCCATATGATTGATGAGTTACTCCACTCTCCATATCAACTTTGAGAGAACATCGAACAATTTCCTCGTAACTATTGAAGTCCCTTATGGATAACGCCCTTCGAAGACTTCATTTTAAGCCACTCAAGAATCGATCGATCTTACTCTCGAGTTGGATAATAATACCAGAAGCGTACCTTGCAAGTCTTGTAAAATTTGCTTCATAGGTACCAACAGATTCATCATTCTTTTGCATTAGTTAAAGAAACTCCTTCTCCATCATTGTTTGATGATTACGAGGGAAGTACTTTTTGAAAAATATGTTCTTGAACTCGTCTCATTCCATGGATTGAATTTCATCCCTTTGCCTCATTTTCATAATAATATTCTACCATTGATCAAAATCACCTTCCAAACGATATACTACTAAGATGACTTTATCATGTTCTGAACATTGATGAACTAAAAATATCTTTTCAGTGGTACTGATCCATTATTCAGCCACTAATGGATCAGAAGACCCGCTGAATGAAGGTGGGCACTGCCTCATGAAGGATTCAACAGAATCTGGATCCTTTAATTGCTCATTTGGATGTCCTGTATGATTCATATCTTGAGAAAGTTGTGTGATCATGGCTACAAGATCTTACATTCCAGATCCCATAGCGTTTGGTTGCTCAGGGGGAAAATCATTGCATTGCCCGTCGCATTCCACATTAACACGGTTCCTTCGGGTTCCAGCCATTGACTAAAACCAAGAAGAATGGTGTGAGAAACACTAATTATAATATGAAAAAGACATAATCAAGAATAAAATTTCACACTTATGGTCTTATCATATGTTGTTCATGGCCATTTCCCAGACACTAATATTGTGTTCTATGCTTATACTTATACTTAGGGATCTTACTAAGGCTTTCACATCCTAGTTTCCAAAGGCTGACTATTCCTTTCCTCTGATACCAACTATAACGACCCATACTTTACATTCATTTTTAATACTTCAAAAAAGAAGCATAATTATTACAACATATAACAAAACTATGAAAGAACCATATAGTTATAGTGTCTTTAGAAACTGGGAAACATAAACAACAGGTTCATAAATCATCTACATTGTCTCCCATTTATTTCATCATATCTAGAATCTCTTTTTGTAATATCCTACTTAATAACATTCTTCATGACCTTTGGAATGAAAACATATAAAAGGGTGAGCTCAAATTCTCCGTAAGGGGAACCAAAAGAAATATCAATCACATTATATTCATAAGATCATATCATTTCGTAAATCTTAACCTGCAGAAGAAATCATAATTTCATAACATGGGATAAATCATAGAATTGAAATGTAATAAAAATAATCATAACATAACACATGAAACTTTTTGGCATACACACATAATCATAGAGAATAATTTCATAGTAGTCAAGACTCATTGCCAAGACTATCTTAGCGGACAAAGTCCATTTCTGAACCGAGTTCACTCCTCGTTTCAATCCTGTTTCACTGAACTAGATTAACCTTCCATTCCATCCATGTCTATCTCATGATATATTAATCATTACCCAATTCATTAGAGGGATATATAGGTCCCACGCATCTCATAATGAAACCATTCTTATGTGTGCCACAAAATCATAAACCATACATCATAGCATAACCAATGTAATAAAAATGTGATTCTTAAACATTATGCCATCATAACAAAAATCATATAAGATAAAAGGACTTCATAAAAATAATTCCATAATAACATAATCAAATATGTTTAAAAATAGGGATATAAACAAAACCCTATATTATCTTATATAGAAAATAATTTTGATAAAACACTTGAGCTCCATTCTTGAGAAAAATATCCTTTCTACTTCAAAAACATTTTCCTTTCTTAACATGTCTTATAATTTTGAACTAAATGAAGTTGATTAAAAAAACTTGAAAAATTATAAAGGAATATTCTTGGAGATAATAGTCTAAAAATACATTCATGTCATATAAGTTAAAAAAACATTATTCCCGTACTTTGGCCGAAAAAGTCAAAAAGTACCTTGTACAAAAAACGACAAAAGATTCCTTTAATATTTTTTACTAAAAACTCACCGAAAGGTAAAATTAGATTTAAAAATTGTATGTGGATGTAAAAAATATTACATATTAATGAAACATGGATGTGGATGATAAACATTCCCTAGTAAATTCTGAAGTATAGAAAATCTCGGATAAAAACGAGATTGTGAGATTTTCCCTTACCTTAGGTCTGATTTGCTTCGTAAGTGTTCGAACCTACTGTATAATGATTTAAATAATGTTATTGACATATTCCAGAATCATACTCATTGTTATGATATCATATATCGTCATATTCTTTGCTTCAAATTAGTAATATTTCATTGCTACTTGTTATTCGGGTGTTTATTACTTTTTGTTCTTATGCGTGTTTTGTCGAATAAATTCTTATTATTCTTTTTAGGTTATAGATACCTCATTTCCAGAAAGGTATTATTGTAATATATATCATATTTATTCACTCAATTCATTTTTGTAATCATTATTCAATGAAAATCATGTAGAACGAGTCGCATCACATCGTGGAGACTGTATTTTTTACGTACACACGAGCGATGATATCGTTCCCATGATCGTGGAATTGTATTGGAGTGTATGTATACTATTTCAGAATCAATATCACTTTACAATAATCATATAGAGTTATTATTTACACCATTATACCCATCCATGTAAGGTGGTGGTGGAAAATAGATTACACCACGGCGTGGAGACGGTATTCCGTACGTATGCACTCTCGGTGATTTCATTTTCCATAGGATGGATAGATGGTGAAATAGGGTTGTTTCATACATATTCTAGCATATCCGTATATGAGTGATACTTATGTTATTACTTCATAATAAAACAACTAAAGAAGAAGAAGTGGAAAAAGAAATAAAGTTGAAAGAATCGGTAACGGACATTACCTCTTCTTTGAAGCCACTCTTTGAGACATCCTCTTAGGGCACTAAAATTGGTCTTTGAAGAAGACCAGTACCTCTAGGATGTATCTAGGGAAGTTTATAAGAGAATTAGGTAGGGTTTGTCCGAGCTTGAAGGCTCAAAGTGGTGTGAGGATGAGAGGGAGGAGGTGCCTTTTTATAAGGGAGGAGAGAGGCACCTTTGGAAAAACTAAAAATATTATTTTATTATAAATTCATATTCGGTTTTTAATAGCTCCAAATTAATTTATTTTGAAGATAATGTGTGGATGGGTCGAGATCCTATCATCCAATATAATTTAGACATGTTTAGGTTTCCTTATAATTTAGAGTTAACTTTAAGTTAAATAATTTTACTTTTACTGTGTCTTCTTGTTATCTTACACTATAAGGTTAATAAACTTACTATAAGAAGCCAAACGAACCACAAGTTGTTTATTATTAATATATATAACCTTATCTATGTCATTTTTCCAAACCTTATATTTTTAGGAATTAAATAACAATTAATAATATAATATTTGTTTTAAAAACTATTAAATGTCAATTTCGACACGATTTATTAATTGATTTTTGTGAAAATAGTAACAGAACGATTAGTTCGAAAAAAGTTAAATAAATCAATACTAACATGTTATATTAACATATAAAATTATTGGAATTCAGAAAAAGTCTCAAATTACATTTATTTGCGTCTTTATAACATCAATTATGTCAATATTTCATTAATAATATAATTATTGCATCATCATTGTGTAATAAATAAATTAAATTATTTAAAGTCAAAAAATTACAAATAAAATACCATTATGTAGGAAATTATTTTAGCTTTCTAATTATTATTTATAGTCGAATTTATCTTATGTATAACCCTATATTAAAAATTATTTACTTATTAAACATTGTTTTTAACTATTTTATCCCTTCTTTAAATAAATTAATATTAAATGTCCTAATCAAATACATGTGGACCTAAATTGTCATAATTTATTCCTAAGGTTTTTTTTTTGGACGAATTACACTTTTCCAATAGAATTAGGACATGTGTTATGGTAATAATAATAACATTTTTACCCTTAATTACCATATTTACTTTTAACTGTGCTAAAAAAAAGTAAAAAGTTACTATTCACCAAAAAATATTTTCATCTCATTGAAACACATTTTATTCCATGATATTAACCGTGTCTCTTGGATTTTCAAAATTCCACTCACTGAAGCGGTAAAATTAAGTTTTATGTGAATTTCGAAATTTTCCTAGGAGGTGGGTAAAAGACGGTGAAAAGTTCAATAAACTTTTTATATATCTAAAATTGTTATAAAATGACTCCAATGAATTGCATTGAAATTGTATAGGTATTATGTATCAATTTTGACCTAAAATAAATTTAAATAAAATAAATAATTATTTAAATAAAAAGTCAGTTTTTAAATAGTATGCTAGTGTTTTCACTATTCATCAAAAATTTAAATTTTCAGAAAAATACCAAAATTTCACCCTAGGATAATTTCGATATTCCGAATCCAAAAATGATGTCCATTTTGAAAAAAAATTAAAAATTTTAAAAAGTGGATATTACTATTCATAACGGCTAGTTTTAATAATATTTTAATAGCATATCATTGTTTAGTGAAACTCGGTATTGTGTACGACACAAGCTATCGAGAAAAGTCAAAATTGCGTGTGAAGCAAGACAAGCTAGTGATGTATGTAGTGAAAGATTTCTTTGATGATTTATATAACATAAAATCAAACCATTCCTCATAAAAGTCTCGGGTGTAACATGTTTCCCACTTACACCAAGTTTACAAAGTTTATTTATGTCTGAAAACATGGTGAAAATGATTCCATGTAAAAAAACCAAGATTTCAAATGGTAAATGCATGGATCATCCTTCTGACAGTGAATTAAGGAATCATTTTGACCGAGTGCATTATTCTTTTTCTTTAGAATCCCAAAACGCCCGATTGGGTTTTTTTACTGAATGTTTCTGTCCATTTGGTTCTTATGGTAGTCTGTATTTCATGTTGGAATGTCTTTATAACTATGTTAAATTTACCTGTATGGTTGATTATGAAGAATATTAATATCTTTTTGAAATTTTTAATCCCCGGGTAGCCAAAAAATAATATTTATGTTTATTTGAAACCATTTTTTTGTTGAGCTAAATTCATTGTGGAGTAATGGTGTGAGAACATATTCTGTTTCTGCGAACAAAAATATTCTACAAAAAGATTATTTGATGTGTAAAATTAGTAACTTCCTAGAATATAGAATGTTATATGGATGGAGTACACATGGTCCAAAATCATGTCTTTACTGTATGGGAGACAACAAAGACTTTATGTTCATCAATGTGAAAATTTTTTCTATTTTTACGTTCATCACAAATTTCATCCAACTGATCATCCTTTTTGAAGGAAAAAATCTCATTTCAAAAAAGGTACAATTGACAGGGATGAACCCCTAAAATTGATCATAGGTAGAGAATGAAAATCATTTGTATTTTCATTACCACCCATCACAATTGGACCAACAATAAACCAACACGAAAACTCATGGATTTGGGAAAGAACACAATTGGATAAAACATAGAATTTTTTGGGATCTTCCATATTGGAATGAGGTTTTGGACTGCGACTTGTTAAATGTAATTCATATTGAGAAGAACTATTTTGATAATTTTTTCTATAATTTTTGATACACCACAAAAGATCAAAGATAATTTAAAGGCATTATTAGATCTTTTCTAAATTTGAAGACGTCCAAAACAAGAACTATTTGAAAATGTCAAATCATAGAGGTTAATGAAGTGAAAAGTAACTAATAAATTCTCCAAAGAGATCCACCTAATATTTTGTTAGTGGATTTCTGATTTGAGACTTCCAGATGGGTATGCTTCAAATTTTGGAAGATGTGTTAAGAATGGTCATATTACTGTATTAAAAAGTCATATTTTTCTTATTATAATAGAAAGAATTATACCGATTGGATTAAGAGGATTGTTGAATTATATTATTTGAGATTCTATAAGAGACATATCCTATTTTTTCGAAACATTTGTGTGAAGACAACAGACTATGATGCACAAAAAAACTGAAATAAGATTTTGTTGTAAATAAATGTTAACTGGAAGAAATATTCCCTCCAGTTTTCTTTGACTCAATGGAAAATCTGATATTACATTTTCCACATGATGCAAAATGTAGTGCTTTTATATAGTTTCGATTGATGTACCCATTTGATAGATTCATGCTAAAATTAATGAAAAAATATGTAATAATAAATCAGTTGAAGGCACAATTATTGAATCTTGTTTTCAAGAGGAAAATTCTTTTTTCTTCTCTCATTATTTTGAGTCTAAATATCCCTCAAAACACAGCCACATAGGATGGAATGAGGGGAATGTTGGTGATGAATTGGAAAATCAATTATCAGATTATAATCAGCCAGACCTTGGCTTTGGTGGAGTTCCTTAAAGGTAGATTTTATATGATGAACATCATGGAGCTCATACATATGTTCTAATTAACATTTAAGAAATTTAATCATTAGTACTGTGAGTTATTCTATCACTTCTTCTACAATTTATGGTACAATAAGTATAATTATTTTAGTTTTAGATTATATGATAATCATATCAAGAAATAGCTTCCATAAATTATTGCAGCTGCTCTTCAAAAACGCCACCAAAAACATTTTTCTCAGTGGTTTGAAAAAATAGTAACATAATTAATTGATGGTTTAACATATCAATTCAGTTTATTATTTATTATATTGATTATTTTATAAAAAAATTTATGTTTTCTCAACATGTTGATAATACTCATAAGATACTTTGTATATTGAGTAAACCACCATCCAAAATGGTTAAATCATACAATCCATATGTTATTAATGGTTTCTGATTTCATACACATGCATATGGGGAATCAAAAAACATTGAACAGTGGAGTTTTCATTATAGGATATCATTATAGAGAAACTAAGGTATACTTTTATATCATGCTGGATAAAATTATTGAACTATGTTATCTAGGACAAAATTATATAATGATGTTTAAAGGTAAGTTCTTAAACACTGCGAGAGGCTTTCATTTTCATCCGACTCATGGAATCATTGATATTAAATATAGAAGTCTTATTGCAATAAATAAACCATTTTTACAGGCTCAACATGCACATTAAATTTATTACACAATTAATTATGCTACTTCAAGAGAACTGAGTGATTCGTGGAGCATAATAAAAAATAAATATTGGGAAAATCTATTTACTCAATGTGAATGTTGTTCCGCTAAACTGTAAAAAAAATTAATTTTTTCAGGAGACTACTCAAAATACATCTATTTTACAATGAGACATGAATATCGATAATGAAACTCCCACGGTAAAGGTTTGATGATGATGATGACATTAATGATGTTAAAAATGAATTTGAAATTACATGAGAAGATAAAACTGAAACTCATGTGGATATTTATGATGTTGAGGAGGAATATGAAGACATTGACATCGTTAGATACTATGATGATGGTGATGGTAAACATTAAAATAATTAAACGTAAGTTATAATCATAACTAAAACATATCTATATAAAATAGTTATTTTCAAATTTTTTATAAAAAAAAATAATTTTGTGATTTAGATAAATGATGATCTATTTTGTGACATGTAGTAAGCTAAGATACCTTTGGATGAGGAGGAATTGGGATCATCTAACCCTCAACCACCTGGTGGTTTTGGGGGTATGTAGAGGGGTGCATTCTTGCAAGACAGATGATTCCTGGCCCTATCCACAAGTGACGTTGACGTCTTGGCTTTAATCCACACACGTGAAGGTATGGTAACCTATGTATTTTAATTATCTTTCATTAATTTATTTATATACTAATTATTTGATTATTTGTACTATTTTTCAAAGTTTTTTTAATGTAACTATTGTGCAGGGGAGCACTATGTTGTGCAATTATTTTTCCCAGCCATAGATCACATGGGAATAGATTCCTTTTGATGTGTAGCTCAGTGTGTTCAATCATTGGATGGTACATAAATAAATAATATTTATTTTTAAATTTATTCATTATTAACTTGTTATTATAAATTATTTTTTTGGTTTATGGTATCTCACCAATGATAGCATGTGTGAAAATATCCATGCGGCATGGGAGGTGTCTATGTGTTACTGTTTCTGTCAGTTTATGCACAATTTTAGAAAGATGACCCTAATGAAAGGAGTGATAATATTTTTTGGGTCGTGTAGAGCCTAATGACCATAGTACATTTCATCTCACGTTTGGTATTGATTATTTTCACATGGGTGTGGTGGTGGATTTCAGATAAAATCAACATTGGTACAGAGGAACCGGGGGAGACAGGAGGTGACACATTGAGCTGGTATTTGTACATTTATTATTCATAGAGAGCATCTGGTAGGTGTCTTTTTTAAATATTTTATATAACCAAAAATATACATATTTTATTTTATATTCATATTGGCAGTTGACCAGAAAAGTATTACAGTGTACGATGTTTATCGGAGTATGTACAGTGATCCAACCACTGGAGAGGTTAGAGGTGATCGCCAACATCAGATTGTGGTCAGTATTATTTCTTTTCAGTTTGAAAATTAATTGTATATAATATTTTAACAATTTTATTTTCAAGATGGAATTTCAGGAGTGATATGAGGCCGCGACATCTCAGAAACAGGTTGAATGTATGGACAAGATGGCCAATCAGACTAGTGACAACCATTTTGATGTGGTGTTATGGATGAAGGAGACCTATTAGGCCTTAGATAAGGGATGATTACTTTGTATCAGCTCTCATTTGACTCATGGAACATATTATGGTACTATTGTGATGTTGGAATCCAGCTCGAGGGGATCTCATGGAGATGCATCATCTTCAGGCTCAAAGAATCAAGCGCAACTATGAGATTAGTGTCAACATATAGAGGGTTTGTATAAGCATCAGGAAGAGATGCATCAACAACTACATCAGTACGAAATGATATGCATCGATATCAGAAGCAGCTTCACAAGGATGAGATGCATTGATGGTAGTAGCGGCTATACCAGAAAATTGAGTAAATGCGTCATTTGATTCATAGTTTAGGTATAACATTTTCTCCCCTATATCCTCCAACTCCTCCACCTCCTCCAGAAGACTATCCCACCCTGTGATTTTTTTATTATTTTAAAAACATTTGAATTCAAGATTTTTTGAGTTTCTATGTTTTATATTGGTGTGAATACTACATATTGTACCTTTTATTGTTATTATTATTTTATTATTTTATTATTTATATTAGTATTATATTTTTTTAATGTTTTTTTATTTTACTAATAATAATAATATTAAATTAATATTATTTTATTTTTTTCGATTATTGTGATTTTTAATTTTTTTGCTTTATTTTATTTTAATAATATTAATATTATTTTTTCATTATTTAACATAATTTCATTAAATATATTTTTTTATTCATTATTTGGGAAGAGCCTTTTGCAACGGGACCCCGTCATAAATAGTTGTTGTGCATTATTTAAATAAGTATTTATGATAGGAAAAAGGGATCATTGCTAATACTTTTTTCAACGAGCCCATTGCTACGTTTTTTGATATATATAACTTATATAAATGGAAAACTATTTGCGACAGTAAATTGGTCCTGTCTCAAATAATTTTTGTGACGTGACCATCACAACAAGCTTTTATATATATAAATTATATAATCAAAGAGCTATTTGCGATTCCATTTTCTACGATGGGCTATTTGATAGAGGACCCTGTCACAAAATTTCGTTAGTGATGGGATCCTGTCATAAATTTCCCATCGCAAATACCTCAAACTCTAGTATTGGAAACCTATCTATGTTCTTGATCTTTTATATGATAAAGTCAATGTGCTTGATCAACTATGGAAAAAATTTGACGATGCCTAATTCATTATTATTTAATGATGTCTATATTTATCCTTGACATGTTCACTATTTACTATACCTTTTATTAGTCCATATAGTGATGATAAGAAATTATGGTTCATGATTGATTTATGATTAATTATCACACTTATGGTTCATGTCTTATGAAATGATATCAATTTCTTCTATGAGTTGGGTTTATGCTTGTAAAAAAATTTAGTATTAATGTTGTAACGAATGGTCATGTTATCATACCATTATTCATTTTTATTGTTTTATATGATTATCGTTTGATATCTCCCATGTTTACCCTTATTAGTTGTTTGAGATCACCCATTCATATGTTTCCTCTCCACATGTTATGATGAATTATATTTAGTGTGGTATATCTATGAAGGTTTCTAGTTAACAAGATCATTATGCAAGACTAATTAGTTCACTTCTAATCTAGTAACTTTTGTATAAACGTTTCCAATGATACTATAACCTTATGATTCATTAGTGGGCTGTTATTTTATACAATAAATATAAACATAATAATTTGGAATATATGTGTATGTAAAAAATTGGTCACTATACTAGGGCTGAATACTATAATAGAGGAACATTACCAATTTTGGTAGGTTACTAAATCATCAATCTAGATTTTCGATGAGCCAAATAAGATACTCACCTATGTTTCCCCAAAATCCAAGCTTGAACAAAGCAAGAGGATCCATCAATAGAAAACCATCCTAATTTTTCTTTTCCGAATAATGATCTTAATACATATTCAATTTCCATTATTGGAAATTCACTACCTCAAGATAAGATTAATAAAATGGTTACTACAAACTCTTAAACCACATGATCCATTATTGGTGTGATAAAGTAGTGATAATATTACACTATTTATATTATATTAGATTAAATAACTAAAATAGATAGATATAGGTCATAATAACAATATTATCAGTTTAAGGGAGATAATAAATATAAAAAAGAACACATTTTGATGTGATTCTTGATGAATTATTTACCGTACCAATTTAATATGATGCAAAGAGAATAAAACCAATGGGTGTTGGGGTTACTATCGAGTAGATTTAATTTTTAGAAATTTATGTTGTCATTAGAAGTAATTATATTTATTGAAAAAGGGGATGATGGTTTGAGTTTCACCACTATTAGTTTTCTAAATACATTGTTTAACTATCATATCAGAAAAATTTGGGTAAAATGTTTTTATGAATGAATTTTGACCACTTTCATAAAAATTCATGTACAATATTTATATCTGGGATTTTTCCTCCCATATGTATACCCATGAAAAAATATAGGATGAGTCTGGGGTACGTGTTCATTCTCTATGGACTAAGATGAGTCAATATGAAAGTTTAAATATTATTTTCCCAATATTTTATGCACTATAAGAATGTCAATATAATAATAGGATATATATTCCACCACTATTGACATAATAGGGTTCATTTTACAATTAATGGTCTTGATTTACTTATAGATAGTACCATTTATGTGAGGTTAGAAAAGTATTGGAAACTTTTTACATTAACCTATAATTTGGGATGTATTTATAGAAGTAAATGATTTCTCTATAACATGTTCCAAGGAAAATATGTAGGTAGAGATAGCAGAACCTATGCAATCATTGAATACCATGAATATTCTATACAGAAGTGAAACATTGTAAAGAATTGACATCAGTAGACATAATGTGTGTCTTTTATATAGAAGAGTTTCTCAATATTACATTATGAAATATAAAGGTTACACCGTCATGGAATGGGATGGGGTGTACCAAAATAATTAGATAAAATAATGGTCTATATGATTCAGGGGTAGATGAAAATTATAACATGAGGATAATCATGATAATGTATCATGATAATGATCTAATTTTGGGACCAATGTAATCCATGTGCTTTAATCATCAATTCCATATATCATGAAAAATGGATCTGTACTTATTGTATTTATAGATCATACCATGTGGGATTTTTATATTGTAACTCAATGAAATAGATACATTATAGTTTCTTGAATTAAATTTAATATAGAAAGGATCATGGGGTTGTTCCTAGTTTTTTTCATGAAACTAAAACCTTGGTGATGGGAATTTATGTTTAAACAACATGGATCAAGGTGTTGTTACTGGTTTATGTTTATTGTGCTCAAACCATGAGTACTTGTATTTAAGAAGTTATAGCATAGACTATTTGGATGTATGCTATTTAATAACATTGAACATTGATAATGGGAAATAGATATTATGGTTTAATTTTTTATATTGTAGGGTTCTCTCTAGTTTATAGTATATAAAATAAAACTATGGGGAATCATGTTTATGATCATCAAATATAGACTATTTGATTTCTATATTTTATTTATAAACAAAACTGGCTAGTGTTTTTTCATAGATTATGTTCTTGAAAAATTCACAATCAGGGGGTGATATAATCTATATTTTAATAGAGGAAAGGAAAAACTATCATGAATTACGAGCCTAAAGTTTATTTATTAAACCATAAGGATAGACGCATATACATTGTATCCATGATTAATGAGACCTAGAGACCAAGTGTAATTCCCTTAGACTTAGACTATATCCATGTAAAGTAACATGATATAATTGCAGGGGTGAAACTGGTTTCCTTTTGTAAGTGCATGGAACATTGATATGAGGCTATGAAAATAATTTATTTTCATCAAGGACTTGGTGTTGAAATATTTGTGTAACTGTATATCCCCTGTTATGAATATCAAGACACATGTAGTTGTATTATTATATGAAAAAATTTAAATCAAGTATATTGAATGGGAAATAAATTGTATCCATATGTGAGAAATGGAATACTAAAACCTCATGAAAATAGATATAAGTCTCAACATTGGGGATAATATTAGGTAATGTAGTGGATTATTTTCCTAGGTGATGGATCAGAATTCTTGGAGTCACTAAGAATCACATGAAAAAATAATTATGCAACAATTTTTTATATCAATGTATCCTTTATTTAAATCTATCTCAAATTCATGAGGGGGTGTTATAGAATTTTTTCAGTGCTCAGAGGTAGATGGGGCCTCAATAAAAAACAAGCAGGCTTTAAAATGTGTAAATAATTTGATTGGTGCTTGTAACTATATTCGGGATGAGGCATTTGTGTTTCATTATGTTTCCAAATGGATGGGATTAAAAAACACTTATTTCTCAATTGTATTGTGGTAGGGAAATTGACAATAATTATTTATGTTATAGGTGACCAGTAACTCCATAAATAGTGAGTAATACTTTTCAAAACCATAGAATTATAATATTTATAGTAATATAATGGGGAAGCATTAATATTGGTTAATATCTGGTTGTAAGGATATTAAACAAATAGTATAATATCAATTTGGGGGATGATAAAAAATATATATTAATATTATATAAATTAGATGATGACCATGATGTTTTTCATTATAATTTTAGAAAAATGTTCTATATAGTTTGATGTCATGAATCTAGGATGATGTTATATTATGTTTGGATCCTAGTAGTTTGAACTGAAGGGGGTGTACACTTTAAAACCATATGTTATGGATTTTTAGTCCTCTGTATATTAGGTAGTGTTATGACTCAACCATTCTATTCGTTATAATAAAATAAATCCGATGAACCTACATGAGTGTTGATCAGTTTGATAAAATGATTTACGATAATATTAATAAAAATAAAGAATATAACAAAAGATTTGAGGATGGTTTGAGGATAGAAAAATACATCACCTAATATAAGGGATCGTATCAAAAATAAGTGGACTAGTTAGGTGTGATTCCATATAATTTATTTTCATTACCAACATATACAGAAGATGATAATGTATCCTCAATAGTGGTACAAATTCACTTGAAAATGGTATGTATACTGAACATATACTGTGAAACATAGAGGTTTAATCCATGTTTTAGTTGGTAGCTATGTTGAGTATGACCAATCGATAATTTTATGATGGCTGAGATCTAAAACTGTATTACAATAAATAAAGATAAAATGATGAGAATAACTATTCGAAATGATCAAATAATGTATTTCACTACATTTATTCTATGGTTAATTCAAATGCTAGGTATTCCCCGGAAAAGGGGTACCTGAATACAAGGAACATTTGTTGTAACAATATTTTGAGAAAACACCATTCAAAAATTCAAATGGGAGGTTCCACTTGGATGGGTACCAAGGATGGTAGGTAGTCCAAAATAGGTGAATGTGTTTCACCATTATAGACAGATGTGACGGTATATTTAAAAATGAATTATAATTTGGTGATACAAATATAGATAAAAAAGTGTTGGGTTAATATAACTATAATATTCAATATAAGATCAATCTCACATAGCTTCTTCCATTGTATATTAGTAATATAGCCAGCGAATACTAAAACATATTAATTTCATGTTTGTGAAAATAATTTTTTTTGAATGTGAAAGTGAAACCCATGAATTTCATCAAAATATGGTTTTATATTTCCAGGAGAGTTAGTATGATCAATGATTCTACATATTGAAGGAATTATAGTTCGAACCATATCATTGGGGTTAAAGAAATAAATTTAGAATACATTCATAATGAATGACTGTTTCATTGTGTTAGGTGAGAAAAGATATCTCAATAGAGGAATTAATATATAATTGAGATGGGGGTAATGAGAGATTTGTATCCAGACTAGTGTTTGGAAATCTAAATTTCATTATGTTCCACATGAAATAGAATTAAGCAATGAATATTTCATTAAAGTGGAGTAGTATGGGAACAAAAAAATGATTAAAGTTAATACACAACATACAATGAAGATGACATAATTATTTGGTCTATTAATCATGTCAAATAAATTAAATAATATATTTTATAATTTTAAATAGTAAACGAAGGGAATTGAAATTTTAAACATGTGTAACAGATGTAGACCATGAAATTTGACTTCATGATACAATTATGAGGATTCTACAGTTTAACATTATATAACAGAAATCATGTGTTTAATAATTTAATTTCATGTAATTATGAATTTAGGAAATATTTGTTAATGAAATCCAGCCAGTAATTTTTACCACACTGTTTAATGACAAGCATCTCAAACATTATGTTATCATATTTCAAGTCATGTATCTTGGAATTTGAGGGAAATACTATAATGTAATTAAACATATACATTTGGTACTCTATAATTGGGATTATGATATATATTAAAAAAGATAATAAAAAAATAAAAAAAATTATGGAAACATGATTCATCATCATTCTAAAAATATAGGTTATATAATATTATTCACAATACACAAGTGCATATAACAGTTGTGGATGGGTTTAGGATGGAATTTTGAATCAATCACTGTAAAATATCACATTTAAATTATGGAACCATTATAGGTATGATTACATAATATAATTTCTACAAACTCTCATGTAGACATTGATAAGGGAAAAAATAATGGTGTCGACCCTCCAATTGATCATTTTGGATAAGAGGAAAGATAACTTTTTACATTAATAGTTTGAATAAATTTATTAAAGGGAAAATGATACAAGGACATATGTATATAAAAATCTAAAAGTTGGTTAACTCTATAATTTGATCATGAATGTGAAAATCAATGTCAAATATGACCACTAACAAATTTAAAAACCTGGATTACACTACATGGTTATAATCAATCATTTCCCTTAGACATACTTTCATGAAAGTATTCATCTTGATTTTCAGGAACATGCTTTGTCTCTATGGATATAGGTGAGTCATCTTAATAATTAAATTATATGTGGGGTAAAAAACATATTCCCTTTAAAAATGAAAGGTTATTATTGGGCCACCAATTTCAATATATACCATGATAGGGTGTCCATGTAGAAATTAAGGATGATGTGGTGATTTAATCTCAATAAATAATGTTCGTTATTGAAGGAAATTAATATTCATAGAACGTTTTTGTGGACTCTTTGGCAACATAGACATTTATTAATAATATTATATGATGTAATTATATATATGGAATAGATTTGGAATACTATGTTTTATGTGTAACAAAAATTTCATGTCTATAAGAGGGAAAATATTTTTTCTCAATCATGAATTTGAGTGGTCGATATGATTCATGTGAAGAATAGTTTTGTTCAAATAGCCGGACCATATGGTTGGAGTTTGATGTACCCATGTTTAACATTATCATTCAAGAATGATCACAACATTGTATCAAAAAGGAAAATTTCCCCAATGTGTGAAACTAATCGCCAAGATGAAATGAAAGAAAGAGATATTTATGTCTAAGATATGGATATAAGATATTAATTAGACTATGTATCCCATGAAATGGTAATCATGCATCATATAGTTCTTGAATGTGGTGTAGTGAATGAAAACGATAATGAAAAAAATCACTTTTCTCTTAGATAAGGTCTCAAAAATAATCAATTTTCCTATCAATATATATAAAGTCATTATATATTCAATTTAATGTAATATAGTGAGTACCAATGATAATTAAAATTTTCATCATGAATCGATGGTATAAATAATTTTTTTTAGAAGAATGAAATTTAATAAAATTTGGTAAGGACATTTTGTTACAAAAACATAATGTAATTCATCTAGGACGTCATTCTATGAAATTTACTTCATGAAAATATGATATTGTGAAACATATTATAAATTAATATAACAAGGTAATTTATAGAGATTGTGGTCTGTGAATGGTACCTCTTATGAAACCATTAATTTTTTGGGTAGTTAATTCACTTTTCAGTTAATGTGATCAAATAAGACTCACCATTGGATTACTTCATATGAAGAGAAAATTGGATTTCGAATTTTGGGTCCACAATTATTATTTTTCATTCCAAATATCATTTATATATATTTTCTAGATAAATTTCACATAGATTTCACATATACCCATGAAAACTAGTTGTCTTATTATCTGAGTGATCAAAAAAGGTTGTTACTAATTTATTATAGCCATTGAAATACCGTGATCATTTGATCGAGGGGTTTTTTCATGGACACAAAATCCTTATAAAATTTTTATTTCACAATTTTTATGATATTTTTGAAAACAATTACAATCCAGAAATAGATAGGTATATTGTATTTTGTAATTAAAATCCTAAATGTGTCATCATAAACTGAATTAAATAATACTTATTTCAAACTATATATAGTTAAAAAAAACTCTTATATTCCTTTTTAAACTTCATAAGATACCCTATGGAAGATATGTAAAGAAAGGCTAAGATAGAAATACCACTATGGTTAATAACATGATAATAATGAATAACATTTGAGATAATAGGTCTATCATGATATCATGAAAATAAAACGATAATAAACAAATAATCATGGAATAACACATTTATATCATGAGATCATGGAATCATAAATATATGGCATCAATAAAGGCAATAAATCATAATTATAGGTCAAGGTTGACTCCCTAGAATATCATTACATAGTTTAAAGTTTCAATTATTATATTTTATTCTCTTTATCATTCCATATATATAATCTCATGAGATATAAATCATTTTCCAATATTTTAGAAAGCTATATAATTAGTGGCCCTCTTTTTATCACGTAATGGGAAGAGTCTAATAGTGGACTAGGTTCAATCCATAATCCCATGACATCTCATGTGATATAAATCTTCACCCATTTCATTGGAGGGATATAAAATTCTAATACCACTAATCACAAATTCATGAGTGTACCACAAGAGGAAAATATAACATATGTAATTTATAAGCTTTATAAAACCCAATATAACGAATGGGTTTTCATAATCTTATCTCAATTAATTCTTGAAAGATATTTCATAATAATTTCATGAATATTGGGTTAAATAATATTTAATATTTAGGTTTTAATAAAGGAAAATTTTTAATCGTCATCAGGTTCTAAATTGGGTAGACACACATAAAGGGTATTATAGAATTAATAATAAAATCTAACCACATAGTTGATAGTTTTCAAAATGATCAAAGTATACTTTAAGGAAATTGATTGTTATTCCATAAAATAAGAAGAATATCATTAATATAGATTTATTTTCTTGTTAATTTAATGGATATAAAACATAAAATTGTAATCATATGGAAGTAAAAAAGGATTGTCATAATGGAAATTCGTGACTTCTAAAGAGTTGAGAGAGAATCAAGGATTGATTTTTACAGAATAATGGAAATCTGAAAAGAATGATTAAATGAGTATTGTAAGGGGGTGTGTAATATCTCATCACCATAGAATAATTTTTAGATTAAGGAAATTATTATAAACATACACAAAATATTATTAATTGAAATTACATAATCTTATAATAAAATAAGTACATTAATGGAATTGATGAGGAAGAGATACAATACCTTTCTAATTAGATTCTTATTTGTAGGGAGTACTCCATAGAACCATAATAATATATTAGGAGTGGTTAAAATAGGGAGGGTAATGGTATATTATGTTTTAATTCCTTTCATGTGGATATGGATGATTGAATTTGTGAGTGTGACCTCCTTCTATGGGTAAAAAAGTGGGTTGTTTCCATGAAAACTAATATTAGTTAAGGGGTCTAAATAGGTCGACATTAGGCTTACTTGGTCATTGTGAGATAGATGTATTATGTGTTAAAATGTTGGTGAGACATGTAGATATTAATTTTCAACCAAAAAAGTTTATTCTAGATGTTCTAAGTGTCAAATATACTAACTATGTTTCATCCCATATTACATTTCAACCTTGAACACACATTAATCTTGATTAAATAATAATCATGGTAATTATTTTATCGCAAAAAAATATATCATTTACATTAATTAAAAAATTCAATGAGATGAATTTTAACATCATATCAATTTAATATAATTTAATTACTATATATAAGAGTAAAATAAAATTTAAATTAAAATATATACTGTGACAAACAATTTTTTTTATAAATATGAAGTTTTAATTTTTAAAGCTTTAAAATCACATTTAACATTAACTAAATGTTATATTTGTCTTATTTGTTGATATATATGTTTGAAATTAATATTGGGGTCTCAATTTAAAATATATCCATTTAAATACAAGTTTTTATTATTTATAAATGTAACATTATTGAAAAAATATCATATTTAATGGGATGAAATGTTATTACATATGTATATAAAGTATTATGGGTAAAACTAAACACTAAAATATTAACTAACTTATAAAAACATATTCCCAATATTAAATCAATTTTAGAATAGAAAATTTTAATGTGTTTGTAATTTCAATATTAACCACAGTGCATGTAATGCGTAAAAAACTATTTTAAAACAATTGTATTTTTAGGCATAAAATTTATGTGTAGGTTAAAATTATGGAATATAGATTCATTTATTATGTCAATAGTATTAACTTAAATTAATTTCATACTAAAATAAATTCCAAAACCCAATTTTACTAAAATAATATTTAATTAAAATTATTTGAAAATATAAATTTAATTATTTGAAAATATATGATATATTAATAAAATATTAAACTAGGTTGTATCGTAATACTATGTAATTTTTTGATATACTTATCTTCAATTAAATGTGGTTTCCATGATTTTGTTCTTTATATGCAACACCACGATTAAACAAACAATGATATATTGTTGACTTATTCTTATTTGCGGATATTATTGTCTCCTAGTTTGTTTGATTGGAAGGAATGGATAGGATTAAATAAATTTCGAAAAAAATATTTTTTTCATGTCTATAAAAATAATTCATTGGAAAACATCTAGTTAATAAAAGAAATAAATTCCTTTGAAAGTAAAAATAATTTTTTGTAAAATCTATTTTTCTACATTGAATGTGATTTTTATTTAATAAATAAAATTAATAAATATTGATGAATAATTTAAATGAAATCAATATATTATTTATTCAATAAAATATTTTACAATTCATCAAAAAAAATTAATATTAATGATATAAAAATAAATATTTTTTATGTTTAAAACAAAATAATATGAAAAAAGTTTTGGTTTCATGCTATAAGTTTTTATTAAAATTGATTTACAGAAAATTAATAAATTTATTCTGGAAAAATAGATTTGATATTTAGAATAATCATGTACATATTTTATAAATTGGACCCTTTTATTTTTTTTAATATTTATAATAACCAAGGTAAATATTTTTAAGCATTCTATTAGTAAAACATGTAATATGAGATTAAAAAGTTGTGATATGGAATTTAAATATCTAAAACACATACCTTTGTATTATTAGTTGAGTGGTGTATTACTATACACAAAAACACTTCAAAATTAGGGAAATTTGGTTCCACTTTCTGTAATGATCATTATATTTTTTTTGAGAAACAAATAATTAAAAAAAATCTACTCTCTTAATTTTAATTTCTCATAAATATTTTCCAAAGGTTAAAGAGAAGTTATAATAAAATATAAAAGTTTATTATGAATATAAAAAGGTAATTTTAACCGTAGTTTTTTAATATTTTAAGAATCTATAATGACCTTAAACACTGACACAGTGATTATATAGTACTTGTGTTAACATTATATAAATCATGTGAAATGATTAAAAAATAAAATTAATATGTCTTAAATGAATTATCACATAGCAAAAATATAATAGGTAAATATTACACAAAATAATGGTAAATGTGTTTATATTTAAATTAAATTGTTTCCTTGACGTGTTTGAAGTTAAATAAAATAAAAAGAGCCTAAAAATATTTTAATTACATTTTATTTTAACTAATACTTTACTAAATTATTTACAAATTCCATAAATATTGAAAGTGGAAATGCATGGTGGGTAATGGTTGAAAATGCCACACATGAACCACTTGTGTTCAAATTATCATCATTTATGTACATTAATGATCTTTAAAACCTTAAAATTTTGTTACCTTGTTTAATTATAATTTGGTTTTAAGGATGGAGTTAAACCAATATATAATGTTTAAAATGAAACATAAAAATGGCAAAATTTTATTGGTTTATTAAACTTCATACATACCATGACCTACCATTGAAATTATATCCATTTGGTTCTACGTAAATTTATTATGATATATAATATATTTAAATGAATTGATCAATTACATGTGTGCTATTTCCATCAATTATAAAAGGTAACCTTTTTCCCCTATTCAAAATATTGAGCCTTCTAGGTTGAACAGGACCAACACTATTACCTTATGTGCTTCCTTCCCTATGTATTAGTACACATTGTATTTTAATAATACATCCCTTTTAATTCTAAATGTATATGGAGTAGGCTATCTCTTAATGAAGTAATGTAAGTATTATCTGATTACATTTAGTATTATGTCTTGATCAGCCTTATATTAATATATGGTAAAAATTATAAAATAATTACTCATGTGTCATCAATATAATAATGGTTTTGTTATGATTTAACAACCATTATATAGTTCCATTCCATCTTATGGGAAAATAAAACATTTATTATGCATACATGTGGTCTTCCACCACCTAATGTGATGTGTCTCATTCTTAAAATGGTTCATAATTTGTTTTTAATGATATATTAATAATATATTATATTTTTTCAATTTTATTTTACATCCAGAACTATATTTTTAAAAATATTTCTATGAAACATATTTACTACAACAGAAATTTTATAAAAAAATAAATTTTAGTATCCTGTACTATATTAGTGAGGAAATAAAAAGAATAATTGTTTTTCTTAACAAGTCATTATAGAATTTTTATAAAAGTGGAAAAGAAATGTTTTCATTTAAATTATATATCCTGAATAGATATTCCCGCCATCTGCACCATTCATTTCTATGAAGATCCTAATATAATTTTCAGTGGTTATTTTCACTGAAAATTATATTCTCAGTATTATGGGAATCTTAGGTTAAATTTATATAGGGAAAACTATATTTTCTCATATATCCACAAAAAATGGTTGAATAAATTCCTAAATATGTTCTTAATCAATTAAATTGAAATTTAATTATTATTATTTTTCACTGGGGTGATAACTTTTGTTACCATCCATATATATCAATTTTCTTTAGATGATAATGATTTAGTTAAAACGATTTCATTACCATTGTTTATTTATGTTATAAGGATATCATTATGAAACCCAATTATATTCAAAGGGTTATGATATTTTTTAATTATGAGGGGTTAATAATTATGTGTAACAAATATTTGTAGTTTAAATTATGTTAATGGTCTATATTTTATATCCCTCTAATTCATATGGTAAATATTATATCTCATTAGATAATTATGGGAAATGGATTGATGTTATTTATCCACTGTAGGAAGAAGGAAGGTATGTCTGATTCTCTTTGATAAATTAAATAGGGGTGATTTATAACCAAATATGATATGGGAAATTGTTGTTGATGCATGATCCATAATGATATGATGTAATCAAAAGTTAACCATGACATGTGTTTATGATTATATGCCTCTGGTGGTTGTTCCCAATTTATACATGTTAATATGCTTAATATTTCAAGTCATGGATCATGATAGATTTTTAATTATTCCAAAATCATTTTAAGTGATTTTTTTACATTACTAATCAATATTATGTATATATTTATTGTTACATTTTTATATTGATAATATAATTTTTTTCGTACACTGATTCTCACAACATTCATATATATGACCATTGATTTATACCTACTATGTGTAATTCTACTAGAAATGTGAGACCACCAATTATAATGTTTTAATATTACCTATGTTAAATGGAATGGGACGATTTATGATGAATCTAAAATAGATCCCTTTTAAATGAATAATTTTTGATATTATAAAGATTCAACATAAATAAGACAATTATATCACATATTTCTAGGAAAACAAAACACTTAGGGTTTTAAGGTGAGTAATTTTATTAATTATATTGATTATTCTTCTATGAGTTTTTAATATTGATTTAAGAAATTATTGGGTTTTTTACGTGGAATCATTATACGATTTAGTTATTTTTTAATGTTAGGAACATATAATTTTGGTGAAAACCTGTTTATAAGAAAAATTATATGATAACATTCGAATATTTTATCATTAGAGATTATGTGGTTTCCCTTAATATATATCCATGTCTGCATACTACAAGTATATTTCCTTTTGGTGTTGATATGCTTTGTTTTAATAAATATATAACAATAATTGATGAGTATAAATCATCCATCATTCTGATTTATAGTGAATGGACCCTTATGGATCACCGTGTTTGATTCCATATTGGTATATACATATGAAAATTTAAATTTTCCATATGAACAACAATGACGGATTTGATTAGATTATGAAAATTCATGAAGGATTTGATTAGATAATGAACCACCATGAATAATATTTCATGCTTATTTGATTTCTCACTCTGGTTTCTAAATCATGATTTTTACACTTTTCATTTTGTTTATTTTCAATGTATGGAACCAGAAAGTGTTTTATACTAATTAATTTTATTGACAATGATGTGATTTTTGAGTTAGGTAACTGAATATGATGGGGGTTGGAATACAAAATCATGTTTCTATGCGCATGAAACATTCAAAGGATAAGAATCATGCTAAGATTCTAAATGATCATAGGAAGTAGAAATGTACCACAGATTAATTAATGAGGATACATCACCCATATTATAGTGGGTATTCTTAATCCACTGGTGGAAAAGTGATTGATCAAAACTACTAAGGAAATATTTTATATTATCTTGTTCTTAAACCTGAAAAAACAAGACAAACTAATTTATTATGAAGAATAATAAGAATATAAATAATGTAACTTTTTAATAATAGGGAATAAAGTGTGATAAATTGACTCAATAAAATGGGATGAGCTTAAGAGTATATTCTTCATGAAGATCATCCATAAAATTATATATAAAAATGGAGAAGGAATTCAATGAGCTTGAAGAAAAGTAAGATGAATCCATTAGTTCCAACAAAGAAATTTCTATAATGCATTTAATTTGTTATTGTTGTTTATTTATTTTCATGTAAATATATACGACCAATTATTTAGTATATTGAGAAAAATTATAAAAAAAATTAAGCTATAAGATATTTTAGTATCTAAAATGAAAAATGAATATATGCTTTCATGTTAGAAATGTAAAAAAGAAGATTCCTAACATTCCCATGTTTTTTATTCAAAATGGGCACCAGAGTCTCATGAAATCATGGGTATATCACATGATTGAAGATACTTATTATCACTTACATGCCAAAATATTTACAAGAAACCTCATTAGAATTTCTTTAATGGAATCATGTTGTGCAACACATGTGTAATGTCTAGTCAAGAATCACATGAATGTCAAAAGGTAATAAAGATTGCAGTTGATACAATGGATCAATGGATGATTCCCTCTTACACACCTCTTATACTCCAATGATAAAACTTATAGGGGAATAAGATGTATACTATTAAATTCATAAATCATGAGGTTAATGGTGATGATCAACATGAACAAAAACCAAAAAACAAATACATAGTAAAATCTTATATAAATTAAACTACTGAAGTGGGTTTCACAAATGATGTAGTGAAAGGTAAAACTGTCCTTCACTCTAGAAAAACTAATATCATTTTTATTTTTGGATTCCTACATTATTTTATATATATTGAATTTTATTAACGTATCACATTACCACCTGAATGATTATATGTTCGGTTAGTGGTACAAATTCTTAATTGTATAATGGTCACATATCTTGTATGTAGTTTCACGTGATTGATGGTAAAAGTAATTTTCATCCTGAAATTTTTGTGAATGAATCTCTAGTTGAATTTGATGTGTTTCTAGGAATGTATTAAAATTATTATTTAAATCTCATATCAATTAACATGTAATTTAATCCATATTTTATATTTTTAATGAAATTATTATTGTTTAAAGATGTGAGTATGAATAAAATTTTCAAAAAAAAATTAAAACAATACTAAGGGATTTTAATAATTCCAATGTTTGGTATCAATATCTTATGGTTAGGAAGAAGCTCAAGGTTGACTATATTATTATTGTATATGAGTTTAGGGATGTAGCTGTTTAAGTTTTGTGTAGTCTTCATGTGATCCATGAACTTGAGTTTTCAATATAAATCAAACATAGTGATACACCTCTTTTGAAGACTCTATATATAATGACCATTATTTATTTGTAGTAATTAATGAATAAATACAACAATAATTTGAAAATTGGATTCAAACACCCTAATTAATTTTCATGGTCCATACTAACTCTTCTTATTGAGAATAATGATGGGTCAAACTGATTTTCCAATAAATATTAGTAAAATAACGAGTTAAATATTAAAAAAAGTATCATCTACCACATGTTAATGATTTAATGGATCTATTTTCATGAGTTGAAAAATTTCCCATGATAGACTTTGATTTTGGAGATCATAAATTTACGGTTGATATGAATTTTATAACTAATACTGACTACATAGGATATATGTAATTATAAATTTATAATTTTTCCATTTGAACTAATTAATTCAACTTTTATATTTGTTGACTTAATGAATATAGTCTTTAGAGATAAAATTTATCTATTTTTTGGATTTCATATAGATGATCATAATATATATTTGAATATTAAGGAAGATAATGAAGATCATTTTATATTTATGCTGAATACCTAGAAGAAGGATAATTTGTCTTCTAAATATTACATGTGTGAATATTGGATTTACAAAGTCTCATTCATCATTATTATAATCTCATTTGAGACTATACTAGTTGAACCTAAAAATATTTATGTCATTAAGAAATGTTGTTGTCTATCCATGGTAATTGAGATCCATGGTTTTATTGGGTTGGTCAGATATTAATAATGATTTTTGATATATTTCTCATGATTATGTAATCCACTCACAATGAGAAATTATAAGGGCAAAATGTTAAAAATTGTATATGATTGTGAGTATATTTTCAAGGATTTAAAGTGAAGGTTTGTCAGTGAAAATGTTCACAGAATACACAGTAGTGGAGAATGTATTGTGATCTATATTGATGAATCAATGAAGGTATTGGGATATTTTATTATTAGAACATATAATTTCAGAATAAATATCACTCACCCAATGAAAATGAAAGAAAAAAATACATGATAAATGATTTAGAGTTGGGGTATAAAATTGTTCGTTAAACACATAGGCTCATTAACTATATTGAATGCAGTATTACTTATATATATAACATAACATCACTAAGTATATATTCATAGTGAAATATATGAATATTCACTTCAAAAAATGGATGGATATGATAAATGATTATGAATTCCTTATACATTTCCATCATTATAAGTTGAATAAGGTGGTTGATACTCTGATCCTGAAGGATCATGGTAGTTTGGTTGTGATGGTGATTGAATGAGACATACTAATTATGGATTTATAGAATATGATACAATAAATCCTAAGGAAATGTGAACAATATTTTCTATTTATAATCAATATTAAACTATATATCAATGTGGGGATTAAAGAGGCTTAAATGGGAGATTTAAAGAAAAAGACTGTGTAGAATGTTCTTAAGATCAAGAATTATATTGATAGATTGAGAATGTTTCAAAATATATTATGCACCCCATTAATACCATAATTGAATAAGGAACTATTAATGGAATAATATAGTTTATTATTATTTATGCATCTTGAAAATATGAATATATATGGATATGTAAAAAATATTTTTGGAGAGATAACATGAAATGTTATATTGCAGAGTTTGTATCTTGATACATAATATTTCGAAAAGTTATGTTTGGGAGGTAAAAGACTAAGGTGATGGTATAATCCTTTACCAAATGATAATTGAAATGGGAAAACCTTACTACGGATTTCATCATTTTCCCCCCCCCCCAATACATCTAAATGGAATATGTTATTGAGGTTGTGGTTTAACACCATTTCAAATCGGTAGATTTTATTTATATTAGATAAGATTTCTCTCTTTATCAGTTTACTCAGTTATTCATTAATGACAATTTGGAAAATTATAGATTAACACACCAAATAATATTTGATTTGGATATGAGGTTTACATCATTCTTCTATATAATTTGTCAATAATTTCTTTATAAATACTTTATTTTCAGTAAAACATGTCATCATATAATAGATTATTTGTCAAAGACTAACATTCAAACACTCTAAGATAGGTTAATGTCATTATCTATGAATTTCAAATATTGTTTGGATTAACACATACCATTAGAAAAATCATCGTCCAATTGTACCATTCAATCAATAATTTAACTGGATCCTTATGAATCCCACTCTAGATGGAAGTGAAAGACAACAATGTGTTAGGATGAAGTTGGTGAAAGAATTATATTAGGAACTAATCCATTTGAGTAATTGGAATAGAAAATTAGAGTTATTATGTATCAAATAAGGGCAGCTCAAAGTCGATTTTATTTTATGATGACAATCATTGGTGAGATCTATATTTTAAACTAGGTAACAATCTACTATTCAGAATATCACATTAAAATATGGTTATTATATTTTGAAATAAGGGAATATTGGTCTCTATATATATCAGTCTATACAAAATTCATGATCATATTGATAATCTTTGTTAATTCACTAAACTTTCCCTTAATCTATCTCATGTTTATGTCGTGTTCCATGAATCTCTCTTGAGAAAGTACAAACATGATCATTCACATGTATTGAATTCAGATGTCAAGCCACTGGATAATGATATCTTTTGTGAGGAACGAACAATAGAGTTTATAAATAGTAAATAGAATTTTATAATAAACAATACCACTCACATGGACATTGTTTTTAACACAAAAATAAGTTATATGGTGCATTATGAGGACATTTTGTGGATATATAATATAATTATCCTCAGTTTTTTTGTCACTGTGATGAAATTTTGATGGTGAAATTACTATTATGGGGTAGAAAATAACACCATATTATTTTTTGGATATATGTAACATTAAATTTATATTCTTTCCTTGACCACTTCTATTACATTCAACTTTATTATTAATCAAACCGTGATGAACTATTGATTTACTATTTAATAATGTAAAATTTTTCACAAAGACATTATACTATATCGTTTGAATATGAATAAATAAATAATGAAAATATGTACCTACATGTGTGTTAAATTAATTAATTTTATATTAACTAATTAGACATGAACATAAATGATTTTAATGTAAAATAGATATTCTTCTAAAAAACATATTTTATACATTAAATTGTTTTTCTCTAAATAATGTAAATTCAGTAATATCATTAAATTATTCTAATGAAATGTAGATATTATATATTAGGTAGAATTTTATAATATTTATCTTATAGTTTTTACTAGTAATTAGATAAGAATAAATTCGTTTTTGAACTTACTTATTTTTCTAAAAATGGTCTTCATTCCATTTTCGGATATTATTTGAAAATTTATTTATTTCACTACTAAAGACTTAATTCTGAAAAATAGATTACATTTTTTAAATAAATATCATTAAACTTATTAAATAATTCCTTTTAATTTTTTTCATTATAAATATTACAAATTTTAAATATTTTCCACGAAAATAACTACAAAATAGGTATACAATTTTAAAATATTTTCATATGTATTTAAAATATATATAAAAAGCTTATTTATCATATTGGATTAGTAGACACTGGCCATGAAAATATATAATTTGAACATGTTTTTTCTCTGTTTCATTTTCTTTTATTATGACCTTTATATAAATTTAGGAAATGGAAAAACATAAAATGTCACTCTATTGTATTTATTTACTCTTGTTTATTTTTATTGTGGTAAAAATAATCAATGAATGTTTATAAAATAAAATATTAAACCCAGATAATTTATTTATCTTATTTATTTATTTCCATTTTTGGTGATGATATAATTACTTTAATCCCTTACGTAATGTTGATATTGTGATTCATCCATCTATGGAAAAATAAAGGTAAATGACTTTAAAAGTGAAAAACATAAGAAATATTGAACCAAATGAAGTCCTTTGTGATTATAGAAGGAAATTATAAATATTTAGTTAAGTTAAAGGGGTTTTGACTCTAATTTTGTGTATTTCTTGACGTCATTTAATTTAAATTAAATTTATAATAAAAAATTACGTTTTAAAATATTTTATGAGGACTGATAATTTATTGAACTATTTAAATTTTTTTAAAATAATGATGTATCAAAAGTGTGACGTCAAATGTTTTAAAATATCATTCATGGAACATTTTTAATCCCCCTTTATCGGTAGAAGTAAAATTAAAAACATTAAATTATAAATAATTTATTATCAGGGTTACGGTTAAAACGAGATAACAAAGTGGTTAAACTATGATGTATGGTTTCAAATGAGACATAATGATTTCCAAATTATATTTATTTAAGTGATTTTAACCCTATAATTCCCTATCTTATAACATAAATTCATTTTTGTCCACATGCTATTATTAATGGGATATTGTATTTAAATCATTGGATAAATTCCATGTGTGTAATAGTGACCCTAAACATAGTATCCCAGTGTTAGTGAAATTCATTATTACGTTGTCATATGATATATGGAATAACATCCCATGTGACCTAATAGTTTAGTACTACCTGTTTACTAGAAAAACACAGGATTCATATATTACAATTTAAAATAAACAATTACAACATAATTTTTTTGATACTACCATTATTCAACATATAATATCCATGAATAGTATTCTTAGTACATTTAATATATTCTTGGGAAAGGAATAAAATAGGGGGGAGATCAAATTCTCAATAAGGTTTATGTAGAGTGGATGATATCATGAATCAATAAACATAATAAAAATGTATTTTAAAATAAATAAACAGAAATTACATTTAAATAACTTAAAAATCATTATATGATAATGAATAATAATTATGATAGGTTAATAACTGAAAATAAAATCCATTGAATTCATAATATGGAAATAATGAACTATTAAGGAATAATCTATATCAAATGTTAAATAAATGAACACACGTGTCATTTAATAAATAAATAGGGAATGAAATGCTTCTAAAGATAATATCTTTTTTATAAAATCAACGATTACAATAACTAAATTATTAATTAATGAAATTCATAATTTTTTGGATGTCATGTTATTTGGAACATGATACCTCTACCATCAAGTCCTTTCAACATAAGGATTAAATCAATAGCTAGAATCTTGTTTAATGATTTCCTTCGAATTCATTTCATGAGACTAAAAATACATCAAGGGGCCATAAAAATCTTGTAACAGCCCATAAATGTGTAACACCCCAATCTTTAATTGTATTCGTCTATTCTAATAACACAATAGTTTGTGTTATACGCAGCTCTGAGTTCTAGCACATCACGACTAATCAAACTAGTCATTTAAAAAGTAGTTATGGATAGTAATACCCGCATTTTAAAATATTATCAATTTTATTTTTTAAAATTGAATTCATTTTTAGATTTAGAATATCAAAATTATCTTACGGTGAATTTTTGGTATTTTTTTGAAAAATTTCAATTAATGATGAAAAGTGAAAATGAATGCATTATTGTTTAAACCCTAACTATTTGTTTAAATATTTTTTTAAAAATAAATTTATTTTAATGTCAAAATAGATAAATAATACATATGTTACCAATTTAATTCATTGGGGTTATTTTATTATAATATTATATATATAATTTTATTGAACTTTTTAGCATCTTTTACCCACCTTCTAGGCACATTTTTAAATATGCATAAAAAGAAATTTTACCACTTAAATGAATTGAATTTCAAAAATCCAATAGAAATGTGTTTCATCATTAACTAGAATATGGTTCAATAGGATGAAAATAAATATTATTTGAATTTTAACTTTAGAATTTTATTTATCGCGGTTAAAATTAAATAGAGTAATTAAATATAAAAATAATATTATAATAATATATTATTACCCCAAACCATATCCTAATTCAATTGGATAACGTTTCTCAACCAAAAATATCATTGGATAAAAATAATAACATTTTTGATACTTTTGGGTTATATTAGGACATTTATTATATTTTATTTTAAGAAGATTTTAAATTGTTAAATTCAGATTTTAATAACTACAATGTTTTTAATATTTCGTTATGCATAAGATAAATTATACTGTAAATATTTATTATAAATATAAAAATATTTCCTAAATGATAGTATCTTATTTATAAATTTTAGACATTAAATAATTAAATTTATTTATGACACAATGATGATGTATTAATTAACTTATTAATGGATAATTGAGATAATTTATATTATAATTATTAAAATAACTGTAAATTGAAAATTTTGATGCCATATAAAAAATTTTGCAGGTGAATATGAAATGTTACATTTGATTCAACGTATTTTTTTTCTATGTATTCAATTAATTATGAAATTCAATAAAACTGAATACTAAATAGTGTCAAAAATGACATAATTAAAACGAATAATCTTTTATTAAATGGTATAATATTCTTAAAAATATAATATTCAGTAAAAGGACATAAATAATGTTAAATATGAAATTAATTAACCACTTCAGGCTCTCTTGTAATTTTATTGTAAATATATTAACCATGTAGTATAAAAATACAATAAGTTATTGTAAAAGTTAAACTATTTAACTAAGAGTAAAATATAAAAGATATGGTTAATATGGTGACCTAAATTTTTTTAAAACATGTTGGATGAATGTTTTTCAACCTAAACCCACCTTATACTATAAATAAAACCATTTTGATCAATTAGAAACCCAATATAATATTATAATAAATTAATATTTCAAAAATTTCCAAAAGTACCCCACACCTCTCTTATAAAAGGGCACTTCCCCTTCTCTTAAATTCACACCTCCAAATCCATTTGAATCAGCCAAAAACAACTCAAATATCATCCCAAATAACCTAAATTAATCATATCGGCCTTACCTTGATCCTAAATCCAACCTAAAGATCACATCTTTTCAAATGAAAATGAAGTACCCAAAGAAGAGGTAATTATTTCATCAACTCTTTCAAAGTTCTCTTTTCATATACAACTTATTTATTTGTTTTTTCCATAATAAAATAATAACACTAGTGACTTGTACATAATTATATGTTATTGTAATTATGGTACAACTATATTCATTATTCTATCCATCATATGAATGGAAAATTCACCATATGTGCATATGTATGGCTTATAATCTTCACATCAGTTTGTAGTTTGTTATTCAACACTTCATTATTTGGATGGGTATAATAATGAGTATAATTGATGTAAATAGTCAATATAACATTTTAGTTATTCATTATGTATAATATAACATCCAATTATAGGCTATTTCACTATCAATAGAATGATATTGTCGCTCAAGTGTACGTAAGGGTTACCGACTCCACAACGCGATGAGATTGTGATCCCCATCATAACTATTCAAGAATAATTTTTATTTTATGGTTAAAAATAATTATTAAGAACTTAATATAAATTTAGATATGAATAAAATACATTCTATTCATAACTAACATGACATACATAATAAAACATATGAAGTAAAATGAATCAATTAGCACCAATTACAATGAAACTACTAAAATGTTATTAGCAAAGAAATATTAAAGGATCATATATGATATCATATTTATGTATGTGTTATTGAGTAATTTTATTAAAATTATTTAACCAATATACAGGAGTTCAACACACACATGACTAAGTAAATGTAAAAGTTAAGGGTTAATTTCACAATTTATTTATTATCCAAGGTTGTTTATATGTAAGTATCTACAATGAACTATTTATTATCGACATCCTTTTTTCATAAAAATGTATTTCAAAAAAATTATTATTTTCTAGATTTTTGGATAAAGTCATTTATACCCTTGTTTTATTTTTTATTATATGTTTTTAAATGAATCATTTCATCATTTTCCAAACAAGGTACTTTATGACATTTTTGAAAAATTAAGGAAAGAATGTTTTCTTAACTTATACGGTGGGTGCGACTATTTTCTATCATTATAAAAACTTCAAAGAATACCTTACAAGATTATAAAAATATTTTCAAAATAAATTATTTATTTTATTAGTATAACACATTTAAATGATTTCAATGTAGAAATATATATTTCTCTAAAATAGTTTTTGGATTGATTTCATCTATGTCAACATGAATTATTTGATTTTATGTTTAATAGAATATGGTTTGTTATCATAAATTATTTTACTTTGTATTGGTAGTTTAATGATATATTTGACTATGGATGTGCTATTCTTATGATATTCATTGTTTATGGTTAAATTATTAACGTTTCGTATGTTAGTTTAATATGAATATTTATGTTATGTATATCCCTTTCTATATGAGGAATTAATTAGATGTTGTAAGTGATGGGAAAGGCCAGTTATAGCCCCTTGATGCATTGGTAGGTCTAATGAGAAAAAATATTGTCTTTTCATATGGTCTTGAAAACTTTTTTATATATATTTGTTTCCTGAGGCCTTGGCAATGTGGTTATGGTGTCTTGTATTATAAATTTAATCATTATGAGATTAGTTATTGATATTCTATGTGAATTTTCATCTAGTAAAATTTACCTGTTAATAAGAAAATAAAATTATTTGATTTATCTTTTCAATATTTTTCTAAAGTTTATGTTTAAAAATATTTTGTTTTATTATTATACGTTTTCTTAACTGTTTATGGGTATTTATGATAGTTTCTACTATATTATTTTCCTAACTCAGCACTTGAGCTCACCCCTTTATTATGTTTAATTTCTTTCTAGGATGTGATGTATTATATTATGACTAACCTATAGGGATATGCTAATGAATATGAGTGCATTCAATGGAGGCATAATGTTACATTTTAATTTCATGATGTAATATAAATCATATTTATGTATCTAGTAGATCTACGGTTATTAAACTGATCAGTCTTTTAGGATGTGATCTCTTGTGATCATGCCGATATTATGTAATAATTCCCCAACTCAGGGTAACTGGGTTTGTAGAGTTACACAATTCTTGTCCAAAGCATTCCTCATATATCAAATATTTAATTTATATCATGAAAAAATTTCATTATCATCAAATGTTTCTATTTCATAAAGAATGCTAATTTATAAACATTTCCCCGAGAGAAAAAATAACATTCAATGTAGAACATCGTATGTATAAATGTTATAATTTAATGAAATAATCATATCCATGGTAAATAATTTGGATATTTTGGGGAAATATAATTTCCAATGATATAAGAAAGTAAATATTTCAGGTTATGTTATTCACTAAAAAATGAATCAAAATGTATTTCAAAACTTTACATGTCCAAATGATCAAAAAAATTATTTAATAGTAATGGGAATTAGTTTTTCCATGTGTTTTGTATTCTATTGAGTTTCAACAATATCAATTTCAACCATTGTGGTGGGTTGTGTAGGATGTGGCGTATTTATTGACATGTTGTTATGAATACTATTGGACTTTTTTTACCATACCAAAGACTATATAACATAGTAAAATTCTAGATAGAGATATAGTCGAATAGTTACTAAAGTTATGTGTGAGTTGGGAATTTTATTTATGATAATACTGAATTATGTCTTAATTTTATCAATGAAACAAGATCACAATGACTGTTTTTTATCATTATAAGGTTAGTTATGGAGTTCTAACATGATTGTAGACTAGGTATATTGAAAAATAATCAATACTAAGGACATTCACAAATTCATATGAGGAGTTTCAGGAAAAGGTAATGGAGAGTGATAATGATTGGGGAATTAGAGGAAAAACCAATAAATAGGTTTATACCCCTCTCATTTGTCGCTAGATAGAAATGTTAAAGATGAAATATATTTGAATTCATGAAATATTTTCACGAAGAATTTTTACATGAATGTATCATAAGAAAATATATTCCATGAAGAAAATGATTTGGTTAAACCGACCAATGAATTTCGTAATGTTTTCTAAATGTCTAATAAAGGATGAGCCCTCACAAAATACTATAATATTTTGAATTTATGTATTTTCATAAAAATGGGGAATGTATCATGAATATGGTTTAAAGATTCTCTGAATGTTTTATGTTTCACCACATAGAATGTGTTTAGCACATCATAAAGAATTTTCCCAAGGAATATGGTATTCCTTGGAGATTGGTTCAACGAGGAAAGTGAAGTTGATCTAATAGTGATATTCCAAACTAGTTTCGAAAGAGAGTAGTGATAATCAATGCACACTAATTAGTTCATCGACTATCATATAATAAAGATTTATATTGTCCTATGAGACAAAAGGTATTCCATATTAATGTAGTGATAGATGAGAGAGGAAAAATACATTGAACCTTGGATAGTAGTGATCCAAAACCTATATATTTCAATTCCAATTATCCTATAATGGAGTAACCATAGCCGAAAAATTATATCCAAAATTATATGGAATATTACTATATTTTTTTCACATCGACAAAGTGTCGGTGTGCGATCCTTGGATGTATCCCAATACTGATGCACCAAGTAAAAATCTTGTGTGTTTTGGATATCAAACGTTTTATTTTATATTATTAATATCACTGTATTTGGAATGAATTTTCATAGATATTATCTAAATATTAACATGATAAGTTCACCGATTAATTGGATCCTTATATACTAGGTGAACACAATAGTGAATATACTAATAATTAAGGTCAATATCGATTAGGATAGTGAGTTTTTATATCTATACAGTGAAATTTGGATGACTTTCATTCCCTGATCAACATCCCCCAACCCCTCATGGAATCTATCACTAAAGTCTACTATGTCTCCAGTAATTGGTATTAGGAGGAAGATTTATGTTGTTGAATTTGTTTGCACATAATTTATAATGATTGGTTTTTTGGAGATAAAATATTTTTTATCCAATATATGTGGAAATGAAAAATAATCGTTTGATTTAGAAAAATTCCAATGTAATTTTATATAATAGAACATTTTTTGACAACTGTGTATTCGAGTTAAAGTAAATGTGTGGCTCACAAAAAACATGTTATGGATTAATATGATATTTTATCTTCTTTTTTAAAAAGTTATTTTGCGGATCTATCAAAGCACCCTCAAGTGACAAAAAATGAAATTACAAGTAATGATGGTGATAATTCAATATATTTATAGTCATAAGTTATTCACGTATCGGTGGATCTCGATTAGGTGATGAATGAGGAAAACATAGAGCTAATAATGAAGAATGAATCTCATGGAATCCTTGTATTAGTTATGATAATTGAAGCTAAAAAATTGAAATTCCTCAATAAAATTAAAATCGACATTTCCAAAAATCAATGTAATAAAAATAATAATTAGAACACTGAGTTATAGGATAAACCATCAAATGTTTAATAGTGTAATGCAGGGTTAAAATAAAATATCCACGATTGAAATCATTTTAAATATATGGGTGAAAATAATGATTAATTGCTTTCATGCTTAGAATAGTTGGTTGAGTAGATCCAATGGATGAGGATTGTAGTAGTGGATATGAATGATGACAATGTGAAGATGGGTTAAGACATGATTTTTAAAATTGACTTAGCTGGTGAAATTTATCATGAAGTGGAAAACAATGTTCCAATGAGATGTATTTTAAAGCTTTCATTATATTTAATAAAACAAAATTTGAAGAGATTTTAAAACATGGAACACAACCAGGATAATGTCTAATAAATATGACTTCCCAACTAATGAAGAATGATAAAAAGATCAAAGATCTTGAAAGAAGGTTTAAATCAATGAAGAATAAGACAAAAAATCCCTGTTATGGGAGTATCGAAGTGAGGAATCCATAAATGTGAAAATATAATGTAAAACAATCAAGAAGATGCACCATTTTAAATTTATATGATATTCCACTCAAATAATGTTAGCGGCCATGTACTATTAATTTATAATCATGGGAATTACCTTGAGTATAATTTAATGAGAAATATTGACTAAAATAAATATATATATTCTAATATAACAACATATCAATAAATAAACTACAATAAGATGTACCTTTTTTATTATAGATTCTTTACATATGATCACCCTGGACATATGTCTACACTATATAGTAGAAACAGAACTGAATGTGATTTAAATAATTCCTCCATTAATGTATCTAATGAAAATAATTTTTTCACTCATGTAATGAATGTTAAGACGGAGAACATATTTACCATTCTAGAAGATAATAATGGATATATTCAAAAGGTTCACTCGGAATCCACATTATTTTACTCTTAGAAACCCTACAAGATATAAAAAAATTAATATGGAGGAAAAAGAAGGAATCTGCTCTGGTTAAGAATTGTGAATATACATACAATTAATGATACCAAATATAAAAAACATATGAGGTGGATTTATATAATATTAAAAATGATATAAATAGATATTTCTTAAGTGGTATTTAAAAATATTTCATAAGGAAATAGAATAACATAATCATTTGAGTTATAAAGAAAATGGAAAATAGTCGCATGAGGAGTCATTTGAAAGCAATTATTTAATAGAAAGATTCATATAATAAAAAAAAGAAGATTTGGGAAATCGGAAGGACTCCAAAAGCCAATTATATGAACAAAATATCCCAAATTAATAAATGGGTCTGGAAATATGACATGTTATAAGGGTATAATCATAGATTCAAGTAGATTTGGGGAAGAAGGACCTGATCAGTAACCTGTGGGGAAATTTTTTTTTTGGTACGAGTACCCAGGGAAGAAGCATTAGTGAGTTGGGTGATATAAAAAAGGAAATCCCAAATCCCTAAAATGCGTTTTCCCTAGAAAAAAATTCAAAATTATGTCTTTGTATTTAAAATAACTCTATGGAGATTATATTTCATTTAACTGAAGAAACTTACCATGAAGATTGGCCATGAAGAAGAATATGTCGATGAGGTTATGAAATTTGTATCCTCAAATATGAAAAAGGGGAAAAGGAATGATTGATACCGATGGGGTGGTCTATAATTACAACCCTCATTCCTCAATAAGAGGAATTGAACAATCACCTATCATTATGGGATTAAATGTTACTAATTGATTTTGAAGTGTTTCAGGGATTAAGGCATATATGTTGCATGTGTAAGTTTCATCAAAATATATAAATTCTTGTTGTAAAGTTCTCCATGATATAAAATAATTTAGATCTGTACAAGCATAAATTTTATTTTAACTTAACTATCAATGAATTATTAAATAATAATAACCAAATTAGTATAGAGGATTCAAAATGATTTGCATTAGGAATTGAGATTTGATATTTAAATTTATGTAAAGTGGTATTGATTTATATATAGTATTAGTTTTACTCTAATCTGATCAATCTGAAATTTTATCCAAAAGATAATAAAATGGGGATATAGAAAAAAATGTTCTCTTGGGTTATAATAATTTTTGATCCACCTTGTTATATCATCTAACTATTCCAATGATATCAATGTCTTTTATGGATGTCTAACTTGTAGACGCCGGAAAAGTCCGTTGTTCCCAAACGAAGCTCCGGATGCGGGAAGCGAGTTCATATTTGGCGTCGGAAGCCCGTTTCGGAGGGCCCGAAATCCTTGCGCGGAATTTTGGAGACCCGCGCGCAAAGTTGATGAGCCGCGCGCAAACCTCCCGGGATGCGCGCAATGCGCTGGGCCGGCGCGCAATTTTGCGCGCCCGTGGCCCGCGCGACTCCCTTGCACGTCGGGCCCGATTCCGCGCCCGCGAAGGGAATTCCGCACCCGCGAACCAGATTCCACGCCCGGGGTTGCCTATAAATATAAGGCGACCCCCGACGTTCTGAATGTTGCCAGAAGTCGAAAGGTCTCTCGTGCGCGCAATCCAACCCCTCCCGCGCGCAATGCCGATCTTCAGGTAACCTCCTTTCTTTCGCGCAAGAAAGCCTCGGGGTTCGCCTTCGCGTGCAATCCCTTGGGCTCCTTTCCTTTGAATAATTCTTCACCCTAAGGCCTTCGCGGGAAAAAGAAGCCTCTTGCGCGCAATTGCCCCCGGGGTGCGCGCAATCCGGCCCGATTGCGCGCACCCCCCCCCCCCCCTTTTCAAAGTGGCCATTCGATTAAAGAATGAGCCGTTGCCCCCGCGCGCTATCCGAAGCCCGGTGCGCGCAATCTCTATCTTCCGCGCGCAAAGCGCTGGCTTAATTGCGCGCCAGCCCGCCCATTTGCGCGCCGACCCGCGGTATTGCGCGCCAAGCTCTTCTTTTGCGCGCAATCCGCCGGGGTCGCCCCCTTTGACTTCCTGAGGGTACCCGCCTGCGTGGCTCCCGATGATCCTCATCCCGGGTGCCCGCACCATGCGTTGTCTTCCCGTGCGGCCCTCTAGGCTTGCGCGAAGTGACACGGACCCCTCGGCGGCACCATACACGTCCAAGCTGCACGACGTTAAACTGCCTAGCATATCGTCCGAGCTACAAGACGTTAAACTGTTCAGCATTCGTCCTGCAGGACGCTAAACTGTACTTCGTCCGCGCGACAAGACGTTAAACTGCCAAGCATCTTCGTCCGCGCGACAAGACGTTAAACTGCCAAGCAACTTCGTCCTCAACACACGACGTTAAACTGTACTTCGTCCGGCAAGACGTTAAACCGTCCGCTTCGTCCTCAACACACGACCTTAAACTGTACTTCGTCCGGAAAGAGGTTAAACCGTCCTCATCACCTGATCCCGTGCCCCGCGCGCAGGGTCCTCCCGGTTTGGATGTGGCCCCCACCCGCTCGTCTCTGCAGGGATGTCGGGATTGGAGTGGCCTTCGCCCACGGGGGTAGAGTGATACAAACCGAACGAACTACGTGGACTTTGATCCCTGTCTCCTAAACAGGGTATGTAGGAAGCCTCTCCGAGGTTCAAGCCCACCACCTGGTCGTCCCGGTCGTATTCACGTCGGTTCGTCCATCAGTGGACCCCTCCCGGGTTCAAACTTGCGTCGATTCACCTATGAATCCGCTCTTGTGGGGGACTGCACATGTGTATCTCCATTGCACTTCCCCACCGCCTTTTTCTATTTCTCTCTTCAACGTCCAGCATGACGTGAAACTGTGATCCACCCGGCTGTTCCATCCCCCTCTGTGCGAGGTGGTTCGGTTCAACCCTTCACCCGGCGGCCTCGACCTCTTCGTGAGTCGGCTTGCTGACGTCCAGCATGACGTTAAACTGTATATCCGAACTACGCTGACTTTGATCCGTGCTAACGCGCGGTACGTAGGAAGCCCCTACGGGGTCCAAGCTCCTCACTCCATCATCCATCCTGATCCTTACCCGGGCCGCCACATCCCGGTGGGGTCATGCCACTTCATTCCACTCCGCTCCACTCGGGAAGCCGCCCATGTGCTGGCCCCAGCGTCGGAGGTTCCCCACAAGGGGTTCTGTCATCTGATCCACTTCTCGTGTGGATCAGTCCGATGCTGTCCCTGCTGGACGTTAAACTCGCGGCATACCCCGTGTTAAACATGGGAAGCTGAGGAAAACCTCAGGTAACACAGTTCCCCGCACCCAACGCAGGATGCCTCAGGCCATCACGCCTTCGAGAAGCCCTATTAGGGACGGAAGGCAGACATGCAGAGTTGCAGTGTTAAGACACGCCCCCAACACCCGGAGTCACCCGGTCTCCTCACCGCAGGTTGCTGCCCCGACCAGACCCCTTGGAGCCTCTGGGCGGAAGCAGTGTAATTAACCGGTGTCCATGAAGATATGGCGCCAGGAACGAGATTCACGAACATTCTTAAATCTATGAGGGAGACCCGGATTAGGCGACGAGTTCCGAGGAGACGTCCACAGAAGGAGGAGCCGACATCCCATCATCCCGGTTTCGATCAAGGAGCAGACGCCCCTCAACAAGGGACGGATGCCGCCCGCCCTTGGAAAGCGGGACTGCGGGACCACAAGCCGCGCGCGCCCATCCCCTCGGGTCGACGGGTGCACGCGCGAACGCATCCTGGCGGAACAGCGTCGGAACAGAAACCCGACGCACATCCGCACCGAAACAGAAAAATGGTGAACCCGACGTGAATCTCTTCTCCTCAATATGAAGACCGATGTCTTTCAGAGGTGTTGGAAGACCAGCATGCTGCTCGACCGAGCATTCAACACCAGAGCACAGAATCCGCCAGGGGCTGGGGAAGGGAAATCGGGCACTCCGTCTCACGACGTCGAGGGCCTGGGTTCCCCCCATGGAATGCGTCGTGGCACTAATGGTTGGTTGTCGATTTCTTTTCCTGTCAGTGTTAATGGGTTTTTCTCCCTGCTTTCAGAAATCAAGTCACCCAATCCAGTGCCCGATCGCCACCCACCCACTGGCGCAGGGGTAGGGGAAACACCGACGCGGCTACTCCGCGCGGTCCCGCCCGTTCCACGGTCGTCCCAGCAGCCGCAGCTGCGGGGCAACCACGCCCTCTCTCCCCCTCGGAGGTCATCCAGAGAAGGGTGATCAACAACTTGGTGCGGAGATATGAGGAAGAGGGAGTCATCCCCACCAGGGACATGGCTCGCCTAGACCTCGAGGAAGCTGCACCTCGCCACCAACGCCGCCCCCGAGGGCCGCGCAGGGAGGCACCGCTGCCTACCTCGACGTCCAATCGCTTCGGGAGCTTATCCCCGGAGCGCTCCGACAACTCCTTCCCCTATGCGGATGAGGTGGAAGATGTCCGGGACCACCCTATCCGAGATTCGTTCCAGGGATCCGCGATAAGGGCTCCTGTCAGGCCACGGCGACACCGCCGCCAGGCCTCTCAAGTCGAAGAACGGACTCTCCACCTGCCTGCGCCGCTCATCCCGACTCGTTTGTCCTGACGCCAACGTCGGGCACGAGCGGAAGAGGATGCCCACCTTGGGGCCCTAGCGACGGCGGTCGCGTTGGCTCAAGCCACTGCTGGTTCCAGTCACCAGGCCCCTGCGCATCCGCATCCTGAGCAGGGGCACTTCTATGCCCGACCTGGATCGAGGCCCCGACCGCCCCAAAGGCAGGTTGGGTTGACTCTCCCGGTTGCTGGTACAGGCAATAGCCACCGCGGACCACCTCGCGGTAGTGCTATTCACCAACAGGGTCTACTCCGCGTGGCCGATCCAAGAGGCATGGGTCACCCCACCTTTCGATCCCGGCCCGGAGGCCTGCCCGGAATCATCTCTCCCCGCGTCCCCTTTGATATCTGTCCCGGTGCTCCTCGCACCTTGGTTTCCAGTCCTCTTGGCCCCAGCACCAGTGCGGCCGGAGGACGCCAGGATAGAGATCAGCCATGCCCCGAAGAACCATCCAGGGGCAGGAAGGCGAGGCGTCGACGCCGAGGGAAGAATGTTACGGAATTCCGGACAGAGATCCGACCGGTTCGTTTCTCTGATTCAGAGGCGGAGTATGATTCGGCGACGGAGCCCTCCCCCCGATCCCGCCAGTTAGGGGCAGGGGTAGGAATGCGGCACGTCAGCCTCGTACTTCCCGAGAGCGAGATCAATATGATCCCCGCTTCTCTTCGAAGGTATATCCGGAGTAGCGAGGGCCTGGTAGACCCCCAAGGATCAAGCTTGCGGTTGGTACCAGCCCCTCCGGAAGCACCTTCTGCCTCGATCGGAGAAGCCGGAGACTTTTTCTGGGGACCGACGGTCGAACCACGATCTAGTGCACCCTCGGTGAGCACCGACGCTACGGCAGGATGTTCGCTCGCCGGCCCGTCCTATCGTGATGTGGTAGCTGGGGCACCGCCACCCTCAGAGGGCGGCTCGGGATATGGAGGCCAATCGGCCTGCTCGCCGTATTCACCGCTGGTCAGCCCGTCGGCCCGGCGGCCCGCCTCGGCACCACTACTGGTTCCCCGTCCATTCCCAGTCGTTGAAGAGGACCAAGGAGACCTGGGTCCCGAGTTTGAGTCGTGGAGCTTCTGGACCGTCCTTGTAGAGGGCCACTTCCCTGAGAAGTTTTGGCCAGTCGCAGGACCGGACTTTGATGCACCCGAATCGCTCACCCCGGATGAGTTCGAATGCTTCCGCCGAACTCTCCGGGAGACTCACTCTCGTCTTCACCGCCTACAAATTCCATATCCCAGAAGTCAAGTGCACCTGGAGGATATTGGTGAGCAGTGCCGTCAAATTGACCTGGCCACGCTCCCCGCGGTTCGGCACCCCGGGTCATTTGGGCACCACGAGGCCCTCCAACAACGATGCGTCGAGTGTTTTCAAGTACTCCGCAAGGTTCTCGAGGAAGCCACTCCCCACGTGTATATCCATGGATGGGGGCAGTACGCTGCCCTACGCTTCAGTGCGATTCGCTGACAGCCCGATTTACCGGGTGGCCCTGAGGGTACATCCCCGGGGACGGAAACTGTCAATATGGCTGACCTGTCGGGGGAGGGGAACGGCTTGGAACTTATCGACGGGGGCTCTCCCCCCGAAGACAAGCCGTTGTTGGATCCATCGGCGAGAGTTACTCGTCACCAGAGGAACCTCATGGGTCTCCCCACACCCACTGAAGCACTGACGTTGAGCCGAAACGTCAGCAAAGGTAAAGAGCACGGCGGGGCTGTAAAGCCCGCCGACCCATCTGCCTCCATGCAGAGGGCGGATGAGGATCCCGAGAAGGCTATGCTACGTCAACAGCTTGCCGAGCAGAAGAAGCTAGTTGACCAGCTCCTCGCCGAGCGCGCTGCAGAGCAGCGGCCTGACTACGGTGATCCTAGGCCAGGACAGCAGGGACAGGAACAACCACCCCTCGATGAGGCTCTCCCGGGCAACCGTGATTATGCCGTGTTCATCGACAGGAGAGAGGCCATTGCCTATGGCAAGAGGGCGCGGTATGTTTCACCACACCCTCCCGAGCGGCGTGACTACCTGAGAGACCCCGCTCGGATTCCTCCTGCTGCCCCAAGGGCCGCTCCGCCCGCCATCCCACGAGCTGCCGAGTTCGACGACCCGGTCGACGACCCGATTGAAGGTCCATGCAATGCGCTCGTGGATAGATATCCTCGCCAGGACTGGAACCCATGTCCGGACGATCCGATGGTGGCACTCATCGCCCGCTTGGAAGCCATGGAGACTCGGCAAGTGGCGATCCCACCGGACGGCAAGCCATACCCAGCATGGGTGGATGACATGCCGGCACCTCCGGGATTCGGGAATCCCACCTTCGCCCCCTTCAACGGGACTGGAGATCCGCCACAGCATTTGGCCCATTTCAACTCGAGGTGCGGGCCTAAGTTGGGGACTCCGGCGCAGCAAGAGGCCGCTAAGCTTCGCTGCTTTGCCCAGACACTGGAAGGGACAACATTTGTCTGGTACAGCCAGCTCCCCGTCGGGTCGATAACTAGCTTGGAGGACCTTCGTAGACAATTCCTCTACCAGTTCAGTTCCACGACCCGGAAGACGAGTATCGCAGACCTCTTCAAGTGCAAGCAGAGGCCTGATGAGCGAGTCGCGGACTTCGTCGCCCGATGGAAGGGTCTCACGTATTCCCTTGACATGCCATTGACTCAGGAGCATTTGCTGACAATGTGCGTCGGGAACGTCAAGACCGAGATCGTCCCTTCCTTGATCACTCAGAATTACCCTGGAGGGTTCAGGGACTTCTCAGACAAAGCTCAACGTCTTGAGGAAGCCCTGCAACAGGCCAGTCAGGCACACCCGCTGCCTCCTATGATTCCTGCAAGGAGAGCCAGCAGGGCTGAGCCCACTGCTGTTGCCCAAATAGAGGCCCTCAGGCCGTTGGAGCTGCTGCCGGCGAGGCCAGCTCCACAGCCTCACAGGAATCCGCCTCCACGGGCTCAGTTCCCGGCCCAGCAGCGGCAGCCTCAGAACCGGCCGGCCCCTCCGCGTAATGTACCGCCACAACCCAGGCGAGATAATCAGGGTCCACCTCCTCGGCAGGCCCCTCCAGCCCCTCGTCAAGACCACGCTCCCAGGGGCCCGCGATACCTGACTTACTCATTTCACGAAGATCAGGTCCCCGGTTATTTCCGGAGCGCCCTGGAGCAGAGGATTGTGCGACTGCCTGAGTGTTGGAGGCCAGAGGAGGCACATCTCACGGATAACCCCTGCTACTGCCCGTACCATCGGGCCCTGGGGCACACCATCCGGCGGTGCTACGTGTTTAAGGACTGGCTCCAAGACCAGATTAACAACAATGTAATCAGGTTGGGCCCAGCTCCAGCACAAGTGGCGGGCGTGTTTGTGGGATCAGATGACGATAGTGGGAATGAGGACGAATGGCAGCTGGTCTCCGACCGCGGATCCCAGAAGTATAAAAACTGGATGGCCCGCAAGACGATCATTCGCGCCCATGGAATCATCCATGCGCGCTTGAATCAGCCTGAGCCCCCAGAATCTGCGGGTGCTGCTTCGGCATCGTCATCCCAGCCTGCCTCTTCCGAGAGGAGCAAACGGTGGCGGCGCAAGAAGGAAGAGCGCGCCCCGCCAGTTCCGCCACTATCCCGCACTCTCGGCGATTTCATGCCCCCGGAGATGGGGATCCCTCCCCGGATCCGCCCAGTGATGGATGATTCGTCCGATGACAGTATTGGGTACGCTTCGGTTAATACCGTCGAGCTGGTAAATCCCTGTTTAGTTCCCGACGTTGAAGAACACCATGTGAACCTCCCTAGTGTCCCCGGTCATCGCCACCGTCGGAGGAACCGCAACAACAGGAGTCGCCGGGGCACAGCAGTTGGTACCTCCAGCCAGGACGTGCACGCCACTGAGACTAGGCAGCAGGCTCAAAACCGAGTTCAGCGCGCGCAGCCCCCCCATCCGGGGATGACGGATTCGCCTCCGCCACTGTTTGTGGTGTGGGACCAGGCAGAACCGCCTCAGCCGCGTCGCGATCAGCTCCGCCCTGCCACGAGTCCATCCCGGCTCCTGACCCCAGTACGGTGACTACTTCTCGGGCTTCAACCAATGAACAGCGAGATGCGCCAAGCACCAGTCAGCCGCCGGCCCAACCGGCCAGGCCCATCATGCCTCCAAACGCAGAGCAACCTCCTGCAACCAGGGGCTCGCGCTTGGCCAAAAAGTATGATGTCTTGAAGCACTTGGCAGACATCCCAGCAAGGCTCTCCATCCTTGAGGCTCTGCGCATGTCATCTGAGATGCGTGAGGCGCTCACTGAAGCCCTGAAAAGTCCCCTCCAGTTTGAGACAGAGGTTGCGGCTGCAGAGGCCTTTCACACCGAAACGATCGAGGACGCCGAATGTCAGGAAGTTATCTCGTTCTCTGGTAAGGATGAGGACCCTCCTATACAGGGGCACATTCGTCCGCTGTATGTTACTGGCCAGTTCAATGGCCTTGAAGTCCGGCGCTGTCTTGTCGACACGGGGTCCGGGATTAACCTGATTCCAACTCGGACGCTCCGGAGATTGGGGTTGTCTGAGGATGACTTGATCCCCTCCGACCTCAGGATCCAGGGGTACGACCGCACCGAGCAAACCCCTGTCGGCAAGATACGCTTGAAGACCCAGTTCGGTGACTTGGTTGCCAACACCCAATTCATGGTAGTCTCTCAAGACACTGCGTACAACGCATTGATGGGCAGGCCATGGCTCCACCTTCATGCGGCGGTTCCCTCATCATACCACCAATGCCTCAAATACTCCCTTAACGGTCGAGTAGGCGTGCTTCAGGGAGATGCCTCTCCTTTTGCCTCATGTGAAGCCCGTTATCTGGACGCGGACTATTACAAGAGCAAGGATAAGCAGATCCTGGCAGGTGAGGTCAAGCCTGTCGCTGTTGCAAGTGATCCCTGGGCAAGCTTGGATGACGCTTACGTCCTCCCGATTCAACGGTTGGACGTAGCCATGGTCTCGGCGGCCTGTGAGTCTCCTGATGAGATGACCGCGACCGCCCGTGCCAGCACCAGCGGCCCGGCAGGATCTGGTAGCCCCAATGCAGTTTCTAACGCAGTCTCTCCCATGGACGATCCCTCCCCGAGTGTAGAGGACGTGGAAGACGCACCCCCAACCTTTGAGGAGGGCGTCTCCGCCACGGTCGATGAGTTAGTACAGGTGAACCTTGGAACCGAAGCAGATCCAAGACCCACATTGGTCAGTGCCGTCATGCCCTTTGAGGAGCGGCAGCAGTACGTGGACTTTCTCAGGCAGCATCGTGATGTGTTCGCTTGGGGCTATGACGAGATGACGGGGCTAGATCCTCAGGTAGCCGTCCACCGCCTTGGTCTCCCGGCGAACCATCGCGGGTTCAAGCAGCCTCCCAGGAAGATGCACCCATTCCACGGTGCCATGGTTGAGGCCGAAGTTGACAAGCTTATCAAAGCCAACTTCGTGAGGGAAGTTCAGTACCCCAAATGGCTGGCCAACATTGTGCCGGTCAGGAAGAAGAACGGGAAGATCAGAGTCTGTATCGACTTCCGCGATCTCAATCGCCACTGTCCGAAGGATGATTTTCCCCTTCTGGTAACAGAGCTGTTGATTGACGCCACGGCAGGGTTCCAAGCCCTCTCCTTCATGGATGGATACTCCAGAAACAACCAAATCCGGATGGCCCCTGAGGATGAGGAGTTCACTGCCTTCAGGGCCCCCCAAGGTATATTTTGTTACCAGGTCATGCCCTTCGGCCTGAAGAATGCAGGTGCCACCTATCAACGGGCGATGCACCGCATATTCAAGCCAATCCTCGGCACACTGGTGGAATGCTACGTTGACGACTTGGTGGTCAAATCGCGCCAGCGTCAGGACCATCTCAAAGATCTTGAGAAAGTGTTCGGCTTCCTCCGGTCTCGCTGCCTGAAGATGAACCCGTTGAAGTGTGCCTTCGGGGTCACCTCTGGAAAGTTCCTTGGATTTGTGGTAAGATACCGGGGTATGGAGATCGACCCAGAGAAGATCAGGGCGATTAGCCAGATTCCTCCCCCAGGTAACATCCGGGAACTGCAAGGGTTCCAAGGCCACTTAGCCTATATATGCCGATTCATCGCGAATCTGGCCGGCAAGTGAAAGCCCTTTTCTCGGCTCATGAAGAAAGGTTCCACCTATGTATGGGATAAAGAGTGTCAGACCGATTTCGAGGAAATCAAGCAGTACCTGCTTCAACCTCCAGTTCGGATGCCGCCTGTATCCGGGAAGCCGCTGGTCCTATATGTGATCGCCCTGGAACGGTCCCTGGGTGCCCTTCTCACCCAGAAGAACAACGAGGGAACAGAGAATAGCCTCTATTACCTCAGTCGCATGCTCCTCGATGCGGAAGTCAGGTATTCCCCCATCGAGAAGAGCTGCCTGGCGCTCGTATTTGCCGTACAGAAATTACGGCACTACTTGCAGCACCATGAGGTACAGTTGGTTTCTCGGGTAGACCCGTTGAAATATATCCTGAGCCGGCCTATGTTGACTGGTCGTCTAGCGCGGTGGGCTGTGATTCTCCAGCAGTTCGACATCAGGTATGTGTCTCAGAATGCCATCAAAGGGCAAGCATTGGAAGACTTTCTGGCTGCTAACCCGACCTCCGCGGATCAGCCGCTGGATCTAGGCTTTCCTGATGAGGCCATTCTCTCGGTCGATCATGTCGATCCGTGCTGGAAGATGCACTTTGACGGTGCCTCCCGGAGCCCCACCGGTAGAAGGCTCGATAATCCTAAGCTCAACAGAGTGGGCTTGGTTATCGTCTTCATTACCCCGGAGCAAGCCGTGCTGCCATATTCTTTCCTGTTGTCAGAGGGCTGTACCAACAATGAGGCGGAATACTATGCCCTCATCACCGGCCTCAGGTTAGCTCTCGAGATCGACGTACCCCATCTGTATGTGAAAGGGGACTCTGAGCTGGTCGTTAAGAAGATCAATGGCGACTATGTTGTCAGGAAGCCAGAACTTGTGCCGTTGCTGGAGTGCACCCTCCTTCTGATGGCCCAGTTCCCTTCTCGGCCAGAAATTGTCCATATTCCCCTGTCACAGAACGGTCGAGCAGATGCTTTGGCCAGCCTTGCTGCGTCACTCGCAGAGCCTGAACAGGATAACCTGATCGTCCGCGTGACGCACCGCAGGCTCATCGCTCCCGTTATCCCGGAGGGAGATCGCGGCCCGTCGGTAAGTAATCTCACCACGGTTGCCCCTATGCCCGGAGCCCCGAGTACCCCAGATATGGCAGTCGAACCAGCCCCTGATTGGAGGACGCCTTTGGTTGAGTACCTCCAACAAGGCATTCTCCCGTCGGATCGGGCCGAGCGCGAACGAGTTCGACGCCGCGCATCACAGTTTGTCCTCCAGAGCAGTCCCGGCCTGGAGGAGATCCTATATAGATGCGGATTTGATGGTGTTCTCCTCCGTTTCCTTCATGGAGTTGAGATCCCACGAGTCATGCAAGAGGTTCATGCTGGTTCATGCGGTGCCCATCAGACTGGGCTAAAGCTGTCCCACCAGATTCGGAGGTTGGGATACTTCTGGCCCTCCATGATCCATGACTGCATCGAGTATGCCAGGAGGTGCCATGCGTGCCAGGTTCATGAGAACTTTGTACATCGGCCGCCGGAGCCTCTCCATACCACCAGGTATTCTTGGCCCTTTGCAGTTTGGGGGATGGATGTTGTGGGACCTTACCCACCGGCGACGGCTCGCCAGTGCCGGTTCATTCTGACCGCCACGGACTTCTTCTCCAAATGGGCAGAGGCGATTCCGCTCAGAGAGGTCAAATCTTGTTCGATCGCTGACTTCGTGACCTCCAACATCATTCATCGATTTGGAGTGCCTCATGCTATCCTCACGGATAACGGAGCCAATTTCCGAGCAGCCGAGTTGAAGAAGTTGTACGCCAAGTACAACATTCGCTCGAACCATACATATCGCTATCATGCGCAGGAAAATGGACAGATTGAGGCGTTTAACAAATCCCTCTCTAACATTCTGCAAAAGATGGTTGGTCAGAACAAGAAGAGTTGGCCAGACAAGCTCCCCAACGCCCTCTGGGCTTATCGGACGACGATTCGCAATTCCACCCAGATGACCCCTTATTCCCTGGTGTATGGAGCTGAGGCCGTCTTGCCCATCGAGATCCAGTTACCGTCCTTGCGCACTGCGGTCTACGACCAGCAAGCGCCGGACAGAGCTGCTGAAGCCCGTCTAGTCGAGCTGGAAGCACTGGATGAGAATAGACTTCGCGCTTTGCACAACTTGGAGAGGCATCAAAGCAGAATGGCTCGAGATTTCAATAAGAAGTTTCGCCTCCGCTCCTTCCTGCAGGGTGACCTAGTGCTGGCCCTAAGAGCGCCAATGATCCCCAGCAGGAAGCCACCCAAGTTGGAGCCCAAGTGGGAGGGACCTCTTGTCGCCCACAAAGTTTATCCCAATGGCGCGTACTCCCTAGCAACTATGGATGGTGACCATGTCACTCCTCCCACCAACACTAGGTTCCTCAAGCAGTACTTTGCCTGAGTGCACATCGTCCACGCGGCAAGACGTTAAACTGCCAAGCATCTTCGTCCAACATGACGTTAAACTGTACTTCATCTCGCAAGACGTTAAACTGCAGTTCGTCCCGCACGACGTTAAACTGCATTCGTCCTGCATGACACTAAACTGCACCACGTCCGAGCTACAAGACGTTAAACTGTTCAGCATCCATCCCGCGTGATGTTAAACTGCACTTCAAGAACTACATGCGGCTTGATTCACATCCTTACGGGATATGTAGGACCGCCTGAACATTCATGTTTCAGGCCCAGCCCCATCCTTCGGGAATTTCCATCCCATCTCGGGCCCTTGGCCCAGTTGCCTCCGGGTGTGCGGCGTATGGTGTGAACGCGGGGCTATGCCCTCATTCACGTCGGTTTGCTCGCCACGCTGTACGCCCCCCACGTTTGGGGATGCCTTCTGCTCCCCCCTTTCTCTTTTTCGTCCTGCATGACGTTAAACTGCACTTCAAGAACTACGTATGGCTTGATTCCCATCCTTATGGGATACGTAGGACCGCCTGGACGCTTGTGTCTCAGGTCCAGCCCCGTCTCTTGGTTGATCACGGGGATATGCTGTCTTTTGGTTGCTCTTAGGATGAGTCCTCCTACCCTTTCCGGTGATCTGTTAACATGTTTTGGGTACTTCGGTCTATGACCCGTGGTGTCGGATTCAATCCCGACAAGTCCTGTGTTGCTTGTCGGGCCGCGCGCTTCCTCTTGTTCGAGCCTTCACTCAAAGGGATTCTCGTTAGCGGTTTGGGTACGATGCCTCAGTGCTCTCCTACCACTCCAGGTCGATTTAACGGCGGGTCCTGGGCCGCAAATCGATATGAATCCTGCGCTTGAGCGGTTGATGCTCGTTTGCTTGCCCCGTCCTAGGCTGACGCGATCGGATGTTGTGTTGCGAATATGGTCAGTGACATCCTCGATCGCCATGTCGGCTCTTTCAGGCTCTGAACATTGGTTGCGCAGTCCTCATCACACTCTGCCTTTGTGCGTTGTAGTGGAATCTCGACACTCTCTTCATATTGACCTTCAGTACACCTTTACACGTTAGGCAGGCCAACCAGGGTAATGGTGTCTTTCGAGGCCCCCATGATCTGATCACCAAGGATATATGTTGATGTCCTCCCTAAGGGCCATGTGTAGTTGGACCCTCGTCCCCATAAGGAGGAAGGAGTCGCCCGAACAATTGCGTTCTGGGCCCAGTATAACTAGAGGCTAGCATCTTTGCCCCTCGGGTGATGGACATACGCAGGCTCCTATCCTAGGATTCTTCTCCTGGAATCGTGCGTGACCGCAGGGCTGGGTATGTTCCCACCTCCGCTGAGTCCGCCATATCGCAATAAGCGGGTTCCTCCATGGTCTGAACCACACGACCTTAAACTGTGTTGTCTGGTCCTACCACACGACCGTAAACTGTGATCGTCTTGGCCGCCCGACGAGAAACGGCACTGCATCGTGATGTTCTCCTCAGAGGACACTCACGTTGGGCGCTGGTTACTAACCACGCCATTTTTCAATGCCTTTTATGGCTTGATTATTGTGGCGACGCCAGGGATTCCTTAATCACAGGCATGTCACTGAACAAAGAAAAACCATCCATCTTTAAGGACAAACAAGAAATATCAAATGCCGCTTCTTCTGAGTGCGAGGGTCAGACCCGCACCCTTCCCCGCGCTGGTGCCCGATTGTGTTGCGCCGCGCTTCCAGAACTACGTGTGGCTCGATTCCCATCCTTATGGGATATGTAGGAATGCCCGGATGTTTGAAACTTCGGGTCCAGCCCCCCACCTCTTAAAGATCCCCCCCTTCTCTGGGGAATCCGCCGCCTTCGGGTCACCCCCAAGGCGTGTCCCTCGACCCCTTGCAGTGGTCCACCGGTGTCAAGAGTACTCTGGTTTATTTCCAGGAGAGTCAGGTTCAGCTTGGTCAGGTTCCTTCCACTTTTCAGGCTTCGTGCTCCCTTTCATTCGGACCCATCGCCTACGCCCTGGGTGGAGCCCCCGTGATCGGTCTGGACACAATGCCTCAGAGCTCTCCCATCGACTCGGGCTGGTGCCCCCAAGGTTCTCGGGCAGCAAATCGATATGAATTCTGCGCTTGAGCGGTTGATGCTTGTTTGCTGCCTCATTCCATCAACGGTTAGTACGATATTGATGTTGCTTTTCCGCCACGGTCGGCAGTACTCCCATATCGTTACGCCGGTGCCCCCAGTCCTTGAGTGAATGGCCTCATGATTCACATTACATTTTCCACCCCCCATTCTGACCAGGCGAAACCCCGACACTCTTGACACTATCCCTCAGTGCATCTTCGCATATCCAGGAGATAGGACCACGATGTGGCGTACTTTCAGGTTTTTATGGTCCGAGCTCTAAGACCTTAAACTAAGATATGCCCCTATGGTCCGAGCTCTAAGACCTTAAACTAAGATCTCTCCGTTTGGTCCGAGCTCTACGACCTTGAACTAAGATCTCCCCAAACGGGGTTCTACGTCATGCATGACGCTAAACTGCACTTTCAGAACTACGTGTGGCTTGATCTCCAGCCTGATGGAGTACGTAGGAACGCCCGGGCATCTCGACTCGGGTCCAGCCTCAGGGATCGCTAAGTCCCGCCCCTCCTTGTCGCCGGCCGTCTGGCCTGGCTTCTGGTAGAGTGGTGTGATTGTGATATTTTCCCTGATTCAACTTGGGATGCCCCATTGCAATGATGGGAAGCGACAGTTTCCTCGTCAAAGAGGTTCTGTCTGAGAATGGGGGTGATTCACGGCCAGATTAGTGCATCCGCCTAATACACTTTCCCCACGGTGGCGCAATTTTGGGAGCGTTGGATTCTGTCCGAACAAGTCATCACTTCGCCCCACGCTTCGCATGCCCTGTTGATCCGGATTTTTACTCTTGTGCCTGAAGGAACCCCCAAAGCGGCATTGATGATGACATGTGATCCGCCTCCTGTGATATGAATGATGACCTTCGGTCCGTCTATTGCGGTAGTATGGTCGATTGATCCATTGTCCGCTTGCCGTCTTGGGCATTTCCTGGAAGGCCGACCGTTGTGGATTTCTGAATTCGGGACACGCGATTCACCCTTTCTCATTTCCCTATGTTCGGATAAAATCTTAACGCCCCTAGCGTTGTCCCGCTCGTGTGTCGGAACAAGTTGGGAGGATGATACATTGATTAGGTCTGAGGTCTCCTTTCCTAGGAATGATCTCCCTCTTTTCTTTAGAAATCCAGGCCCAATTACGGGTGCCTGAAGCTTGGTTAACGCTCCCGCGAGACAATTTGTGGTTGAGCATGTTAAGCCAAAAGATGCAGATAAATATATTGGTTCATACAAATGGATCGAAATATTGAGTAGCGGAAGAAAATGTTCTGGGAGTGGCAAAAACAGAGCCCCTAGGGATTAGCATGCTGAATTAGTCTTTCTAACGCCGCTACCCTTTGGCTGGCGGCCTCTAGAGCTGCTTCTCGCTCTCTGCGTGCCCTCTCCTCGTCGGCGGTCGCAGCACGCAGTTCGTCGATTCTGGCCTATGCACGCTCCCGCTCGACTTGAAGTGTGACCGTTTGTTGGCCCGCCTCCGTCAGCTGTACCTGGTCGTCGATCAGCTGTGCCGTTAGTTTCTCCACAAGCTCAGTGCACGCTGCGACGGAGGCCTCCTTCTCTGCCGCCTGCCCTTCGAGGCGTCGGACTTCCTGCTCCGCCACGAGGAGCGCTCGCGTGCTCTCCGACATGTCCCGACTTTGTGTGACGTCAGCACGTCGGCGGCTCTCGCGCATCTTTTCGGCCATAAAATCACGGACCGTCAGATGGAGGCGTTGAGCATCAGCTCCCCGGGCACACAGGAAGCGCAGCCAGGTTTGAAGCGATCCCATGCGCCCCATTCACTCTGATGGGTCTCGCTTAAGGAAGCGCTGGATGCACTTCCACCCCCTGTGGCGCGTTATCCGGCTCTCCTCGACCGCCTCCGCGTCCGAGTCGTCCATCTCCTCGGGGTCGGCAGGCCGGTAGGTAGGGAAGGCAGCCAGCAGGTCTGTTGCAGGGTCCGCCCCTGGGGTGTCCTCACGGGGGATAGGTTCCCCAACATCTGGGCGACCTTCTTCTCCCGCCCCAGCGGCGTTGACACCCTCGTCAGCCCCCAACCTCTCTCCGATGTCAGCACTGCCGGCGTCCGCAGCCCCTTGATCAGCAGTTGGTGGGGCCGGCTCGGTTTGGGAATTTTGTTCCGGAGCAGGCGGCAGGTCTGCCACTGGTCCACTCGTGGATGGCCCGGGTTCGACAGCCCGACGAGCCTCCAGTGTTGAGATCACTGCGCGGGGCATGCCGTGGTTAGTCACGGATCGTCAATGGTGAGCACCAGCAGTAAAGTAAGGAGACTTACGGGAGTTCAGAGCGTCATCTTCCGCTGCCCCGGCCGCCGTAGAAACAATTGCAGCAGGGGACCCCTCCGCGCTTGTCAATTCAATGATGGGTGTCTGGCCCCCGCCTTGTCCTGCTGGCGCCTCTCCTACTCCCGCTGAGGACGCCTGACCAACATCCGTGCGCTCCTGAAAAAGGTGGAGAAATGGGTTAGAAGCTGCATAAGAGAATGGATGAAGCAGGTTGAGTAGGGATAGAAGCGGACCTCGAGGATCTCAGTGACATCAACATTGTCAGAGCCGGCCACCTCGCCGCTCTCCCGCGGGCTCCCCTGATGGGATCTTCCCTCGGAGCCTTCATCCTCCCCCGTCTCCTCCTCTTCCTTGGAGTCGTTGCTACTGTCATCTTCCTCCGGCGGAATCTGTTCTGGAGCAGTCTCTAGACCGAGCATCACCTTTACCAGAAGGGATGGCTCCGCACGCTGACCACGTTGGCGCGCGTACTCGTCCATGGCCGTCAGATACGCATACTGCCGGTTGAAGTCCACCCTGTCGGCGATCTGGAGGCGCCCGACCTCTGGCAGATGGATTCCTTCTCTGATTATCTTTCACCAGATGGCGTCGGTCCCCAGTGACTGCCGCAGGGTCATCCAGGCCGACCACAGCGCCGGGAAGACTGCATCGTGGGAGGGTTCGAGCAGACGCCTTACCTGCTTCCCGGGCTGCTCTTCGACCACCGCACGTGCCCCCTCTCTGGGCGCCGAGGTCGTAGCGGCAGCTTGCGATGTGCCCGCCGCCGAAGTCCCTGCTCGCGCCGGCTCCGCTGCTTGGCGCACCTCCGTTCTCCCCCGTGTGGCGGCGCCTCGCCTCCTTCCTTGACGCCCGGTCTCCGCACGGGTGACCTCGAGCCACCGAACTGGCTTCCGTAGAAGCCCCTTGGGGTACGCGATGGCCCAGTGTTCGGCGTACTCGGTTTCCAAGCCTGCGTCGACCCCGATAGGAGGGAGAGTGATTACGTCGCCAGAGCTGAAACCGTTGAACATCAGCCACATCTGGCGAAGGACTCCAGGGTTCCTCTCCTCCCGGACAGCAGTGAATACCCTCTTCGGCATCCGTTGAAGGCACCCGAACTGCCTGGCGAACCGGGTTGGCACGTAAGGCTCGCAGATCACCTTCCCGTCGATCCGAGCGATGAGCACCCCGCCCCGCATGTTCAGGAAGTACTCGTGCTGCTCCAGAAGACCCTGCCCGTTGTCGATCATTTGGACAACGGGAGTGGGGAACGGGATGAATTTGAAATTGGCATGATTTCCAATCCGAATCCTCACTCCCTCCTCACTTAGGGTCATCGGAGCGACCCCCGCAATGTTCAGCAGGGAGGGTCGCAGGCCGTTGCCCGGAGGAATGATGGCGTTCGGAAACGTGTACCCACCAAGGTGAGCAGACACCCAGCCGTGGAAGAATTGGAAGGACCCACAGATCCTTCGTGGCAACCCCCCTCGCGAGATGCGTCCCAGGATGGCGTATAGCTTAGCCAGCAATGGGACCCCGAGGTTGTATCTTTTATTGGCAGCCATGGCGCCCGCCATCGCCAGTGTCACCGGGCGGACACCCATTCTCGCGTCCCGCACTGGTAGGAGCCACCCACTCAGAAAGGCGGCCAGGAACGCTGCGTACCGGACATTTGGGTCCCGGGCCTCGATGACGCGGTACCCCCATGAGCGGTAGTCGCCCGTCTCCAGGACCCTCCAGTACGACCCGTTCCGGCTCCTCTGAGCCGCGGTCGGGCACCACTTCCCCCTGCCTGGCATCTTGACCGTCGGGTCATGCTCCAAGAACTGGCCGAACCACTCCTTGTTGGCTATGTCCTTGTGGAAGTCCTTGATCCCGAGCCGCTGCGTAGCCAGGTCAAGCAGATGCCATGTCAGAATGGGAGTCCGTGACCTGTCTTCCCAGATGTTCTTCAGAGGCAGGAACTCATCATACTGGTAACCCTCCAGCGGGATACCTCCGATGCAGTGGATGTCCCAGAGACCGATGCCGACCTCCCCATGGTGAAGATGGAAGGTGTTGGTATCTGGGGACCAGCGGGTGAACAGCTCCGGCCCGAGCTCTGACTGCTGGTAGAAATGGAACTGTGACGTCCACACCGCCTCAAACAGGCCGATGTACCGCAGCTCCTCCGCGAACTGATCGCAAGTGTGGCGTACCCAGAACGCCCAGGCCCACTCACTGGTGAAATTTCCCCCAGACCGCAAGTCCCAGTCCTTCAGCCAGCCCTTGGTGTCGTCAGTGACACTCTGGCGATATGTGCTCGAGTAGAGGGCTGGAGAGTTCTCCGCAGTAGGCTCAACCCCGGCGATGGTTCGCGTCCTCGGGTTCAGGACATAGAAATCTAAGTGTCTGGTCTCCCTGGAAGGATGCCCATTGTTGGTGATGTTATAGCGGGGAAGCTCGTCCTCCCGAGTCACCCAGGTCCGTGGCACATCAACCTCGAACCCTGGCACCAGAACCTCATCTAGGATGCCAAAGTTCCAGAGCGGCAGGTTGTCCGACAGCGGATATGTCTTCTGGGCCGGCGTCAGCAAGTCTAACAAGGATTGATTGTTGGAAACAATCTCCTTGGCTCCATAGACCTCCTCGTTTGTCGCCATCTCAGCTCTGCGAGTGGCGGCATCCCCCTCATTTCCTTGATTCACGGCCATCTCAGAAGCTTCGGGAGTCGTGCGGGTTAAGGGATGAAGCGTGCGGAATCTGACGAGGCTGGTAGAAAAGTTTGAGAGTTGGTGCGCAATCCTAGTGGACGACGGGCAATCGGGAAGTCCGTCGCGTAAAACCCCGGGTGTTCGCGCAAAATCAGGCCGAAATCCGGAGAGGTTTGCGCGACGAACGGGTGAATTCCGCACCGGAAAGGGCAATTTCGCGCACGAGAGCTCGAATGCTTCTCGCGCGGAAGGCCAGTGTACGGTGCGGGGGACCCAGGGCCCCTATTTATAGGCAAGGCCGGGAGTCCGCGCTGCGCGGAAAGCGCTTTGCGCGACCGCACCGGCGAATTTCGCACCCGACGCCATTCCTTGTGCGCCACAGTCCCGCGCCACCGAGGACTTCGGCATTCCGGCGTCTCCCTCGGAACCCGATCGTTGCGACCTCTCGCCGATCAGATTCCGAGGGGGGGGCTTTTGTAGACGCCGGAAAAGTCCGTTGTTCCCAAACGAAGCTCCGAATGCGGGAAGCGAGGTCATATTTGGAGTCGGAAGCCCGTTTCGGAGGGCCCGGAAGCCTTGCGCGGAATTTTGGAGACCCGCGCGCAAAGTTGTTGAGCCGCGCGCAAACCTCCCGGGATGCGCGCAATGCGCTGGGCCGGCACGCAATTTTGCGCGCCCGTGGCCCGCGCGACTCCCTTGCGCGCCGGGCCCGATTCCACGCCCGCGAAGGGAATTCCGCGCCCGCGAACCAGATTCCGCGCCCGGGGTTGCCTATAGATATAAGGCGACCCCCGACGTTTTGAAGGTTGCCGGAAGTCGAAAGGTCTCTCGTGCGCGCAATCCAACCCCTCCCGCGCGCAATGCCGATCTTCAGGTAACCTCTTTTCTTTCGCGCAAGAAAGCCTCGGGGTTCGCCTTCGCGCGCAATCCCTTGGGCTCCTTTCCTTTGAATAATTCTTCACCCTAAGGCCTTCGCGCGCAAAAGAAGCCTCTTGCGCGCAATTGCCCCCGGGGTGCGCGCAATCCGGCCCGATTGCGCCCCCCCCCCCCCTTTTCAAAGTGGCCATTCGATTAAAGAATGAGTCGTTGCCCCCGTGCGCTATCCGAAGCCCGGTGCGCGCAATCTCTATCTTCCGCGCGCAAAGCGCTGGCTCAATTGCGCGCCAGCCCGCCCATTTGCGCGCCGACCCGCGGTATTGCGCGCCAAGCTCTTCTTTTGCGCGCAATCCGCCGGGGTCGCCCCCTTTGACCCCCTGAGGGTACCCGCCTGCGTGGCGCCCGATGACCCTCATCCCGGGTGCCCGCACTGTGCATTGTCTTCCCGTGCGGCCCTCTAGGCTTGCGCGAAGTGACACAGACCCCTCGGCGGCACCATACACGTCCAAGCTGCACGACGTTAAACTGCCTAGCATATCGTCCGAGCTACAAGACGTTAAACTGTTCAGCATTCGTCCTGCAAGACGCTAAACTGTACTTCGTCCGCGCGACAAGACGTTAAACTGCCAAGCATCTTCGTCCGCGTGACAAGACGTTAAACTGCCAAGCACCTTCGTCCTCAACACACGACGTTAAACTGTACTTCGTCCGGCAAGACGTTAAACCGTCCGCTTCGTCCTCAACACACGACGTTAAACTGTACTTCGTCCGGCAAGACGTTAAACCGTCCGCTTCGTCCTCAACACGCGACGTTAAACTGTACTTCGTTCGGCAAGATGATAAACCGTCCGCATCACCTGATCCCGTGCCCCGCGCGCAGGGTCCTCCCGGTTTGGATATGGCCCCCACCCGCTCGTCTCTGCAGGGATGTCGGGAATGGAGTGGCCTTCGCCCACGGGGGTAGAGTGATACAAACCGAACGAACTACGTGGACTTTGATCCCTGTCTCCTAAACAGGGTACGTAGGAAGCCTCTCTGAGGTTCAAGCCCACCACCTGGTCGTCCCGGTCGTATTCACGTCGGTTCGTCCATCAGTGGACCCCTCCCGGGTTCACACTTGCGTCGATTCACCTATGAATCCGCTCTTGTGGGGGACTGCACATGTGTATCTCCATTGCACTTCCCCACCGCCTTTTTCTATTTCTCTCTTCAACGTCCAGCATGACGTGAAACTGTGATCCACCCGGCCGTTCCATCCCCCTCTGTGCGAGGTGGTTCGGTTCAACCCTTCGCCCGGCGGCCTCGACCTCTTCGTGAGTCGGCTTGCTGACGTCCAGCATGACGTTAAACTGTATAACCGAACTACGCTGACTTTGATCTGCGCTAACATGCGGTACGTAGGAAGCCCCTACGGGGTCCAAGCTCCTCACTCCATCATCCATCCTGATCCTTACCCGGGCCGCCACATCCCGGTGGGGTCATGCCACTTCATTCCACTCCGCTCCACTCGGGAAGCCACCCATGTGCTGGCCCCAGCGTCGGAGGTTCCCCGCAAGGGGTTCTGTCATCTGATCCACTTCTCGTGTTGATCAGTCCGATGCCGTCCCCGCTGGACATTAAACTCGCGGCATACCCCGTGTTAAACATGGGAAGCTGAGGAAAACCTCAGGTAACACAGTTCCCCGCACCCAGCGCAGGATGCCTCAGGCCATCACGCCTTCGAGAAGCCCTATTAGGGACGGAAGGCAGACATGAAGAGTTACAGTGTTAAGACACGCCCCCAACACCCGGAGTCACCCGGTCTCCTCACCGCAGGTTGCTGCCCCGACCAGACCCCTTGGAGCGTCTGGGCGGAAGCAGTGTAATTAACCGGTGTCCATGAAGATATGGCGCCGGGAACGAGATTCACGAACATTCTTAAATCTATGAGGGGGACCCGGATTAGGCGACGAGTTCCGAGGAGACGTCCATGGAAGGAGGAGCCGATATCCCATCATCCCGGTTTCGATCAAGGAGCAGACGCCCCTGAACAAGGGACGGATGCCGCCCGCCCTTGGAAAGCGGGACTGCGGGACCACAAGCCGCGCGCGCCCATCCCCTCGGGTCGACGGGTGCACGCGCGAACGCGTCCTGGCGGAACAGCGTCGGAACAGAAACCTGACGCACATCCGCACCGAAACATAACTATGATGTAAAATTGGAGTTCTATATTTGGTGAAAATGTTGAGAAATTCATGGTGACTTAGTTAAAGAATATGTGATATATGGTATCCCTTGAAAATAGGTAATGGAAAATATGGATAAGAGAAGAAATTAGTAACCATGTAATGTTTAGTAAGTGATCATAAATGTTGAACTAATAATTCTTCATTTAATCATTTTGTATCGATAAATTTTTAACAAATGGTATCATCCATTATATTAGTATTTGTGAAATTTGTTATTCATTTAAAAATATGGTATCGTATAGGTGTCTATAACTGAATAATAAATATGGAATAATTCATTGAAAGGAGCTAAATTGTTATGTCTTCAAGAGAATTACACATGTAAGAGATTGAAATGGAAAATGATGTTATTATAAACATAATCTCATGTTTTATACACAGATTCCAGACCTAGTAGTCATATATGTTTATTGAGGTATCTTTTCGAGTACTTTTTTGGGTTTTACCATGGTGTGTGTTTGTGTAGAAATTTTAAAAATAATGGATGAAAAATGGGTGGTGCACGATTAGCGCATGGTTAGGGAAAACTGTGTGCCCCATCCAAGGAAACTATGAACCTCGAGAAAGTGGGGATTTTCATGGATGGATAAATATTTTTATAATTATAAACCATCTTATGAGTAATCATGAACCCCTAAAATAATAGTCACACGGTTTAGGTTCCTAGTTAAGATAAATTGTGCACCCCTGCCAAACAAAACATGTGCGAGAATTAAAGTATCAAAAAAATTAATTTTAAAAATCATGAAACACCTGAACACACCTATTTTGAACACCAATCTACCATAGGTCATCTAGAGAATTTTTTTATCTCTATGAAATAATTAAAATCCCTCCCAACCATTATTCATTAGGAATCAAATCCTAGATTGAAGGACATCTCCTCTCCCAGTTAGTGAATCTTCCCTCGATTCATCTCTCATACTTCCCCTTTTCATTACACTTTCTTTTAGTGATGTAATATACTTTTATGGATAGATGTATATGTATTTAGTGATAAAAAAATATTTTTGATTCTAGATCTAGAATTAGATTTACAAGATCATGATTGATTTAATCTTGATTTATGATTTATAGATTTGATTCTTGTTTTATCTCATTATGTAGCTCAATTTTGGGGATTTATATTTGGAGATCATTCATCAATGAATTGAAGTAGGTGGTCTAGTATTAAATTCAAATTGTAATTATTTTATACATTTATGAAAATTGTATATTTTCTAGCATTCTTTATCTATTTGAATTCTTAAATTGATCTAATTAATGTGGACTATTTATTAATTGAAGTATTTTTTATTTATATAATCATTTTATAAAATAACAATGACATTAAGAGGGAGTCAAATTATATAATTAATTGTGGAATTAATTATGAATTTTAGGCATTTGTTATTTAGATAATTATTTATGGGATTAATTTTGAGATATTTATATTACTTGTTTTTTAAAATAAATGTTGGAATTAATTAGGGTGAATTTATATTGAGAATGAGATAATTAATTTTTATATTAATTATTGTACCTATGTTTGTTAATAATGATAAAGTAGTTGTTGAATTAAATAATGAATGTGATGACTTAATTATTTTGTGAATAAATTTGTTATAATTGTGTAATAAACTAATTGTAGAACTATGGATGAAATTTATGTGAATAATGAAATATTGGACTAATTATTGGTTAAGTAATGGTAACATTTTCATTCTATATTGTGTATTATGAATGTAACTTCGGAATTAAATTATGAATTAACAAATGGTAAAAAACTGTACTCTAAGATTTGACATCACATGGGAATACATCAGGATCGGGCATTAGTTGAAGTATGTATTAATATATGATATCATATTTTCATAATTTGGTCTTTGGAATGAGCTGAATCATGTATTAATATTTGTTATTAACTAGGAAAACTCTAGTATTCAACATGATCCAAAGCTGGCGTTAAGGTATTCTATTACACGGGAACCCATGAGTTAATATGTCTAAGTAATGAATAAATAATAATGTGATACATATTTACTTATGCATGTACTTATTTTAATAATTCAATTGCATACAATATTATCTGACAATATATTATTTTATAACCCATTGGTGGGGGTCTACTGAGATGTACCCACACCCTACTTGGGCTTCCTGATTGGAACTATAAAAGACTTATTGTTGTTTGGCTGGTTAAGGGAAACAACCCTATGTTAGATGTATGGTTTAGGATGGTGCTTGGATAAGTGAAACATACATGGTTCATGAATCACTTGAGGGGTCATCGATTTCTTCATTTTTAGTTTTTATTTACAAACATGATTCATACATTAGCATTGCATGTTTTTCTCTTTAGTAGGATATAGTATTTCCTTGTTGATTTATCTTGAGATATTTGAATTGTTTACAGTTATACATGAATTTTTTAAATTTTCCTTATTTTTTCTACTACCATATTACTCTGATAAAAGTGGGAATAATCTCCAAATGAATGAATTTTAGAACCCCCACTTCTAGTCTGTGGCCTCTTCCAAATGGGGAGGTGCGCTTGATGTCATGTGACTGACCGTCTTAGGGTAGTGTTGTGTATTATCCTCACTGGGACCTTACAAATTTGTATCGGAGCTCAAGTTTTCCTTCCATTTTTATTATTTACTATTAGAGAAAGGTTGACATGAGACTATGAAGAGTTAGGGCTAGGTAAATAAATCATGCAATAGAGTTACAACCCCGTGTATGGAGGAAACCCCAAGTAGTAGTGGTGAGATTATTGTTATTGTTGTTTTCTATTAAAGTTGAATATTATCTCACCCTATGTGATGCACTTGTAATGTGATGTAGAATTTTTTTTGATATTTTCTAACAATTGACTAAAATCCCGAAACTGAACAAGAGTGGGGTCTTAAAGAATAATTCTTGGAAAACATGATTATTTATGTGACATACATCATTTCAGGTGCCCATAGAGAAATTGGTTTGGGTATCTTGTTGAAATTATACTATTTTTTCTTACTTGTGAAATGTAATTTAAAATTATATCGAATATAAAATTTAACTTGTTAAAATAGTGAAAATGAAAATAAATGGGTTTTTAAGGTTAAAACATGAACAATGAGAATAATAAAACCCTTTTATAAACATGACCAAGGTTTTGGATGATTAAGGGTAGTGTCAATGCATTATTTTTGATTTCATAGTGAGATTTTGGGAAAATACTTGTTGAAACTTGTTATAATATTACTCTTATATAAATGGATAAATGTTGTGTTATGATTCTTATGATGTTTTTTTGGGATTGTATAGGGTATTCATCCGTGATGATGCATTCTGAGAGGATGACCAGGTGTATGGGTAATAATGATCCTCATATGATGGAACCTGAGGAATCGATCATTCCATGTGTGGAAGAATGGTTGTAGTTTCGAGGGAACAATGCATTATTCATTCAATTCAGCGGAAGAGATCCTGGTCATGTTGTTAAAATCATGTCTTACCTGATGATGGGGTTTCAATTGTAGAACCATCAATCTTTTACTAGAGAGGGTGTACTTAAGGGATTTGAGTTCTGATTTGATTTCATCAAGATGATACTTAACTATTTGTAGACTTCAACATAGATGGACATTTTGGATTGTTATATTCTATGAGAATTAGTGAAACACTGGAAGGATGTTCAGGCATGGACTGGTCCGACTGATGGTTTGTTATATATGTTCTTTTTGGATAATTTCATGTAAAACTTCTATCTAGAGACACTGAGACATGAGAGGACAATGGAGTCATTCATTTGACTCATGTAAGTATATCTATGATGGAATATGTTGGATGATTAAGATACCTCCATAACGTTTCCCTTTCATTAATAGGAGATGTAAAAACTATGGTGACATTCTTTTAGGACGATCCTAAGTGCGATATTAAGACCCAAGATAACCTCTTTCTACTAGATTTGGTTTCTGAGGTGGTGGGTTAGGCTCTTATAACCAAGGGACACCTAAAAGAGGATTACAGTTCGTGATAGATATTTTTTACTGGATGATTAGGAGGTGTGCATTTCGAGACAAGGAAGAATCACTATAAAAAATATATTTCGAGTAGTGGAGAGAAGAGTACTCTGATAATAGGGTGGGTTGCATAGGACCATACTGGAGTGATATTTTATCAGTGTGGTGGGCCGGTCCACTATCATAGAAATTATCCCTAACCTCTAGTAGAGAGTCAGTATTATGGAATGTTGGGATATCTAAAATGTTCTACTAGGCTTAGCGGCAGATGGTTAGTGAGGTTGTAGAAAGAGAGAGTCAGAGTGTATGAAGGGGATCTTCTTTACCATATCATACTCGCATATGGATTTCTACTAGTTGAGGCAGTAGAGGAATAAGATGTGGTTATTTTAGGGAAGAGTGTCTATATATGAAAAATGGTGAAACTCAATGTCAACAAACAACATCACAAGGGAGAGGGGCATGACAGTTGCATGCTGTGTAGCCTACACTTGAGGATAGTGAGGTTGTACCATCGATATTGGGAGGTACTACTATTATATATTCAGCATTATCTATTTCTCTATTTGATATAGGTTTTTATTATTCATGTATATCTATAATTATTTTTAGTGTATTGATCTTGGTGGTGGAGTTTTTGTGTGGGGGTAATGACTATAAATACACTATTGGGAGTGTGGTCTAGAGACATATGTATGATCAATGTATGTTTTATCATTATCATATAGTACTTTTTCCTTTGAAATATCTATATCCTTTATATGTCATACATTTATCTAATTAGTGGTATGGACTGGATAGTCTCATACTGAGCCTACATTGATTTTCACAATAGGATGGTTAAATATATTTCACCTAAGGGTGAACATTAAATTCAATTTGGGGAGTGTGATATAGAGGATGTCCAAGAAAGGCCAATCACTCAGAAACTGAGAGATCTCGTAGCCCAGTTTTCTATATTATTGTTGGATGATGGAGGATTCAAGAATGATATCATTCCATGAGTGCTGGAATAGTTTCCATTTTTTTTACTAGATGACTTTTCAAGGATTCCAACTGATGTAGATGTGGAAACACTATTGAGATGATGTCGGGGGCTAAGCCAATTTATATTCCACCATAAAAAATGGAACCGATAGAGCATCAAGATCCCAAGACTTAGTTGTAGGAGTTTGAAGATTAAGGGTTTATCTATCCAATTGTGTCGCCTTGAAGATCACCTAGGATATTTACAAATAAGGCTGGAAGGATCCTGTTCATAGGTGTCAATTACCAAATCTGGAATTAGATGGATGTGAAGAATTGGTATCCTATTCCGTATAACAATGATCTATTTGACAAGTTGAGAGGATCCTATGTGTTCTAAAATATATACTAGAGATCAGGGTATCATCAACTGAGAGTTAAGAATTTTGGTATACTGATAACTACTTTCAAACGTTTCTATGTCCTATATGAGTTCATCATAATTATTTTTGGGTTGATTAACACCGCAAAAGTGTTTACGGACATGATGAACATGATATTTCAACCGTAAGAGGATCAGTTTGTGGTATTGTTTGTGTAAAATATATTAGTTTACTACAATATTCCTGATTATAGAGCCAAAAATATTTAAATCGTCATTCTTACATTGAGAGCACATCGACTATATCCCAAGCTATCTATGTTTCAATCTGGACTGATCTAGTACACTTATTGGGACACATCATTTTAGAGGAAAGTGTGTCAGTAGACCAAGTGAAGGTTCAATCCGATGTTTTTTTGGAGCATCTGATGAAAGAATTTAATATTCATAAACATTTTGGATTGGATGGATATTATATGGGATTCATCTAGGACTTCTCCTGATTTAAATTGTTGCTTTCAGTCATGATCAAATAGAGATAATATTTTAATTGTTAGAATCCTATGGGAACACCTTCAAATAGTGGATGATTAATTCCACATCTGTACTAGTTTTGACCCTACCTAAGACATTTGAGGAGTACATGGTGTATTATGACACTTTTGGGATCATACTCGGAGTCGTATTAATGAATGGGGATTGAGTTGTGGTGTATGGGTCTCGGAAGCTGAGGCCACATGACTGGAACTACTCAATGTATGCCCTTGATTTATTAAATGTGGTCTATGATTTGAAGTGTGGTCAAAATTATATATTGGGAGTTATGGTGTTTACTAATTAATAGAGATTAAGGTATAACATTTCGCTGTGACGTTTGAACCTTTAGCAGTTCAGATAGGTTGAGTACATATAGTCAATCGATTTTGAGCTCACATATATGTCCGAGAAGGGAAAAATTATTTATTATTATATGAGCATGAAAACTCATTCTCAGTCATGAGTATAGTTTAGTGTCGATAATGATGACTTTTTTGGATGAAATTCATTTAGTTTTTTAGTAGTGTAATGGTTAGAAGACTCTCTTATCAGCCTCAGTGGAGTCGACACTTTTTAGTAGACTTAGAAATTGTCAATAAGAGGATCCATAATTCATTACCTTGAAGAAAATTCTAGAATGTGTAGAGTCACCTTCAATGTAGATATAATATGAGTATGAGATCATCTATTTCATGAATTGGTTTGTTTGTATGAGTATGTCAAATGATTTAAGGTGGGAATTTCATTCCTCAAAATGGGATGTAAATTGAGTGTGAAAATATAAACAGTGACCTACGATTATTGATTTGGTGGTTGGGATTGAAAAATGAGGTAATAGGTTTTGTGGAATGATTCTACACATATTAGTAGGGGAAGGCAGGGTATCAACGATCTGGAGTATTAAAATAGTCATTGCCCATTCTAGAGTAAAAATGTTATGACGTGACATTGGTTTTTTTTGTGGGTATTCATAATATTTTTATGAGGAATTATTCTACCTAGGTTATTATGGATCGACATAAAAATGTAACTCATTTATTACATATATGGGAATCCTTATTAGTAATGTATTTAAGTGAAATTTATATATGAGAGAGAGTACATCCTCATGAGGTTCCATGGATTATAATTTCAGATTATGACTCATGATTTACATCGTGCTTCTATCAAAATTTTTAAAAGATTCTTGGTACACAGGTATTTATAAGTATGACATACCACCAAAAGAAATATGGGTATTAGAAGTGAAATATGATGGTTCTTGAGGATGTGATTCAGGTGTGTGTCCAAGACATTAGAGGTTCTTTATAGAATCACCTAGCTTTGATAGTGTTTTCCTATAATAAAATTTATTAGGATATTATATATATGGATGCATATGAGGCTATTTATGGTAGTCCATGAAGATCACCTCTATAAAAGATAGGGGTAGGTGAGTGTGAGCTATTGGGACTCAGTCTTGTGTAAGAAATGGCATAGCATGTATAACTGATTTGGAAATGTATGGTTATGAATTAGAGTAGACTTCAGTATTATGCTAATAGACATCGACGTCCCCTATAGTTTACAAAGGGTGGTGATTTATTCCATTAGTTTTCACCTATATTGGGTCATAGAAAGATATGGAGACAAGGAATATTGGTGCCTAGTTTCCTCAGACCATTTGTGGTGGTAGAGAGGATCTGGCCAGGAGTGTACAAATAGGGTTTTCTCCAGAAATACATTTCCATGAACAATCATTACATCTGTCAAAACTATAGTTGTATCACCTCAAACCATATTAGTTAATCAATAGGTATTACATTGATCTTGAAATAAATTTTTCCTTTTTGGAGCATCTAATACATGTGTTGGATCACAGTGTGAAAGAATTTTAGGGAAAAACTATGTCGATAGTTCATGTACTATTGAAACATGGTCATGTGTAGGAGGTAACATGGGAGAGGGAAGTAGATATATGGCCTCAATGTCCTGGTCATTTTGACATAGAATGTTAGCGATGTTTCAGAGTTCAGCTCAAGGATGAGCTTTTATAAGGTGGAAATATTGAAAGAAATGAAACATTTCTAGAGTTTTTTCAGGATCATTTATAGGTACTCATTTATTTTAATTTTGTTTAATTTTTTGGATTTTAACATGGGGTGTGTTTTTTATTGAAATATTACAAAAAATAGAAGCAAAATGGGTGATTCACCTTTGGCACATAGTAATAAAATACCATGTTTACTAGCCCAAAAAAACTGTGCAACTATGGAGAGGGGGGATTTACATTATTGGTTCGTGGTTTTTTTGAACATCCACCATATTAAGAGTAATTATCCACCAATAAAATTATAAGATCATGTTTTAGGTGAATGGTTAGGAAAAACCATTCACCCCTACAAAGAAAACCATGAATGGTAATTAAAGTATCTGAAAAATTAATTTCAAAATTCACCAAACCCCAAAAATACACATATTTCAACCCTCATTCGACCTTATGTCCTCTTTCACATTTTTATATCACATAGGATGAATTAAAATCCCTCTGAACCACTATTCTTCACGAATCAAACATGTATCGATGGTTCGATCCTCTTTTGATTAGTGATTCCTCTCCTAGTTCTTCTCCCTTGCTTCCACCATTCTTTCCACATTTTTTCAGAGATGTAGTCCACTATTATGAATAGATCTATATCTATTTGGTGAGATATATATATTTATTATTCTATATCTAGATCTTTATTTATAATATCTTTATTTCATTAATCTTTATTTAGGGTTTTGATATTTGGATCTTGTTTTACTTCATTATGCCTCACAATTATTGGGATTTATGTTGGGTGATCATTAATCAAAAAAATGATGTAGGTGGTATAATATTCAATTACCATACTAATGATTTTGATACATGTTTGAAAATAGTATAATTTATAATGTTCTTTCTCAAATTTTAATTTATAAATTTGGTTAATTAATTACTCCAATTGATAAATTTATAAATTGATGAAATAAATAATTAATTGAGGAATTAATTATGAAATTAAGGGGTTTTCCATTTAAATAATTAATTAGAGAATCAATTTATCAGTTTTGGGGATTTGTGATTTATAAAATTAATTGGGGGATTTAATATGATACATTTATATTACTATTTGAGATAACAAATTTTGGAATTAATTATGAAAAATTGACATTTAGAATTTGAAAATGATGTTATAAATTAATTATGGGATTTGAGATATTTTATATTGATTAATTAGGTTTTTAATTAATTAATGGGTTTTATAACTTAATTAATTGGTGAATTAGTTAAGGTTAATAATGTGGTAAACTAATTGTGGAAACTGTAATAAAATTTATGAGAATAATTTACTTACGATTTAGTTGTGTGTTAAATAATGGTAACATGGACATTATAATGTGTGTTTATGAATGGTAGCACGGTTATTCAACTATGACGTAAATAATTGGAACCTATTCATTTTAATGATTGTTTATGAATGGTATCATTGTAATTCAATTAGGATGTAATGAATTGAGATATTGTCATTCTAATGTCTGTTAATGAACGGTAACATTGCCATTCAAGTATGGAGTAAAGAATATGAACATGATCATTCTTATGTGTGTTTATGAGTGGTAATATGTTCATTCATGTATGAGGTTCAGAATTGGAACTTTCCAATTCTAATATTTGTTTTTGAATGGTAACATGGCCATTCATGTATGAAGTAAATAATAGGATCATGGTCAATATATTGTGTTTTTATTTATCGTAACATGGTTATTAAAATATAAATTAATGGATGGGCACATGTTCATTCTACTTTGTGTAGCGTGAATTGTACTATGTGCATTCATGTATGAAGTAAATAATGGATCAATGGTACTCCAAATTATGACCTCACTTGGGAATACTTGGGTATTCAGCAGGAGATGAAGTAGGTATTGAGATATAATATCATCTTTGAATACGTTAGGATTCAACCTGAGCCAAATAAGTTATTAAGATATGATTTTACATAGGAATACTTCAGGCTTAAGCATGATCCAAAGAAGGCATTGATGTATGGGTATCCTCATAAAACTGAGAGTTAATGTGGTTAAATAAAGAATAAATGATAATGTGATAACTGTTTATATTTTCAATATACTTATTTAATTATACAACTGAAATCACTCTTATTTGACACAATATTGTTGTAGACACTATTGGTGGTTTCATACTACGTTTTACAGACACCCTACTTGGGATTCATGATCGGTACTTGATTAGAGTTTATTATTGTAGAACAGGTTAATGGAAAAAACTCTTTTATTGGATACATGAGTTGGGATGGATCTGGGATATGGGATATTGATGTGGTTCGGAACCCACTTGGGAGTCACCAATGTCTTTTTTTTCAATCAGGCACATGACACATACCTTATCATGGAATTTTGTCTTTTTTAGCTAGAGACTATATCTCCTTCTTGATTTATCTTGATATATTGAAATTGTTTTATGGATATATATGTTTTTCTATTTGTCATTTTTTTTATTTTGGTCCATTACTCTAATAAAATTGGGTATAGTATCCCAATGATTGAATTATCATATACTCACTCCTAGTCAGTAGCCTATGGTATACGGGGTAGCCTGGTTAAGGTTATTTGACCAAACAGCTCATGGAACTGGTGTGTGGAACCCGGTTCAGTATATTACATTGGGTCAAACCAATGGGAATAATACTAGGAATAGTTTCATATCATAGGGGGGAATTATATACCAATGTAAAATAGAAGTAACATGAGAAAAAATGGGTGAGAAATAGAAATACCCATATGCACATCATTGATAAATGTGTCCTAGTTCATTCAGATAATAAATTTTCTCAACGGGATTTAATGGATGAAAGAATATGTTTTAAGATATAAAAAATATAGGAATATAATAGTATCATTTCAAAAAGTGACACTATTGTTTCCTAAATTAAATATTTATAAAGATTATATATTTAGTATTTATGGTACAATGTACACATTGGATATTATGTAAATGGGGGACATGGAATGATATTGAATCCATGGGCATTTTTTATCTATAGAATAAAGGATCATTAATCTATGTGTGTTACTACTAATTCATTTATAAGGGAAGTATGAAGTGAAATATATAAGTATTTTGATTCTAAATATGTTCTTTCAATTAATATAAATCACTGAAGAAATTCGTGGTGAAATAAGTCTCCAATGGGGTTAAAGAACAAAATGTGAAATAGTGAATATTAGTCACCAACTATGATAAATAAGTGTTATTGGAATTTTTCTATAGTCAATTTAAAAAAATATTCTTAAATTGGTATTGTGATCGATGCAATGGATTCATGATAGTTTTTCCATCAAATTAAAATTGGGGTATTGTTGGAGACAAATAATAATTGGTGTATTCACTTTTTGTGTGTTGGAATAATTATTAACCCTATCAATTCCAACCCTGGTGATTTGTAGTGTTGGATGAGGTGGTTCTATGAACATGGGGTTTTAAAGAACATTGTCTTTTCTATTAACCATGTCAAAGAATGCATGAGACAATGATATTCCAAATAGAGGGAATATGGATGGGGGCATAAAGTAATGTGAAATTCTAGAATATTGATCTTGATTATACTGAGATATGAGTTAAATATATTAAAGAAATTTAGACTCATATTTGTGGATGAATCATGAAATTTTCAATTGAGGAGTTTTAAAATAACTATTTACCATATATGTTGATAAATCATCAACATAGAGTAATGAAATATATTAAATATGTTACATAAAATTATGTTTATAAGGTTTTTTCATTTCAAAATTTATTCTATATTTGTGGTGTCCTCAATTTGGACTAACATCCATGTTTTAAGAATGATGGATTTCTGGGATTTACATAAAAAATATGATAAATCCATGTAATTCATGAAAGTTTGGTGGTTCAAAAAAATAATGGTGTTTCAAAATAGTTTGGTGTAACAAAGGATTAGAAATTCTTGAATGAATGTTTCTTGGCTAATGGATACATCATGAAAAAAAACATAGTATGTTATGAGATTATGAGAAATTTCACAAATTTAATATTTCCCATTTGTTTCTTGAATATTGGGAGTTTCATAAACATTTATGAATAGTTTCATGAAATTTTTTTGTAAAGTGAGAATGATTCATGAGGGGGTAGAAACTTCTATAAATAGGCAGCGACCCCTATCATTTGAAGCCTCCATACATTTTGAATATCAAAAGGCATTGAATTAATGAATGACTTTTGTGAAATTTTTTATTGTGTGAAGGATTCATATGAACATATGTTCCATGAATAAATGAATTGTGTTAATCTAACCAAGGGTTTTTGTGAGGTTTTAAAATACTTTCTAGAAGGTAATATCTTTTCATTAAAAAAAACTATGAATTTTGTAAAAATATTTTGTTTCTAGAATAATAGTAAATTATCTTGAATATAGTGAAAATATTAGACAAAAATTTCAATTTTCATGACATAGTAAGTTATTATAACTTCTTAAATACTTTTCTATGGAATTACTGTATTCCTTGATGTTGATTTCAATAGTGAAGGTGAATTTGTAGTTATACAGATATTCATAATAATTTTATGATATCATTCAGTTAATTTCAATGGGATCTAATTAGTGGATCATCTATAATAAAATGAATATTTTTATTATCCTATGAGTCAAGAGTTATTCTCCCCTACAGTAGTGTGGAAAAGGGAGATGATGAAGGATTTGACCCTTTGTTAGTTGTGAGATTAACCATAAATCGTGTTATATCACTAAGCCTAGAATATAGTGACCACAAATGAAAAATTGTATTGAAAATTATAGTGAATATTATTTGACTTTGGACCATCTAAAAAACATTTTATGTGAGCTCCTGGTACATAGCCCATTGTCGGTGAACCATGTAAAATTCTAGTTTATTTTGTTCTTTTTGTCATCTTTTTATAGGATGATAATTAATGCACATGGAATGAGAAATCACCAATATTATCTAAATAATTCCTTTATAAGAGAAACAATTAATCTGATCATCATTTAAATGGTCAAAATAATAGTGGCCCAAATAATATGTGAGTTTAAGATCAGTTAGGATAGTGAAAGATTCATAGGTATGCTGAGAAATGTCAGTGAGTGTCACTCCCTGCTTCACAATCCCCATATCAGGTATTATCGAACTAAATTACCCATTCAGTCCAAAAATCATCCATATAAAGAATATATATAGTATAAATACAATATATCCCCCATTTCATTATAATTAAATGAAATGTTTTTGTTAATGATGAATAGAAATACCATAAAAAGCTTATTATTAACATTAATCAGATAAATATCCATTTTTAATACGAAATTATATTTAAAACGTATAGTTCACTAGACCATTTGAATAAAAATATATTTGAAAATAACATTTATAACTGATAATATATGTTTTAAAACAACGATGTGTGTACCAACTCGGTATTATTTTTATGGTCTCCCTTGTTTATATTTTGTTTAAAATTCTTATTTGGTGGGTGTCTATGTGTTTCTCATTGATGGAGAGACTTTGATGCATAAAATCGACATGATATTCTAAGATATATGTTTGTTTTAATAAATTTATTTTGGTTATAAATGTGTCATATTCATATAAGGGTTCCTACCAAGTTTCTAGAATGCTCGGAGTGGAGTTTCTGAGTTTTCCACTTAAACCATATGTTTTTTGCAATCTTCTATGGATTTACGTGTCGGGTATGGGGTTTAGGGGACATGTAATCATGCAATATTATATTATGTGTACAGATACAGAGCATGATGTATTTACATGTCATATAATAAGATAATGTCGTGTAATGATCCAATATACATTTTCAATAAAAAAATGAAAAATTTTCGGTGAATTTTGTAATTAAAAAAAATGTCATCAATTCATTACAATACATTTACTTTCCAGGATTATTTCCTTTTTAGGGATTTTAATGAGTGATTTAGGGTTCATTTCATGTGAATCCTCCCTTCATGAAGCCCAGATATCTCGAACCATTTTTGGGGGATCTTCTCTCCCTCCAAATATTATTTTTCAGTGATTGGTTTTCATGTTTCATTTTGTGTGTCTCTCTTGGTATGTGATTCTTCAAGTTTTCCTTAATTTGAACATATAAACAATGTATGCAATGTTGTTTTGTTCTAATTTTTTATCATATATATTTATATATCAATCAATTTAAGTTTCATGGTGTGTATTGTCTTTTAAATGATGTTCTCATTGCTATCAATCACTATTGTCGAAGGAATAAGGAATATTCTTGTTTTAGGTAAGAGATTGTATATATTTGGTCAATGTAATGTATTTATAATCATACTTGGTAAATTTTTTTTTGTTTTTTTCATATAATTGACATAATATGAGGTTAAAAATATTTTCATATAACGAAAAATATTTTCAAAATGATTTTTTATTTGGAAATGCATTTTCATGATTTGGAAATGGTTTTTCAAACATTGATGTAGATTGTGTTTGATTTAAAAATAATTATCATGGTTTTGAAATTTATTTTGAGAAATTTAATCTTATAAACCATGGGTGTGTTGGGAAGGAGACACAGGTAGCCTATGTGTGTGTGGAATTACTAGGAGGCATCCTTTTAAATAAAAATAATCTATTTTAATACTCGATGTTTTTTAGATATAATGTTATTCATGATTTGGATCATGAGTGTGTTGTATGCATTGTCCTATAATATAGGCCCACTATGAGTTTCATGGATATTTACTATTATTTATCTCCTGGTTTTTTACCATCGATTATTTCCCCTGAATTTTTATATGAGTTTGTATCACATTTCTTCACATGATAGGTTTATTGAAAGATATGTGTTTACTTTATTACATCTTGATTCATGGATATTCTTTATAGTTTACATCACTTTCAATTTTCATATTTTTATTTAGGTAATATGAAAGGATTTTGTGAAAATCTTGAAAAATGTTTATATACATATGAATTTGGTATATAAAAATCATTTTTAAAACTATTATTAATGTATAAATATTTCATTATTATTTATAAACCATGTATAGTAACAATTTAATTATCCTATTAGGATTCATTCTCACACCCTACACATTTTTTTGGGAGGTTGAAGATTTTTTATTATATGATATAGGTAAAAGAAAGGGTATCTAATAGTATTTAGAATACTCAATTTTTCTATTTCTTCATAGTATGGTGATTATGAGGTGATTATTTTACACATGGAGACTTGTTGGTCTATATTTATTCATGCATTTAGGTTTATCTAGGTTAGATTGGATTTTATTTATATTTTTTCATATTTTTCTTTAAAATAGTACTTCGGTTGTAAGTCTTGTTTTGTAATATGTAATACCTTGTTCATGATTCTTACATCACCACACTATGTGATGGACATATATTTTTTACAGTTTGGTTGACCCATGTTGGCCTATTATAATTTGGTATTAAAGGATTCTTCATCCTGATGTATGTTGAAACCTCCTGAGTTTGGTTTTTTCTATTAGGTATACATGAGTTAGGACTATTGGAAATTAAATAATTAATTTGGAAAAGGATCTTATCTAACTCACTACTTTGACTAACATCAACTAACTATGGGTAGAAAGAGACATTTACTAAGATTTATTCTTGGGGTTTGGGGTCCTTTGAATGAATATTATGGGAAATTTATTTGTGTTGGCAGATTCCTTTTGGAAATTAATATAATTGATAACAATTATTAATTTCTTTAAATTATTTTATTATTCATTTATTTGAATTTTTTAAAAGATCCTGATATTTTGGTAAAGTTCCCATAATATAATTTGTGATTTTATTCTTTTTATTAGACAATATCTATGAAAAAAATCATCCAAATCTAAGATAGGAAGATGTGAGATAAGTTTCATAGTCTAATACTCGAATAGACCATTATTTGGTTGGATCTATTATCAACATTATTCAATCTCTTGGTCAAGTGGGTGGTGTGAACCAAGGATGTGTGGTGAATCATAAATCTATGTTCACTAAACATCATTCTACATACTTTTTAGTGATAAATTTCTTCATGAATCTAAGTACTATTTTGAGAGGATTATGTGGATCTTCAAAATATTGAAGACTCATAAAGGATAGAAGGTGATAGATTTTCATATATTCACTCGAGGGACTATAATGGATATGGTTGTACATTATTATGAAACCCAAGTTGCATGAGGAACATAACTTGAATTATTTAATTGAAATCATTAATCAGGTGTTTTACCCTGAGATGTTATGTGTGGTAAATTCCCATTTGTTTATGACCATGATGCTGGTGGAGTGTATCGTTATGGACTATTCTACCAAATTTACTATGTTGGTGCATATAGAACTAGATCATTCCACTAATTATTTATTTAATCCTATGATATTTGAGATGGGACTGTGTCTTGATATTATGATGATGTTGATTCTCATGTTCCTTCTGACCATTATGGTTGTAGTTGAAAAAGAATCTTTGACTAACGCATACTTTTATAGGAATATAGGTTTCTGTGGAGATTCGGTTGGTTTAATTATTATAAATATAGAATCTTCTATCTATGAAATGAAACGTAATGTTGTTTAGTTTTCTTCAAGATCAATTCCAGTGTCTTCTATAGGGAATGAGTAGGTTGAATTCAATCAGTTTCGTTTTTTGATACTTACTTGGCCAAAATGTTTGGAGGAACCTAAGTTGTTTAATTATTGTGGAATAATGACCCATCAAGATATTTTCTATGAAAGGATGTCTATGTTTAGAAATGTAGGACCCACTCTCACCAAGGGATAATAGGTTTATACTGATGCTTGAAATTGTAGTGGGGAAAATCCTCAGGCCAAAGCAGATGTTCATGTGGATATGACTAGATTCCTTTATGTGACTACGTATTCCCAAGAAAAATCTAAATTAGTTCTAGCTAATGTTAGTTGTATTGAATTTATTTCATATTTTATGGTGCTAGATTCATTTCATAGAAGTTGTTCTCATTCATTAATATTTTCAATGTTTTTTTAGGTTTTGGGATTCTATTCATAGATTATGCCATATCTGTTGGATCCTTCCTTACATTTGTCAAAGTGGTTTTAAAAATGTTTCAAGTGTCGTTCTTGACAGCTGATGATAGCCAATTCAATATAGGATGGGACTTCATGGTTCCTGATATTGACATATTCTAATTGATTATAAAATTAAATTGGATGACATTGTTGAGGCCTAGATAGAATGTTATCGCTAATGGTTATAGTTCTTATCATCCAATGGGGTCACCCATTTCTCTTAGGGTAAGCAGAACTCTAGACCAAGAAGGGAAGGGGATGTTGTTTTTTATGTTGTGGTAATATCATGTTTGTTTTTAGATAAATTTTCTAATGCATTTGACCCATCCTTAGGTCTTCAAATTGTGATAGTAGTATGTAAATAACCTCTAAGGATTTTCTGGTTATTATTTTGTTTACCACCCCTGAGAGAGGTTGATTTTACTATTTACCTGCTCCCCGGTATGATGGCCATTTCTATGAAATATTATCAAATTTTACACGCCTAGTTATTGGAACATAAGTTCTAGAATAATGTCCTAGAGGACAAAGGATTCATTCAACCCAAAATGTAACTGATGTTTTCCCATGTTCAATTTTCTAGGTTGTAATATTGGAGCCTCATTATTATTATATACAATCGAATGTTAAATAGAGTGACTATTAATAATAGATATCATTTCTTGTGGATTGATGATATTCATGAAAAACATAGAGGGGAATATTGGTTTTGAATGATTGAACTATGGAGAGGTTACCACTAGTTGTCGGTTTGAAAAGAGGATATACCTTTGACAGCTATTCGGATTTAGTATATGAATTTTGAGTTTATGATTATGTCATTCTGTCTGACTAATTTCCCTCTGGTGTTTATAGAGTTTAGGAATTGTATTTTTTTCATCATTACAAGACCCTTTTTTTATTTATTTTTTTGATGATATTTTGGTGGAATATAAATCAAAGGAGAGCATAGGGTCCATTTTTATATCATTACAAGATTCTTGAATGATCATCGTCTCTATGGTAATCTTTCCAAATGGGATTTTTCAATTTTGGGAGTGAAATTTTATTGTAATGTGATTTCTGAGAGGGGATTTTTTCACACCTACCATGTTATATTAATTTTTTTTAATTCTTGTCCTCGGGTTCTCTCACCATGGTTCGAAATGGGTCTCAGATCAAAATTGATGACGTTTAATGTGTTTACTGGGTTTTGGAACATTGTGTGGTCACCCCACATTTGGTGCTAGCCATGAATCCGGCCCTACTATCGCACAATTTCCTATTATTATTATTATTTATTATAATAAATGTTATTATTATTTTAATTATCATTATTCTATGTATTGTTATTTCTATTATTATTTTGTGATTGTTATTTTATTATTGTTGTTGTTTTCATATTATCCTAATTATAATTTTTATTCTTAATAATATTATTATTATTCTCATTATTATTATTTTTTATAATTATCATAATTATTGTTAATAAATTATATTAAACTTACATTTATTATTGTTACTTTTATTATTGTTGTTTTTGGTTTTATTATTGTTATTATTGTTATTTGGGTATTATTATTATATTTGTTTTAATCATTAATATTAATATCACTAATATTATTATTAATTGTAATAATAATTTTTTTTGTAATAAAACCCCTAAAATCATAATCTACCAGTATACATGTGCCCCCCTTTTCCCATTCCAGGCCATGGCATGTACCCCTCTTTCCCCTTCCCAGTCCATGCACAACAGGCCTCCCCCATACTCCATCTCGTCGGCCTCGACCTTTCCATCTCTGATTCTCCCTACACCCAGTCGTCCTGGCCTCCCACCTGCACCTAGCCTCGGTCCCGCTCTGGCCTCCCCTCCTCGTTCCCTCCCTCTTCTCATGGCGTTTCACCTAGCCCGGCCACCAGCTTGCGCCAACCAACAACACCCCTACCCCTCCGATAGCCTTGCCTACAAGCCTCCTAAAACCCAACTCACCGCTCCACATACATCTGGCTCACTCCCAACCCCATTTGCAGACCTTTCCCTAACCAGTTCACCCCCTCGGTATCCCCCCCCCACCTCACTACCCTGTTTTTTTCTTCCACTGGCCAACATTCTCCCTCCAGTGTGCGGCATCAGGCCACCTCCGCATTTCTCCTCCGCCAGATCCGGCCACCCTCGCCTGACCGCTCCATCATCTGTCGCAAGACCCCACCTCCCTTCCCCTCTTCCTTCATCATGCCGACCATCTCCCTCACCACTACAACCCCCCATATTTATGGTGAGCTTTACCCCTTGAATGCATTGTTTTTGGCTGCCCTGACCCCTTGCACTGCCCCTCCTAGCGCAGACTCCTGTCCTCCTGTCCTCCTATATGTTTATCTATTTATTTATTTACATATTGATTAATTAATTCATTTATTTATTTATTTATCGTTCCATTATTTCATCAGTGGTGTTTTTATGTGTTTGGTAGAAACCCTAACAGCGTGGTTGTGCTACATGCATTTTTTACATTTCATTAGGTGTGCGGGTAAACTGCAGGGCGTTGTTTCCCCTCCTATTGATGTTTCATCATGTCTGCACTCAACATTGAGGTAGGAGAGCCGAAATTTTCCTTTTCTATTAAATCCATTTAATTCTTGATTGATTTTATTTATGTATTTTACCTATTTCAAATTCTCACACAACAATTAGTTAATATGTTATAGTGTTTTTTAATTTATTTGTTTTGTTAGAAACAATTTTGTATTATTTTATTAGTTAAATTTATGTGTACTTATGAAGGTTGTTTTCCATGGATTTCCAAAACTCTTTTGATAATGTTTTTGATAAGAAAATATTTTTTTAAATTACTCTCGAATAGTTTATCATGGAGTTTTCTATATTTGGGTAACTTGTTTTACCTGGTTATAGAATCATTAAAAATTCGTTTTGTTTGCTTATTCAGATTATTTATGCATTCTTTGGTCTACTTATGAAATTTTTTTAGAAAATTATTTTCTTGTTCATAAATATATTTGATAACTAGTTGAGTTCTAGAAGTATTTTATAAATTGCATAGTCAGTTAATCAAATTGTGTTGATTTTTTGAAACTTATTTGAATATGGTTTTTGGTTTTTGTTTTCTATCAAAAGAGTATTTTAAGTGTGTTTACTTTGGTGGTTATGGAATAGTGGGTTTGTTACGATATTTTGCGATTGGATTAATGCTTCCAATATGAGGGTTGGTGTTATTTCAAATAAGGGGAGTTGTTGATTTTGATTTTGAAAGTGGTTCTTGGATCCCAAAGGATATAGGTTCGTTGTGTGTTTTCAAATAAGTGGTTTTAAATGTGTTCCTCAAGGATTTATATTGTTTGGATTTATAAATTTGTAAGAAGTATTAGGAAGATGTTTTGGGTAAATTAATTTTGACATGCTGACTCAAAGGACCATTTGGAACAATCAATTCAAAGGTGATGTTTGGGTAACTCTTTAGGATATTTTGGACTTAGAGGCCCATTTGGATCTTCTATTTCATGGGTGGAGTTTTGTCAACTTTTAGAAATGTTTGTGTTTTTAGGTTTTGTGTGTATGGGAAAAGTTTTAATTTTTTTTAGAATAATGATTTAGATATGGGTGTTTCATGATTGCCCATTTTAAACATTCATCTTTAATGTAATTTTTGCATTGACTCTTTGAAATGATGACGTTTTGATTACTGTATGCCCATATGACAACTTTAGTATTTTGAGAAAAGATTTCAAATGGTTTTAATGATTGGAATGGCATGATGGCCTGGTTGGAACTTTGTTAAAGTGAGACTACTGAATGTGTATTGGAGGTGCTCATGTCTAGTGAAACCCTTTATGGGTGAACATATAGTAAGCGTCCATGTTTGGGTTAGGAAAGTGTGGTGAGATGAGTCACACGTGGGAGGGCCTTCCTAGTTACCAAGTATTATTATCACCACCGTGGTTTCCTAGACTACTTTTAGATGGTCGTGTAACAGTTGCTAGCCAACCCAGATTAGATGGGTTGGTACCCCTGGATTTATTGTTAGGCCAGGTGGGATTTTCCACTTGATTGGTCAGTTAGGGTGGCCAGATAGTTATAGACCTAGGAGCTTCACCATACACTGGCAGGTGGTTTTGAAACCGAGTACGTCCAGGGGTCATCTAGTGATGTTCAAGATCACCCATGGTTACTCTCATACATATATATCTTGTTCACTTTTCTCGTACTAGTTTGTTTTCATCCATCCTTGTTTTCCTGTATTATTTTATCCCAGTTTTGTTATATGTTGTTTCAGTTTTTTTTATAAAATGAAAAGAAAATTTTATGGAACATGCATGTAGTGTCTCCTGGATTCTTGAATGGGAAAATTCATGTTGCTTATTTTAAAATGTGAAAACCCTTCTTTTATAAATGTTTTTCAAACTTGTGTTAATGGATTGTTTAGTGAAAGGAGATGTTGGATTCTGTGGTTTATTTTTGTATCCCAACTGAGAATCGTGGTGATCATGCCTATCATATTCTTCAGTTTGAAGTCCCAGTTCCTGTTCAAGTTCCTAGTTCAACTACTCAGTGTTGGAGCAGAATTAGTTATGAGTTGGTTGGTGACCAAGATGGCCTTCTAGAGGTACGTCGAGCTGTTCAGTTGATTTCTTTTTACGTTGCTATAGTTTATCTATAATCATTCTATTTATTCTTGGTTATTCACTTATATTTTGGGCCAAATAATTCCCAAAAATTAAACTATGATGCCTGTTACTAGTTGCCAGCCCGTGGGGATTAGGAATGCGCTTCGGGCCATGTCGAGGACTGGATCAGGTGACAGGTGTAGGGTCTACCCAGGATAGTTCATTACAAAATGGTATCAAAGGGCCCTTGTAATTTGGTATGTATTGTAGATGGAGATTAGTTTTGTCATTACATGAGAGGCTGGTGTGGGAAAGATGTCTTGAACCCTCTCCTATTCCGAACCTTGAGTTTCCAGGGGAATTCTGGGAATTGAGTTCTTGTCTCGTTCTAATTTGTTTTGGACTTAGGGATGCCAACAGAGGAAAACCAATGTTACACTGTTATTTTACATGGCTTACTTCCCCATGTGGAGTCATCGTACATAGTTTAAGTCCCTCCTACTCATTGACACTTGGTTGGGGCATGGCCCACTACCATGTCGATAGGATAAGAATGACTACTAGTCCCTCCCTTCGGTGATTTGATACTAGTTAAGTGTTGTCTTGGTTATGGTTGGTTTAAGTGAATTATCAAAAATGAAAAATGTTTTTTGAAATAAGAATTAATTCTTTTACATGGTTTTAAATTTGTGAAATTGATTTTTTAAACTGAAAGCACTTATTCAAAAAATATGGTATTTGCTTGGAACTGGTAAAGATATGGTTTGGGTGAAACCGAGGGTACACTCTGTGAATGTTTGTACATATCATAGAGTGCATGGGAAGTGCGTTTTGGTGCATATTGATAAAAGTGGATGAAGACATGGACAATGTTTCATGGGATTTCTGGTGTGTGCACTTGGAAATAAATGCTTGACCTTGTTCTTTTCTAAAATGATTTTAAAAAGGGAAAATGATTTTTTGGAATTGAATTTGGTTTGGAAAGTGGGTTTCGTATTTGGAAAGTGGCATTGAAAGAAAGAGGTTTTGAAATCTAAAATGAAAAAGTGAATTTGGGATCTGTTTAAATTTTCTTGTTTATTTGGAGCTATTTTTTTTGGATGAGGGCTATTTCTTTGATGTTTCTTTGGATTGATGACAGTTTTGGATCTATGTTTTTTATGTTTTTCAGAAAAGGCTGCCTAGAAAGGTCGCCAAAGTTTCTGATAATTCATTCCCGGTTTTGGTCCTTCTCATACATTTCATATCTTCACGGTGACCAGGGTCCATTAGAAGCAGAAGAGTGGCTTGAAGAGGTCGAATGTGATTTCAAGGTATTGGGGACTCATGAAGCTGTCAGAGTGCGTGTTGTTTTCGGGTCACTTGAAGTTCCAACTCTGGATGAATGGGATTTGGTCACCCTACCATCACTCCAAGTTGAGATAATGTGGGATTTCATTAAATCTGTCTTCATTTGATGTTTTATACATAAAGAGGTGAAGAAGAAGATAAGGGAAGAGCTAATGTGTATTCAAAAAACTCAACAGACGGTGAAAGCATATGTTGAACATTTCAAGAAACTTCTGTACTTTAATCCAGAGGTAGTGTCACAGGATTTGATGAAGACTTCACTCTTCATCGGGGGTATTCATCCAAAGATCAATGAGAAGGTCCTGCCTTCTAAGGACCACTATTTTGAGAAGCTGATAGATGAGGCGTTCCAAGCTGAGTTGGTATTTACAGTGCAGGTAGTTGGAAATCCAGTGTATCTTGTTGCTCGTGATGGTTCCCCACCTGGCGAGCAAGGTGTGCCCGAGGAACCTATTTCTAAAGAGTCCTCTGCAGTGGTTTTGGCTTCCAGTTCATCAGACTATTTAGTGGTGTGCCACCAGTGTCTTCCTTTCGGGCATGTAAAGTCGTCATGTCGCATATCCATGCCATCGGTGTGTGTGTATGGTTCATATAGAGAAGTTCTTCCTAAATCTTAAACTGAAGGAGATGCTATGACTGGAGGAATTTCAGTGACTAACTGTAAGTCAAGAGTTGCTTCCGCCATCAGAGCCCTAGACACAGGCCTTGGGGTGAAACTTGCGCTAATTCAGGAGTTTCCAGGGCCATGAAGCCTTGGTCCGAGTTTTGTGTTCCGTGTTGGCAATGGAACATTTAAAGAATTTTTGTACTTTTTTTCTGTTGTTAATGGTTTCATGTCGTTTTAAGTCTGTTTCTTCATCGTGCATTTGTAATAGAAATTTTTTCTTGTAATCCAATAGTTATTTCTATCGGATTATGGTTTTCTGTATCGTGTGTTTTTCTTAAAAGTGTGTTTGAACCTTGTATATGTTGGTCTTTGTTTGGCAGTGTCTATTTGGAGATTTAATTGCATGTGGAGGAGTCAAGGCTTGTGGTTATGCTCAAATTCACTGTTTGGGGTTATGTACTTCTCAGTGGTTTTCTCCTAATGGTGGTAGTTTCTGGTTTGGTTGGACAGTTGCAAGATCTAGTGAAAGTGTTGTTCGCTTGTGCTATAAAAGTTTGTTCGAATTGGTTGGGATTTCCTACGTCAGACCCCCTTCCCAGGGGGTATGTTTGGGTGTTGAATATATGAAATAACTATGTACTTTTGGTGTGGAGAACCCTCTCATGTTCTTAGGATCTTTTGTGTTGTTGTTTCTTTCAGTTTCAAGTGGTCATGGATTCTTGCATTGTCCATTATTCAGCTGGGTGACTTTCTGGGGGAGAAAGTGTCTGTGGTGGGGAGAATTGTCACACCCTCCTTCTTAAAGTAATTTTAATTTTATTAATTTTTGGACCCATGTTATCTCACCAATGTCCAAACTGGCTCCTAGATCAAAATTGATGACATTAAATGTTTTTATTGGGTTTCAGACCTGCGAGCGGTCACCCCACATTTGGAGGTAGCTCCACAACTAGCACTAGTGTCTAGGAACTTATTATTATTATTGTTATTTATATTAATTGTTATTATTATTTTCATTATAATTATTCTATATATTATTATTTCTTTTATTATTGTGTTATTGTTACTTAATTAATATTATTATTGTTTATATTATCTGAATTAAAATTGTTATTATTAATAATAATATTATTATTTTCATTATTATTGTTTTTATAGTTATCATTTTTATTGTTAATAAATTTTATTAAAATTACCTTTATTATAGTTAATTTTGTTTATATTGTTTTTCATTTTATTATTATTATTATTATTATTATTATTATGGTATTATTATTATTGTTGTTGTTATTATCATTAATATTAATATCAGTAATAATATTATTATTATTTTTAATAATATTTTTGTTATAAAAAACCCCTAAAACCCTAATATACATGCATACCCCCCCCCCTATTTCATGTTCCATGCCGCATCCCGCACCCCTCTTTCCCCTTCACAGCTCGCACGCACCAGGCCTCCCCCGCACACCTTATCACCGGCCTCGATCTTGCCCTCCCCAGTTCTCCCCATGCCCGTCCATCCTGGCCTCCCACCTACACCTCGCCTCGATCTCATTCTGGCCTCCCCTCTTGGTTCTCGACCTCCTCTGGTGGCATTTCAGCCTGCCCGGCCACCGTCTTGCACCTGCAAGCAGCACACCAACCCCTCCGCCAGACATGCATACTGGCCTCCTTGAACCCAGCTGACCCCTCGACATGCATCCGGATCTCTCCTAACCCCCTTAGTGGACCTCACCCTCTTCAGGTATCCCCCTCGCTACCCCCTACCTTGTTTTTCTCCCAACGCTGGACAAAATCCTTCCTACGGTATGCTGCATCAGGCCACCTCCACCTTGCCCCCTACGCCAGCTTCACTGACCCTCACCTGGCCGCTCTGGAAGCATCTGCAAGTCCCCACCTCCCATACCCTCTTCATTTGGCCTTCCGACCAGATCTAGGACTACTGCAAGCCCCCCCTTTTTCCAGTGACATTCACCCCTTTTTCCCCATGTTTTTTGAAGTACTGACTCCCTGCACCACCCCTCCGGGCTCAGAATTCTCTCCTATGGTATATCTATTTATCTATTTATTTACATATTGATTCATTAATTAATTAAATTTTTTATTTACCTTATATTCATTTTATTTGTGGTGTTTCTATGTGTTTTTGTCGAAACCCTAACGTCGTGGTTGTGCTACATGTGTTTTTCATATTGCTTTAGGTGTACGGGTAATCCAAGGGCATTTTTTCCCCTCTTGTTGATGTTTTACCGTATCCGTGCTCAACATTGAGGTAGGAGAACACACATTTTCCATTCTGATTAAATGAATTAAATGTTTCATTGATTTTAGTTATGTCTTTGACTAGTTTTGCATTCTCCCACTGCAATTAGTAAATATGTTATAGTGTTTTTCAATATATTTATTTTTTTAGAAATAGTTTTGATGTATTATTTTTAGTTAAATTTATGTGTACTTATGAATGTTTTTTTATGTGGATGTCAAAAACTATTTTGATAATGTTTTCAATATGACAATGTTTTTCACATTACTCCTAAATAGGTTATCATGGAGTTTATAGATTTGGGTAACTTGTTTAACCTGGTTATAGAATCATTTACCATTCATGTAGTTTGCTTATACAGATTGTTTATGCATTGTTTTTTCTACTTAAGAAAATTGTTTATAAATATATTTTCTTGATCATAAGAGTATTTGTAAACTGGATGAGTCTTGGTATTTTTTTATAAATTGCACAGTCAGTTTATCAAATTGTGTGAATGTTTTGAAACTTATTTGGTTATGGGTTTGGTTTGCATTTTCTTTCGATAGAGGATTTTGAGTTTATTTACTTTGGTGGTTATGGAATAGTGGTTGGGTTAAGATATTTTGAGAAGGGACTAATGTTTCCAATATGAGGGTTAGTGTTATTTCAAATAATGGGAGAGGTTAAGTTATATTTTAAAAATTGTTCTTGGATCCCAAAGGTTGGGGTTCATTATGTGTTTTCAAAGAAGTGGTTTTATATGTGTACCTCTAGGATTTGGCCTATTTGTATTTCTATATTTAAACGTGGTTTTGGGAAGATGTTTTCGATAAATGAATATAGATATTTCGACTCAAAGGCCCATTTGGAACATTCAGTTCAAAGGTGATGTTTGGGTAATGCTTTTGGATATTTTGGACATAAAGGCCCGTTTGGATCTTCTAATTCATGGCTGGGGTTGTGTTAACTTTTATAATGGTTTGTATTTGGAATTATATGTGTCTGGTTGGAGTTTTAAATGTTTTTAGAATAATTATTTCGATATGGGTGTGTTGTGATGGCCCGTTTGGAACATTCAACTTTAATGTAATGCTTGATTTGACTCTTTAAAATGATGACGTTTTGATTACTGTAAGCCCGTTTAACAAGTTCAGTATTTTGAAAAATGATTTCAAATTGTTATAATGTTTCTCATGGCATAACAGCACGGTTGGAACTTTGTTAATGTCATACTACTGAATGTGTATTGGGGGTGCTCTTGTCTTGTGTAACCCTTTATGGGTGAACGTATAAGAAGAGTCCCTATTTGGGGTAGGAAAGTGCGGTAAGATGAGTCACCCGTGCAAGAGCCTTCTTACTTACACAGTATTATTATCACCACCATGGGTTTCTCGGTGTATTTTAGATGATCGAGTGAAGGTTGCTGACCAACCCCAATTAGATGGGTTGGTATCCCCTAGATTTGTTGTTAGGCCATGCGGGATTTTTCAGTGGATTGGCTAGTTAGGGTGGCTAGTTGTTTATAGACTTAAGTGCTTCACAATATGCCGACAGGTGGTTCCGAAACTATGTACATCCAAGGGTCTTCTAGGGATGTTTAGGATCACCCATGGTTACTCTCTTACTTATATTTCTTATTCACTTTTTTTCATACTAGTTTGTTTTTAGCCTACCTTGTTTACTTGTATTATTTTATCCGATTTTTGTTATCTATTGTTTTAGTTTTTTTTATAAAATAAAAAGAAAATTTTATGGAACATGCATGTAGCGTCTGCTGGATTCCTGAATGGGAAAATTCATGTTGCTTATTTTAAAATGTGAAAAACATACTTTTATAATTGTATTTAAAACTTGTGTTAATGGATTGTTTCAGGAAAGGAGATTTTGGATTCTGTGATTTATTTTTGAATCCCTTCTGAGTATGTTAGTGATCACACCTATCACATTCTATTAGTTGCATGCTCAATTCTTGTTTAGGTTCCTAGTTCAACTACTCAGTGTTGGTTCAGACCTTGTTTTGAGTTGGGTGGTGACCTAGAAGGTCCCATGGTGGTACGCCAAGCTAATTAGTTTAATTATTTTTCTCCTGCTAGAGTTTAGCTCTAATCGTTCTGTTTATTCTTGGTTATTCACTTATCTTTTGGGCCAAATAATTCCCAACAATTAAACATTGATGTCCGGTACTGGTTGATAGCCCATGGGGATTGGGAATGCACTTTGATCCATGTCACAGACTGGATCAGGTTACCGGTTCAGGGCAGACCTAGGTTGGTTCATGACATATTTCCATTAGAACTCAAAAAGACACATTTAGTGAATTTTTGGGAGTATCCCAATAATTTGTTTGAGAAATAAAACATATTGGGTTTGGTTGGTTACTATTGACGACTTGTTCATTCTTTCTCTATTCTCACAACATCGATGACTACTTTAACCCATATGGGTTTAATTTTAGAATATATTGAAAACTATTAGAATTATTTTGAGGATCTGATGTTGAAGTTAAATTCAACACCATTATTAATACTTCGTGAACCACATTTGAATTATGATGCTTTTTGTGATGATTCTCTAATATGTTTGGTATGTGCACTCATTCAAGGGAAAAAGGTTGTGGCATATGTCTCCAACTAGTTATTCGCTCATGAGAGGAACTACCATACCCAAGATCTTTATTTGTCATTGGTTATGTTAGAACTTAATATATTGTGTCACTATCTCTTTGGGGACCATTTAATAGTGTATAAATATTTTAATACGTTAAAATATATATTTAATACGAGGAATATGAACTTTGGATAGAGATTTTGTGTGGAGTATCTTCAGACTATTGAATTTGATATTACATACTCCCAATGAAGGTAAATGTGATTTCCAATTCTGTGAGAATAAAATTACCAACACAAGCCATGAAAGAATCAATTGAGAATTGATATTTGATGATTTTGTTTGATAAGACAGAATTTGGAGTGGAAGTTTTTGGTTAACATGTGTTATTTCATTTGATGATACCTTGCTTATATTTTTATGAGCATGTTTGGGTCTGGTAGGTGGCATAAACTGAGACTCAGTTTTTTAGTAAAATACATTATAGTGGGGAGACATTTGTTGGGTGGTCTTAGTCACATAGTGGTGAATTGGTCTTCATGAGTATTTTGGTTATTCTATTTTCACTGAGGAAAAACATAGTAGATAGTGTACACTGGTATTGTTGATCTAAAAAAACGGGGGATACCAAGATGTATCATGACATGAGATGTTGGTATTCGTGGTAAGAAATTAGGTGATCAATTACATATTTTCATTCATTGATTCGTAATTTTCGGAAATGATGGTGGAAGACCAAAGAATTTTGGGTTTCTTTCATCCCTTATCCATTCTAGTATATAAGTGGGATATGATTTCAATAAATTTTATCATTTTTTTCATGAACTTATTTTGTTAAGGATGTGATTTGGGTGAACATTTATTAGCTCAAAAAATAAGCATATTTCATCCCTTTTATTGATATGATGATAGTAAAATGGATTGGGCACTTGAATGCATGATAGATAATGAGACTTCATGGGGTTCTATTTGTGGTTGAATCTAACAGGGTCTTGAGGTTCAGGTCTAGTTTCTAAAAAGTTTTAATGGATGCTATGGGTTCCCTTATTACATTGATCATGTATTGACATATGAAAATGGATTGCAAGATATAGAGGACTATCCTAGTTTATGAGGATATGCTCTGGTATTATGTGATTGACTTTGGAGTATATCGGAAAAAACATATGTCCATGGTGATATTTTCATACTATAATATTTATAATGAATATATTAGGTTGGAAAACTTTTTAGGATTTCTATTGGAGACCATGTAGATCTCCATTGTGTTGGAAATTTTTGGGAGAGTGGTCCTTGGTTGGGAAGAGTCTCTTTCAAGAGAAAATATATTTGGTGTAGTTTATTAGGTGGATATTGATCGCTCTGAACATTTCCATAAATTTTATGTAGACTGTATAAATCAATGAATGGGGATTGGGAATGGTGATTTGGTTTTTCATACAGTTTCGCCTCTCTTGGGACATTATCGGTTGGGTATGTAGGGTAATTTGTAATTGAGGTTGTGGTTCAAATTGACATCATTCCATGACTACAAAAGGTGGTCATTCGATTAAACATACCATTGGGTTTGACTTTTATCCATGATATGATTCATGTTCCCCCATTGACAAGCTATATACTGGATCCTTTCCATGTGATTGGATGGGAGAATGTTGATCATGAGACCTAAAAAACATTGGTTGAATAATTAGTTCGGATTGTAGATCATTGTGATAAGGTAATATGCAATAAAATTATTCCTGAGCTCGAGGTTCTTTGATAGTGTAGATGGTATATCCTTGGGACATGGGAGAGCTAATTATTTATGAGTTAGTTCTGGACATAATATTTTTTGATTCCAACAATATGTGTTCTTTTAGGGGGAATAAATAATTTATGATAGGGATATTGTAACACCTTGTTAAACTATTCAGTTACATCCTTGTTTATGTTTTATTTTTCATCCATTCGTTGGATATTTTTTGGGCCTCTCGATGGTGGACTTCCTTTTCTTGTGAAAATTACCAAATAATCAGGGATATAAATTTTTCCAATTAAAGGATTTTGGGGAAAAAACTTGAGAAATTCATAGTAGAGTTCTTCCTATCATTGGATAATTACCCATGTTGGATTTTTGAGTTTTCTTCTTGAACATGTTGTCCTCTAGTCTACTGTGAATATACCCTCCATGTAATGGGGTTAAAAATGTGTAATTGTATCACCAAATATTCAATGAATTGATATAGTTTGCGAATGGTCTACACGCTGTGTTATAGGTTCACATCATGTAATGATCTAAATCAGTTTGTAATAAAATTGGGATTGAATTATACATTAATAATTTCAATCAATAAATTGACAACAATAAATCATTACAGGTTATGAATTTTTTATGATGAATTCCTTTTAACGATGTTGTACATTTTATCAAGTGTTCATTCCATATGTAGCCTCCCTTCGTGCATCCCAGTGTTCTCCAAGAAGAATTTTTGGGATCCTTTATCACTCTAGATATTTCATTCGGTGATAGGTTATCATGTTTTTTTGGGGTTCCCTTAGGGTATGTTATACTTATTTTTATTTTATCCTTTTGTTGTAGAAAAAATATACACAATGTTTTCTATTTATATTTTTGATCAGATAGTGTTTTTTATCTATCTCGTTCATCCTCAATGAATTACTTGTCTTTCAAAGGATACACTCAAGGATTCCAATCACCATTGACAACAACATCTAGTTTCATTCGAGTCTAAGGTATGTGTTTCTATAAAATAGGTTAATAAAATGAATTACTTATAATTCTAGGTAAATTCCTTTTGGTTTTTCATATAGTTTATATTATATTTGGTTCAAGGTATTTTCTTCGAAATCCATTTTTTTTCAAAAATGGTTTTCAATAAAAGTTGATCTTCTCGGTTTTGAATGTGTTTTACAAACACTAAAGCTGATTGGAAAATATTTGAAAATGTTTTAAAAAAAATTAACATGTTTTAGAACTGTATTTTGATATTTAGAACATTGAGAAACATGGGTGTGGTAGGAAAGAGAAACATATAGCCTCAGTGTGTGTGGACCCACTAAAAGGTAACCATTCCACTCTCGATTGACTATGGTAGGGAACGATATTGGTTGGATCAAATGTTATTCCAATTTAGGCTCTTGAGTATCTAGTAAGCATTGTCCCATAGGTCAGTGAACAAAATGAGGATCTTTTCTATTTACTATTTTATGTTTCATGGTTGTTTTTATAAAGATTATTTCTCACATGGTATTGTATGAGGTTGTGTTACATAGACTCATATAATAGTTTGATTCATTAATATGTGTTTACTTGATTACAACTTGATGAATGGATATTCTTTCTTTTTTATATCACTTATTAATTTCATATTTATTGATTTAAAATATTAAAGGATATTATAAATACTAAATGGAAAATGATTTGAAAATGAATTGGTATTATAAACAAGAATTGGAAAAACGATTTTCTTTTAAAATACACAACCATTGAATTATTTTTATTAGACCTTACATGGAATCATTGGTTATATCTAATTGTTATTTTTTTTCTCAAACCCAACTTTTTTCTTTTAGGTGAATGGAGATGTTGTGTTATCGGATACATGTAATGAACCTAGAATCATATATCATGTTAGATTCTCCTTTTTCATTATATTTTTTTTTGGGTGGATTGGAGGTGACTATTGGTCACACGGTGACTTGTTGGCATTTCATTATTCATACATTCGACTTTACCCAGTTTTTATTCGGTTTGATGGATCTGATAACGTCTTTTTATTAATCGTAGTACTCTAGATAGATGTATGGTTTCATTATATACATGGAATTTTTCTCTATTTTTTCTTCAACTCGCCATGTGATGCTGTGAATGGGTGTATGGTTTGGTTTAACAATGTTTCTTTATTAAAAGTGCTCCTAATGGTAGAAAATTCCATACACGATGAGTACATTAAAACAAAGATTCCGTTAACATTGTCTATAACAAAAAAATTGTCGTTTTTTTGTATACTACATGAATATTTATTTTAAAAAAATTAAAATTAAAAATTGGTAAAAATGTATCTATAAAATAATTTTTAAATGGTCAAAAAATTAGAATACTTTTTTAGAAAACATTATTTTTTATGAAAATGAATTTTTGATCAAAGAGAAAAATAAATTCATAATTTCTAAAAAAACATTTTCTTAATTTGTTTAGGTACCAATTTTTAGAAAAAATTAAAATTACACGGAACTATCATGGATAAAAATAATAGAATAAACTGATGTTGGTTTATTATAATACAATAAAATAATTTTCTTCATCAAGTGAATGTATAGAACTAGGTTCTAGTAGGCCTGAATCAGCCACTTGAGGGTCCAGAGTGGAAGTAAGATTGTATATCGATGGACATTGTGATAGGTTAACCATGCATGTCGAGGGGATGCGATTCCATCTGGGTGGTCACTGATCGACTCACCAAGTTCTCCTACTTCATAAAAATTGGGAGCAGGGATCCATTGTAATCATGGGATGCCTCTGAATTTAAGAGATAGTTCAACATCATAGAGTTACTACAGCATCCTGCCTTTTTATCACATAATCTTTCATTACATTTTACAAAACTGAGGATCTTTAAGGTTTAATGTCTTGGAAACACGGAACTTTAAACATGAAAACATAAAAGATTCTTCTTAAACACTTGAAATGATTCTCCTCATGTTCATCTTAAGTTCATTACTGCATCTCATAACCTGGGGACATACATCAAAGGAAAGGGTGATCAGAAGGCCCAGTAAGGTAAACAAGATAATCATTTTACATGTGAACTTGAGATACTTCAATAAGGTCATGAAAAGAACATTAAAGGACTGTGAAAGAAATCATGAGGCATATGATAATAAAAATAACATTTTTCATAACTTGAATATGTGGATGCATCATTTAACATAGACAATCATGAACATATCACCAAGGTCCATCCTCAAGGTGTCATTTGAAAATTACCAAGGTTATTCACCAAGGTATCGTGAAAATTGTAATCTCTAGTTGTTACATCATTACCCAATGCATTGGAGCGCTATCAGGGCGCACCCTTAAATTTTCCTTTTTTATCATGTGAGCCACATATATCATCATCATACATTTCATAAATAACCCATATAGAATTAAATAAATGGGTTTCATTTCATAATCATAACGTTTTGAAAACTGCTTTAAGGACATGATCTTTACATCACTTTAAACCCATGGAAGGGGAGAGCGGGTTTCATGTATGTAAATCCAAGAATTTAAAATAGAACATTTTGGTATATATGTGAATACCCATATAGAATAGAGAGCTTTTATTATTCACTTAATAAAATCAAAGAAAGAGATAGACATTTTGAGACGAAAATTCTACAGCATAACGGCTATGTTACAGGGTTTTAGAAAAAAATGAAAAGAGAGGGGACATGGGTCAAACATTCATAAATGACCCATAAAACAGTAGACGGACAGAATATAAGCAATTTAAGAACATGGTAATGAAATTTGAAAATATACCATATGAAATGAAGAACATGAAAGGAAGTCAAAAATAAGATTTCTCTTATGAAAATTTGGCAGCCTAACGGCATCAAATAAACTTCAACCAAAATTGTATTGACGAGATCAAATAGGGCCTCTCATCATATTAACATAAATGTTCAGTATTATATATATAGAGATCATACCCCAACATAATAAAAAGTAACTTGCAATACTTGACATGGAATTATATCTTTGAAAAGGGAGAAAGGTGCAAGGACCACTTATAAATTCAGCAGCCTAAAGACGCCACTTAAACTACAAAATAATGAATTGAAGAGATCAAATGGGGTCTCTAATAATATGGTCATAAAATATCAGTATGATAGATATAGAGATCATACCCCAAAATAACAAAAAGGAACTTGAAATAATTTACACGAATGTAGAACTTCAAAATGAGAAGGGTGAAGAACCACTTAAAAATTCGGCAGCCTAACGACGTTAATTAAAACTTCAAAATACTGAATTGAAGAGATCAAATGGGGTATCTCATCATATGATCATAAAAGATCCGTATGATAAATTTAGAGATCATACCCCAACATAATAAAAAGGAACTTGAAATACTTTACATGAAAATAGATCTTGAAAAATGAGAAGGGAGAAAGAATCCGTTATAAAAATTTCGCCAGCCTAATGGCGCCACTTAAGACATCATAAAACGAAATAATGAGAGTAAGAGGGGATATCTCATTATGTGAAAATGAAAATGGCATTAATATGAGTATATAATAACACCATTTAACAGAAGAACATGGAGAATAAAAGAAATTACATTAAAGATATTTCTTGAAAAGAAAGAGAGAGATCATATCCTTCACCATAAAACAAAATTCATAAAACTCAATGGTTGGGATCTTGAGGGCTTGTGGGAACCATGGGAGGACTACTTGGGAGGTAATGAGACTAGAACATCGTTGGGGGAGAGTGGGGAGTCGAATGGATGAGAGGATGGCTTGGTATTTATAGGGAAAGTGAGGGGACAAGGCATTAATGGCCAAGGGACCCCTCATTAGTGGTTTTGGCAAAACCATGGGCTTTCCCATGGTATTTTCCCATGGTATTGGCCACTTGGGACACCTCATACCTTATCTTACCATTCATAAGTCGACCATATTTATTACATTCTTAATACATCATTTAATGATTTCATTAGACACCTGTAACTTAAAAACTGTATTTTCACTATTCATCAAAAATTCAACTTTCCCAGAATAATCCCAAAATTTCACCTTAACCAAATATCAACGCTCTAATTAAAAATATGAACTCCATGTTATAAAATTAATTTTATAAATATTTTTCATTTAATTTTTAAATAATTACACTATTCACCGGAAATTCATTTTTTCAGAAAAAACCTCAAAAATTACCATAGCATAATATCGGTGCTCTGAGTTCAAAAATGAAATCCGTTTTATAAAAATAATTTTCAAAACATTTTTAATTAAATTTTTAATTAAAAAACACTATTCACTCGAAAAAACTAATACATGAATAATAATTTATGAAACCGTTATTTAACCATTTTATTGAATCACATTACTTAATCAAGGTGCCTAGATTATATAAACACTTTCTTTAAGTGAGATTACTAATCCATTTGGACACATTACTAATCCTAAACATAAAATCACTATTCATAATTTACTATTAATAAAAAATTAAGTTGATCTTATTAGACTCTAAATTTCGTACTGAACATAAATGTAGAAGACCATTTTTCGAAAATCATTACACATTTTTAATTATTTAAGGATTATATAACCATTTTTAAAATATATTTTTTCTAAAGTTCATCAAAAATATGCATACTATATTTACCCGGTCATTTGAAAATTCATAAACATCATCATAAGAAGAAATCCCAATTTTAATTTAAAATAAAGGATTACACAAGGCAGTTACGGTCTTCTTACATAGCCCCTTATCACACCAGCATAGGACCTAAGTGTAAGGTGTGCTAAGGTGAGAGAATCTGATGGAGGCTCGACTAACATCGCACGAGTAGTAATTTCTATTAGATTTAACTTCACGCAAAGGCGATTCCGTTCTAGCTTCACACGATGAAGTTCGGCATGGGTTTGGTCCAGAGCAAAGCCCAGTGGTGCTACCTCCTTCCTAAGTTCTGTTAGATGGGCTTCGATCGGTCCAAGACTACTGGGTGAGGCCATCGAATCTTTTTTCTATAATAATTAACCAAGATTACTTTTATTTAGAGGCAATAATCAAAATGTTTAGTTTCTAGTGGTCATATTGACCAATGGTCATATAACAGTCAAAGCCCAATGGTCTCATTTAAATTATACTCATGTTATCTAATGAAACATTTTTGTTGAGTATAAAAATAAAATAAAATAACACACAATATTAGGAAACAATATTTATTCAAAATTTCGGGTCGTTACAATATTCCCCCCTTAAGAAATTGAATCCTCGAAATTTTTTTTAAAATTGGGTTTTGAAATTTCATTGAAAGTCCCACATCGGAAAAGGAGTCAAAAAAACTATTACTTTAAAAGAAAGAAAGGGAATTAAAAAGGTCACCCGAGTTAACACATACTATGATTCCATGGAGGAAAACATGTATATGGAAGAAAAAAACAAAGAGTCAAGTTCTGGGGGAGAGTGATAGAAAACATGATTAGGAATAAGTTAACCATAAGAAAATCCCAAACTTACGATGTGTGTAAACGGTCTTTGATTACCTTGTAGGAAACGTAAACCAACAACATTTTTGTTTTACAATCCTTTTAATATTTTTTTGGAATTCATTTACTACATAGAACATAAACATAATAAAATATACCTACCTTCATGTAGAGTTTCATCCTTTAATAAGTTTATACCAAAACAAATATTTTCTCCAAACGACGAGCATTCAAAATTACTTGGTCTCATCAAAACACAAGAATCATCTTCTAGAGAATCACATAATCAACAAAAGATTAACTATCTATTTCTTCTATCTTTGAACATTATCCCAAAAAACAGAAAGGGTAAGGTAAAACAACTCTTCAAAAAGAAATAATCCCATATGAATGGAAACTACTTTTAAATCTTCAAAGTTCCATGGTACTACCCAAAGTTCATCATAGTCCATTCCATAAATAACGGTCCTTAAAATTCCTCAAAATAAACCAAACTAAGATTGAAACCCAAATACAAGAAGGATTTGATAACATAGTCTTCCAAAATAAACTTCATTATTCATCTCCAAACAATATCAACCACTCCTAACATCTTATAACAAATGTATCTAACCTAAACATATTTTACACAAGATTGGTTAATCATTCCCATAAGTAACCTAAATTACTATATGTCCACCTTAAATTCGTCGATTCTTCAAAATATAAGTCAACCTTACTCAATGAAAATACCATAGTAATCTATTTACCTCGATCATATAGGGTCCCCAAAATAGTGAACGTCTTCCAAAATAATAATCTTATTTTAATCCCCTAATCATCCCTATCATATTAATACGATAATCTTCGCATTTCCTATCACATTGGTTGTTGGGACATGTTCTTCCATTTCCCACCATTAACTAAGAAGAGAAAGCATAATTAGGGGCTTATGTACTTAGCCAATAATCATGAAAAGGAACTGAAATCATATAAGGATAACTTGTAGAAGAAAAGTATACCCTAACTTGTGATCCCCTAGGATTCCATCTAGGTTATCCATGATCATATATTCTTATGTAAATCTTTATTTTATTTTATCTTTGTTCCTTTAACAATGGTTCATACTAAGCTTGTGAATTTACCAAAGCATATCCCCCGGGAGTGTCGTAACCAAGAGTGCAGCAAGGCCCGTTGTCGTGTACCAGTTCCCATTCGAGTCTAGCTCAAAGTGGTGTTTTCAGGTTTTACCCCTATGTACATCTTTGCCAGAGCCACCTCTACCAGCTCGTATCCAGACAAGGATGTATTTCCTTGGAAACCCCTTACTCAATACTCACCAAAATACCAGGAAGATTTCCTATATTTAAACATTTATATAGGGTTCTTCCTAGAGTTTTCATATCCTAATTTCTACAAATAACTAAACCATCATTTGATACCAATTATAGCATTCCACCTTTTTATCACATAATGTTTCATTACATTTTACAAAACCAAGGATCTTTAAGGTTTAGTGTATTGAAAACCATGAAATTTAAACATGAAAACATAAAAGATTCTTATTAAACACTTGAAATGATTCTCCACATGTTCATCCTAGGTTCATTACTGCATCTCATAACCTAGGGACATACATCAAAAGAAAGGGTGAGCAGAAGTCCCAGTAAGGGAAACAAGAGAAACATTTTACATGTGAACTTGAGATACTTCAATAAGGTCCTGAAAATAACATTAAGGAATGAGAAAGAAATCATGAGGCATATCATAATAAAAATAAAATTTTTCATAACTTTAAGATGTGGCTGCATCATTTAAAATAGAAAATCATGAACATATCACCAAGGTCCATCCTCAAGGTGTCATTTGAAAATTACCAAGGTTATTCACCAAGGTGTCGTGAAAATTGTAATCTCTAGTGGTTACATCATTACCCAATGCATTGAAGCGCTATCAGGGCACACACTTAAATTTGCCTTTATTATAATGTGAGCCACATATATGATCATCAAACATTTTATAAATAACCCATATAGCATAAAATAATTGGGTTTCATTTCATAATCATAATGTTTTAAAAACTGCTTTAAGGACATGATCTTTACGTCACTTTAAACCCACGAAAGGGGAGAGCGGGTTTCATTTATGTAAATCCTAGAATTTAAAATAGAATATTTTTGTATATATGTGAATACCCATATATAAGAGAGGGCTTTTATTATTCACTTAATAATATCAAAGAAAGAGAGAGACATTTTGAGACGAAAATTCTGCAGCAATACGACTATGTTACAGTGTTTTAGAAAACATTGAAAAGAGAGGGGACATGGGTCAAACATTCACAAATGACCCAAAAAATAGTAGAGGGACATAATATAAGAGATTTAAGAACATGTTAATGAAATGTGAAAATATACAATATGAAATGAAGAACATGAAAGGAAGTCAAAAATAAGATTTCTCTTGTGAAAATTTGGCAGCCTAACGGCGCCACAAAAAAATCAAACAAAAATGAATTGATGAGATCAAATAGGTTCTATCGTCACATGAACATAAAAGATCAGTATGACAGATATAGAGATAATTCCCCAGCATAATAAAAAGGAACTTGCAATACATGACATGGAATTAGAACTTTGAAAAGGGAGAACGGTGCAAGGACCACTTAAAAATTCAGCAGCCTAACGATGCCACTTAAACTTCAAAATAATGAATTGAAGAGATCAAATGGGGTCTCTCATCATATGGTAATAAAAGATCAGTATGATAGATATAGAGATAATACCCCAACATAAAAAAGGAACTTGAAATAATTGACATGAAAATAGAACTTCAAAACGAGAAGGGTGAAGAACCGCTTAAAAATTCGGCAACCTAACGGTGTTACTTAAAACATCAAAATACTGAATTGAAGATATAAAATGGTTCTCTCATCATATGATCATAAAATATCAGTATGATAAATTTAGATATCATAACCCGACATAATAAAAAGGAACTTGAAAAACTTTACATGAAAATAGATCTTGAAAAATGAGAAGGGAGAAAGAATTCGTTACAAAAATTTCGGCAGCCTAACGGCGCCACTTAAAACATCATAAAATGAAATAATGAGAGTAAGATGGGATCTCTCATTATGTGAAAATGAAAATGGCAGTAATATGAGTATATAATAACACCCTTTAACATAAGAACATGCAGCATAAAAGAAATTACATAAAAGATATTTCTTGAAAAGAAAGAGAGAGATTGGATCCCTTACCTTAAAACATAACTCTTAAAACTCAAAGGATGGGACCTTGAGGGATTGTGGGAACCATGGGAGGACTCCTTGGGAGGTAATGAGACAATAACTTCGTTGGGGGAGTCGAATGGATGAGAGGATGGCTTGGTATTTAAAGGGAAAGTTAGGGGACAAGGCATTAAGGGCCAAGGGACACCTCATTAGTGGTTTTGGCAAAACCATGGGCTTTCACATGGTATTTTCACATGGTATTGGCCACTTGGGACACCTCATATCTTATATTACCATTCATAAGTCGACCATATTTATTACATACTTAATAAATCATTTAATGATGTCATTAGACACCCGTAACTTAAAAACTGTATTTTCACTATTCATCAAAAATTCATCTTTCTCAGAATAATCCCAAAATTTCACCTTAACCAAATATCAACGCTCTGATTACAAATATGAAATCCATTTTAGAAAAATAATTTTTAAAATATTTTTAATTTATTTTTTAAATAAAAACACTATTCACCAAAAATTCATTTTTTCAGAAAAAACACGAAAAATTACCATAGCATAATATCGGTGCTCTGAGATCAAAAATGAAATTCATTTTATAAAAATAATTTTCTAAATATTTTTAATTAAATTTTTATTTAAAAAACACTATTCAACTGAAAAAACTAATACTTGAATAATAATTTATGAAACCGTTATTTAACCATTTTATTGAATCACATTACTTAATCAAGATGCCTAGATTATATTAATACTTTCTTTAAGTGAGATTACTAATCCATTTGGACACATTACTAATCCTAATCATAAAATCACTATTCATAATTTACTATTCATCAAAAATTAAGTTGATCTTATTAGACTCTAAATTTCGTACTGAACATAATTGTAGAAGACCATTTTTCGAAAATCATTACACATTTATAATTATTTAAGGTTTACATAACCATTTTTAAAATATGTTTTTTGTAAAATTCATCAAATATATGCATACTATATTTACCCGGTCATTTGAAAATTCATAAACTTCATCATAAGAAGAAATCGCAATTTTTATTTAAAACAAAGGATTACACAAGGCAGTTACGGTCTCCTTACATAGCCCCTTATCACACCAGCATAGGACCTAAGTGTAAGGTGTGCTAAGGTGAGAGAATCTGAGGGAGCCTCGGCTAACATCGCATGAGTAGTAATTTCTATTAGTTTGAACTTCTCGCAAAGGTGATTCCATTCTAGCTTCACACAATGAAGTTCGGCTTGGGTTTGGCCCAGAGCAAAGCCCAGTGGTGCTAACTCTTTCCCATGTTCTGTTAGATGGGCTTCGATTGGTCCAAGACTACTGGGTGAGGCCATCGAATCTTTTTTCTATAATAATTAACCAAGATTACTTGTATTTAGAGGAAATAATCAAAACGTTTAGTTTCCAGTGGTCATATTGACCAATGGTCATATAACAGTCAAAGCACAATGGTCTCATTTAAATTATTCTCATGTTATCAAATGAAACATTTTAGTTGAGTATAAAAAAATAAAATAACACACAAAATTAGGAAACAATATTTATTCAAAATTTCGGGTCGTTACAATCTTCCCCCCTTACGAAATTGCATCCTCGCAATTTTTTTGTAAAACTGGGTTTTGAAATTTCATTGAAAGTCCCACATCGGAAAATGAGTCAGAAAAACTATTACTTTAAAAGAAATAAAGGGAAGTACAAAGGTCACACGAGTTAACCCATACTATGATTCCATGGAGGAAAACATGGATATGAAGAAAAAAACAAAGGGTCATGTTCTGGGGGAGAGTGATAGAAAACATGATTAGGAGAAAGTTAACCATAAAAAATCCCAAACTAATGATGTGTGTAAACGGTATTTGATTACCTAGTAGGAAACATAAACCAACAACATTTTTGTTTTACGTTCCTTTTAATAATTTTGAGGAATTCATTTACTACATAGAAAAAAAACATAATAAAATATAACTACCTGCATGTATAGTTTCATCCTTTAATAGGTTTCTACCAAAACAAATCTTTTCTCCAAACGTTGAGCATTCAAAGTTTCTTGGTCTCATAAAAACACAAGAATCATCTTCTATTGAATCACATAATCCACAAAAGATTAACTATCTATTTCTTCTATCTTTAAACATTATCCAAAAAACAGAAAGGGTAAGGTAAAACAACTCTTCAAAAAGAAATAATCCCATAGGAATGGAAACTACTTTTAAATCATCAAAGTTCCATGGTACTACCTGATGTTCATCATTGTCCATTCCATAAATAACGTTCCTTAAAATTACTCAAAATAAACTAAACTAAGATTGACACCCACATACAAGAAGGATTTGATAACATAGTCTTCCAAAGTAAACATCATTGTCATCTCCAAACAACATCAACCACTCCTAACATCTTATAACAAAAGTATCTAACCTAAACATATTTTACCCAAGATAGGTTAATCATTCTCATAAGTAACCTAAATTACTAGAAGTCCACCATAAATTCTTCTATTCTTCAAAATATAAGTCAACCTTACTCCTCAATTAAAATACCGTAGTAATATATTTAACTCAATCATATAGGGTCCCACAAATAGTGAATGTCATCCAAAATAATAATCATATTTTAAACCCCTAATCATCCCTGTCATATTAATACGACAATCGTCGCATTTCCTATCACATTGGTTGTTGGGACATGTTCTTCCATTTTCCACCATTAACTAAGAAGAGAAAGCATAATTACGGGCTTAAGTACTTAGCCAATAATCATGAAAAGGATCTGAAAGCATATAAGGATAACTTGTAGAAGAAAAGTATACCCTAACTTGTGATCCCCTAGGTTTCCATCTAGGTTATCCACGATCATATCTTATGTGAATCTTTCTTTTATTTTATCTTTGTTCCTCTAAAAATGGTTCATACTATGCTTATGAATTTACCAAAGCATATCCCCCGGGAGTGTCGTAACCAAGAGTGCAGCAAGGCCCGTTGTCGTGTACTAGTTCTCGTTCGAGTCTTGCTCAAAGCGGTTATTTCGGGTTTTACCCCTATGTACATCTGTGCCAAAGCCACCTCTACCTGCTCGTATCCAGATAGGGATGTATTTTCTTGGAAACCCCTTACTCAATACTCACCAAAATACCAGGAAGATTTCCTATATTTAAACTTTTTTATAGGGTTCTTTCTAGAGTTTTCATATCCTAATTTCCACAAATAACTAAACCATACTTTGATACCAACTATAGCATCCCGCCTTTTTATCACATAATCTTTCATTACATTTTACAAAACCGAGGATCTTTAAGGTTTAGTGTCTTTGAAACCAAGACCTTTAAACATGAAAACATAAAAGATTCTTCTTAAACACTTGAAATGCTTCTCCTCATGTTCATCCTAGGTTCATTACTACATCTCATAACCTGGGGACATACATCAAAATAAACGGTGAGCAGAAGGCCCAGTAAGGGAAACAAGAGAGACATTTTACATGTGAACTTGAGATACTTCAATAAGGTAATGAAAAGAACATTAAGTCATGAGAAAGAAATCATGAGGCATATCATATTAAAAATAACATTTTTCATAACATGAAGATGTGGTTGCATCATTTAACATAAACAATCATTAACATATCACCAAGGTCCATCCGCAAGGTGTCATTTGAAAATTTCCAAGGTTATTCACCAAGGTATCGTGAAAATTGTAATCTCTAGTGGTTACTAATCCATTTGGACACATTACTAATCCTAATCATAAAATCACTATTCATAAGTTACTATTCATCAAAAATTAAGTTGATCTTAATAGACTCTAAATTTCGTATTGAACATAATTGTAGAAGACCATTTTTCGAAAATCATTACACATTTTTAATTATTTATGGTTTACATAACCATTTTTAAAATATCTTTTTTCTAAAATTCATCAAAAATATGCATACAATACTTTTCTGGTCATTTGAAAATTCATAAACTTCAT